>JAYKAV010003392.1:831-246729 GCA_035582835.1 Phoebastria nigripes
TATTAAACTGTTTTTATCTCAACCCGCGAGTTTACCTACTCGTGCCCTCCCGATTCTCTCCCCCATCCCACCGGAGGCAGGGGCTGAGCGAGCAGCTGCGTGGTGTTTAGGTGCTGCCAGGGTTAAACCACGACACTGTCCCTTACTTAATTCAGGGCTTATGCATAGTTGAAAGAAGGGCAGACTTCAGTGCAACATCTTGTGACAGGACTACTGAGAGCTGTCAGGCTTGTTACTTCACTGATAAATCCACCCAAACACAAGACTACTGCTTCCAGATATGTAAGTTTCCTGGTGGACATCACTGCACTGGCTGTCCTTGGTACAGGTTTTTAGCGCTTTCTTTACTGTTGTGTGGATTAGAAACTGAGCATTGTAAAGGGAGATTTTTCCCTTCTCTTCATACCTTTCTTTTGTCTTCTTTAATCAAAGGTAGACAGTTCAAAAATCCTTCAGAACCAGAAAGTAAGGCCCAAGCTTAGGTTTTAATCTGCCCTTGGAACTTCAAAACATGATGAATGTAATAGAAATATTTTTTTCTTTAAAGTACCTATTGCAGTTTTGCTGTTCTAATGTAAAGGACATAGTTTACTATCTTGCACAACAGCACTAAACCACATTGATCTGCTTGCATTGCATCTCCCCATCACTGTCTAGTTAGGAGTACACCGAATAATTTCATTCTGTAGGAACAGACTGTTATTTGAACATGCTTCTCTGAAATTGTTATGGGTGCTTGAGTGATAACTGATTGGATGACCTACCTACACTCTAATAATGAACAGAATATAGAAAGTAATACAGCATATTAAATAGAGGATATAAATCTCTTTCTATTACTACTGTCTTCCACAACACTAATGGAAAGTTCAGCTTTTTATGGCACCTTAAATAAGAACTGGAAAATGATGAAGCAGGCAGGATTAATTGAATGCCCAGGAGACATCGCTGTTGCTGGTCTGCCTCCTCTCTGTTGGTCTACTGCACTCACCCTACAGTACATCTATGTGTTCACCCTCCATTTAAATTGCATATTTGTGGCAGACTGGGTTTAAGGTTTTTTTGCTTTGTTTGATGACATTAATTTTCTGCAAACTACAGGGGCCATTCTTGTGTTGACGTTACATGTTTGTGCATAAAACTCAAAATTTCCAGTTAGGATACTTGCCCACTCTGTGACTACAACAAATCAGCGGTGTCAGACCAAAAGCCTTGTTGCTAAAAAGAAAAAGGTTGTGCTGGTTCTGTGTCCAGCACAAAAGTGTGTCTCCATCATTTCCCTTAACCTCAGATGCATAAACTCTCTTCAAAACTTAATGTTCTTGGGTTTATCCTGCATAATATCCCACCTGATTAAAAGAAACAACTGTATCTGATGTTGACAGTTTACTGTTTTATAGAAGTCTTGCAGACTTGTTTTTTTTTCAGGGTGAATTTGGCTTTGGTAATAAGAAGGTTTTTGTTGGCTTATTAAACTCTTTTGTTGAAGTATATTGACTTAGGGTTTAACACCAACAGTCAAGATAGAAGTTAATTACTATTCAGTACCTTTAATTGCAAGCTACAGTTCAAATACTTCACGACAAGGTAAAGCAAATAACACTTGTCACCAGTAATTACAGCCAGTTTTCACCACCCTGCCTTGAAGGCACTGAGCTGCTGCTTTCTTAAGAGGTCACAAAAGATAAATGAGTGAAAAGGAGATCACACTTCTAAAACATCCGAATAACACCTCACTTTGAGAATCCTTTTCTTTATCCTCAAATATTGCTTGTCGTTCACCTTTAACATTGTTTAGACCCAAAAAATGCATTTAATTTCTATTCTTTTGTTGTTAGGCATTCCAGGAATAGCATTTACTTTTGTTTACTGTGTAATACTCACAAGGTCTGAGGTTAGGAACGAGTTGGTGGTTGTGCTTTTTTTTTTTTCAAACAAACTCCCAGAAAGACCTAGTAGGCAAAGTACACCCTTGTAAGCAAATGTGCGAGAGAAAAATAAACAGAAAGCTCTATAAAAATGAAATGGTCAAAGGGAGACTGTGATTGCTTCTAAAATTCACAGATACCTCTTTTTCTCCTATGCAGCATGTGTGAAAAACATAAACAAGTAAATGGAAGAAGAAAATTTACATCAAGCTGTTTCTTAATTGAGCTCTAATGGATCCCCTTTGAGACCCATCATAACAGAGAAATTCATATGTAGTCTGATTTGCATCTGTGCATTGAGCTGGCTCACAGGTGTTTACCTTTGCTATCTAGCAATAACAGCCAGTTTTTAGGACTGGCATGTGATCTAAATCCTCCTCTCATCTCTTCTAAGCAACACAGCCCAGAGCTTCAAAAATAAGCGTGCTGACAACTCTCTGTGAAACTACATTTCCCTTAAATATTTGCACCTAAGTAGTACTATTTTTAACCTTTCCTCACAAATTTTCTGTGATGTATAGGTGAGTTGCATAGTTAAGAGTAGAAGATAGAAAGCATAGAACCAAAAAATGTTTCTGCCAGACAGTCCCTACCATCACCACCAGCTTTAGCTGCTTTCTGGTGATTATAAATTGTCACTGACAAAGTAAGGTGAATGTGTGGTTTCGAGACAGTCTCTAGTGAATTAGCAAGTATATCACAAAATTCCCATTTACAATGTATTCGTAATTTTAATGCATATGTGGGTGTGCCTTCATGTGCACACACAGTAATGTAACCAGTTCTCTGAAATGGATTGATCTGGAAAATGTTCAGACTGTTGAGAGATGAGATGTTGCAAAGAGATGAGTAGAGCTTATGTTGCCATTGAAACTACTCTATGCCTAAAGAGAAGACTTTTATTTTGGGTGCTGAGCTTCACTCACTTAGTGACCACAAACTACGTGAACTGCCTGGAATTACTGGCACCTTCTTATGAGGCTCTTCACTTTATTCAGATCACTCAAGTAAGTTATGGTCTGCTAGGATAGGCTCTAAACTGCTTCTGTACATAAAAGGAATCCTGAATTTTGGACTGGTTAATGGTCATTCTCCTGGGTCATTTCTTCCTTGAACTTTCATTGACCCCTCCTGCTTAGCTGTAGTCAGAGAGGAGTTAGTTGCAAGCCAGTTCAATGGACGCTTGTTTTCTTCCTGACTGGTCTCCAGAGGGAACTCTTCAGGGAGCCTGCATATGCTAGCATGTGTGAACTTAAGAGGAGTAACAGGACGTATTGACAGCTTCAGAATCAAAATGTGCTCTTCTTATATGGGATCTTTTGTGTGCTTTTCTTCAAAGTTCATCATCTAACTTTGTTTTGATATGACTTAGGTACTTGAGATGTTCAAATGCACAGTTAATACTTTGTTAGAAAGGAACTCAGTCAGTTAAATAATCCCTATGAAAGTCTTTTTGACACAAATGTAAATTGAATGTTCAGAAGAATTGCTATCCTCAAATTCATCTCATAAACGTAGGACTAGACTTACAGTGATTTGGAGTTGTGGAGCTCATCGGATTAATAAATAAATATACATATGTACATATGTATGTATATAATCTTATATATGTCATATATGTATATTCTTCTGATKTTATCAAAGTTTCCCTTCAAAAAAGAAAAATCATGGAGGATTGTCTGGGGACAAATGACCAAGGAAGAACACACATGAAAGTGTGGGGAGAAAGGGAATGTCTGTTTACCTTAATAGGCATTTCAGTTGTGTCATTTTGGGAAAGGTGCAGATGATCAGATGCTTACATGTCAAGTGTGAAGTATTCAAGTGAATCAGTTTATTAAACAGTTGCCTTCAAATGAATTGTCAAAGGCAAATAACAATGTGTTTTAACTTCAGTGGACAATCGGCAGTCATAGTTTCCTGATATGACTGAAGAGCCCAAGTATTGAATCCCATGAATAGTTTTCATTTAAGAAAAAAAATTATCACAGAAATTGAGATATAAGCCAGAAGTTCAGGAAGTAAATAAGGTATCTGCAAGAATTTTGAGGGCATGTTTTTCTCACAAATAAATGAAGGTGCTGAAGGTGCTAACCCAAAATCCTGGCAGTAGTCAAAGTAGAATGTGTTTTAGATACTGCTAAGGATGTATTATAATGCCTCTGCCAATTCACTGCTTAGATAAAGGCTATCAGATTCATTATTTTCTCAGTGAGTGAACAAATTATATAAAAAAGACAACTTTCACCTTCAATAATGTGTACCGTGAATATGTTTTAGAGACCTAAAGGTATCTTGCGTCCTTTCCGTTTTCCTGACTTTTTATACAGAGACAATCATGCATAAATTGTCAAGATCTGGACAAATATCAGATTAAGAGAACAAAGAAATCCTTGAAAAATAAAGGGATTTAAGATGGCAAGTTAGTCCAGGACTATGTCTTACTTCTCTGGTATCAATTTTTACACCCTGTAAATTTCTGTGCATCACCTTAGTGCTGTGAGACTCCTCAGCACCCACAGCAGGGTAAAAACTCGGGGTGGCGGTGGCAGTGCATCAAATGTGAGCAGATGACAGACATCAACAAACCTGAGCTGATGTCTTCATCATTGGTTTTGTTATGCCAAGTGCTTTGTTAGCAGAGCCCCTAGTGTATATGCAGAGCATGGCAGCAGAAAGTGCTTTTCTGCCATCATAGTCTTACTAATCCTCTGAATGACATAAACTAAGTCTGACAAAGACTCTCCTCTGTCAGCATAAATGTCTCTGCATAAGGTATTTTTCTGACATAACAATGTCAGTAAGGGGTGAGATTTTTTTCACACCCTCAGCTATGAAAGCTCTACTGATAAAAATTTTGAGTGTAATTTAGACCAAGACAGCAAGACTAAGAAATCAACATTAAAATCCCTAAGAACCCTCTCTCCTTTGTGTCTGTGTGGAGAAAAAGCTGAGATGGCGGGAGCAGGATTTGTGAGCCACAGAAGGGTAACATCAGGATGAGTTTGATGTGGGACTGTAAAATTAAGTGTTCATGTCACCCTCATTCAAAGATGATGTCAACGATTTCGGGGAGAACTAAGTAGCGTTTGGGGACTGTAGTGATGTTAATCTGTGATGCGGTTATCAAGATGCCACCTTCTGTACAGTGATATACTGGAAAGATATTTCTGGGAAATAGTCCATGTAATGGAGGTTATTTTCCTTTGCTTTCTATACGATGCTGCTGGACCTGTTGCCATTGCTCTTAGTCCAATGTCAGTGACAGTGCTCTGTAATATAAACTGAATTTATTATTAATAATGTCAGAAATCATAATATTTCATACCTTTCCTTTCTCAGTTACCAAAAATGTATGGGTCTAATGGATACATAACAATATAGGCAAATAATGTGCAATATGTACCATGCATACAGGTACATACATACCTAGATATAGTATATACCACTATATTATATATAGTATATGTAAACATGTACATATATATTCATATAGGACAGGCTGGATCGATGGGCTGAGGCCAACTGTATGAGATTCAACAAGGCCAAGTGCCAGGTCCTGCACTTCGGCCACAACAGCCCCATGCAACGCTACAGGCTTGGGGAAGAGTGGCTGGAAAGCTGTCTGGCAGAAAAGGACCTGGGGATGCTGGTTGACAGCTGGCTGAACATGAGCCGGCAGTGTGCCCAGGTGGCCAAGAAGGCCAACGGCATCCTGGCCTGTATCAGAAATAGCGTGGCCAGCAGGAGTAGGGAAGTGATTGTCCTCCTGTACTCGGCACTGGTGAGGCCGCACCTCGAACACTGTGTTCAGTTTTGGGCCCCTCACTACAAGAAGGACATTGAGGTGCTGGAGCATGTCCAGAGGAGGGCAACAAAGCTGGTGAAGGGTCTGGAGAACAAGTCCTGTGAGGAGCAGCTGAGGGAACTGGGATTGTTTAGCCTGGAGAAAAGGAGGCTGAGGGGAGACCTTATTGGTCTCTAAAACTACCTGAAAGGAGGTTGCAGCGAGGTGGGTGTTGGTCTCTTCTCCCAAGTAACAAGTGATAGGACGAGAGGAAACGGCCTCAAGTTGCRCCAGGGGAGGTTTAGATTGGACATTAGGAAAAATGTCTTTACTGGAAGAGTGGTTAAACATTGGAACAGGCTGCCCAGGGAAGTGGTTGAGTCACCATCCCTGGCAGTATTTAAAAGACGTGTAGATGAGGTGCTTAGGGACATGGTTTAGTGGGCATGGTGGTGTTGGGTTGACGGTTGGACTCGATGATCTTAGAGGTCTTTTCCAACCTTAATGATTCTATGATTCTACGATTCTATTATTCTGTGATATTGTACCTAACCCATGCCTTGAGATGCTAAGTTTTAGCTGATTGTTTAGACTTATTTAGTGAAGCATAAAACACAATTTTACTGGAAAAGCCCTGATATTCCACTCCCTCCAGTGACAGATTCTGAGGCCATTAGAGATACTCTGAGGTCTGATCCACAAAATTTGTGCATGTCAGTGAAATGTTTGTTTATCATTACCATTACACCATTATACAGAGATATATGGTCTTGTACCAGTATATTCAAGATTGTACAATTTCTTCATGAAGGCAAGGCCTAAGTTCAGGACAGCTTCTTCTCATCTAACTGTTACAATTAAATTTAAACCTATAAAGTATCCCTGGAATAATTCTAGCAAAGTTCAAGCATTTTGCCCTCATTGTTTGCAATTATAGTTCATAATTAATGGTACCATTATAAGGCATTGCTTTATTCATAGCATTCATTCCAAATTTCAATTCTCTCTGGTGTTTGCTTTTGACTTCAGGTGCCTCCTATTAACTATTTGTACTTATTTAATTTGTCATGGATGCTTTATCTGCAATTCATATACACTTTATTACTGCAACTAGGTAACTGAACTTATGAACTTGAACCTATCACGTAGGCAGTAAGTAACTGAGATTTTCTGGCTTGAATGTTTTTTTCTTTGAATGTTTTCTTCTGGACTGCATATTTATTGCCTGAGTAGTTGTTCTCTTCACTGCTATTCTCTTAAGAGTCTTCTGACACTACTGGCAAAGGTTCATTCACATGCAGATCTGGCTTCTGGTTCTTGTTCACTAAGCACTCCTCACTTCAGACAGTGCCCAGTTGTATAAAGTCATTTTTACTAGTTCTGTTTGAATACCCCAGTCAGACCATATAACCAGGGCTTCTCCCCTTGCTGTTCATCCTTCTGGCTCAATATGTCTTGTATCGCCAGTTACAGAGGGAAACACATGTTTTCAAAAGAGAAAAGAAAAGTTCTTTCTCCAAAATACTCTAATACTTAGGGTACTGCCTTAGGAGGTGAAAGAAGAGACTGAGACTCCTCTAGGGAAAGCTGTTATTCAAAAGGTGGGAACTTAGAATCTTTTGTGAGAGTTATTTCAGACACTTACTCTTATGGGCAGGCCTAATTCTCTAGAGCATGAACAGTGCTTAATAGACATCTCTGACTTGGAATACTGAATCTGGGACAAGCCTGTGCTCCACCAGTCCTGTCTGTTGGGTGTGGGAGGTCCTTCCTCAGCTGGAGRAGTTCCAGCATCCTCCAAGGGAGGCTCCCTGGTCTCTCCCTGGCCTGTAGATGAGAGCCTAAATACCAAACATCTGAGGTCTGAATCATCACCTAGTGACCGGTTCCTCATGCCTGTGTCTGGTTAGATAAATGAATCTCACCTTTGGCTGGTAGAATATACTATATGGTGTCATATAATGAGACTTAACTGTAGTATTCATCCAGTTAAATTAATATATTGTTGTCAAGAAATTATTGCCTTTCAGGAAAAATGTATGGTGTTGAATACAATACCTAGAAGTCTTGGGTAAAATTTTTATTTTACTGTAGCAACTATTCAATCTATAACTTTCCTTACACTTTTTTTGTGTTGTATTCCTAGATTAAAAGACATGACTTTATTTTTTTAGTTCTCATCCAAAATTAATTAGTGTAGTAGTTTAGATAATACTGCTTTTATTGTTAATATATAATTATTTTAATGAAATGCTAATCAAAACTAATTATATTAGCAAACACTCAGCACTCGCACAGCTTAGATCATCTTCAGGGATGTATAGGTGCTTTCTTTTTATTAGGTTTATCAGTGATTTTAACATCAATAAAATCTCAAGTGCACCAAGACTAACATTAAGTTGCTGTGGCCTGCATTCCAGGTCCTGTTTTGAAGTTACAGAAAAAGAAGAGAAGGGTTGAGGTAGTCTTTTCAGAACCTGGGGACAGAAAGAATAGGGAAGCGCTGTCCTTAGATCAGGAGCTCCTGGTGTTTGAAGACTGTGGACGCTGCTGCTACAGCTTTAAGCACATGAGCACAAAGGGCATATATTATATATTAGTCATCCCCTGAAACAGAGCTGAACAGGAGGGTGCTCCTGAAGAGCTCCCTACATGTGAGAATTCGTAATTTGGATTTGGACAGTGCAGCATAGTACAATGCCAGGCAGAGGCTGCGTCCCAGCTAGTTCTGAAACTGGAGGAACCCTCATGCTGTGCCTGTACCTGCCAGGGCTTACCTTACTGTACTTATATTGCTTCCAAGGTCTAATGGAGCATAAATCTGCAATTGTAGTATGGTACTGCACTACGCCACCACATTGCATCATTTAGAGCTAGCTGAGGTGTTTCTAACAGACTGTGGTATTACTTGTTGTAAGCATGTCCTTAAAGCCCTAAGAGCTTGGACTGAAATCAATTCATCTGAGATACTTGACGCCTCTATTGGCTGCAATGACAATGTTATGCTATAGTGGTTATGGTATTGCTGAGTGCAATTTTTTCTTAGAAAGCAGAAATGGCAGTTCTGTGGATGGACATTGCTCTTTGGTTCCCAAAGGAACATGTGCCACATTAAGACAAATCTTCAAAATCAAGGACTGTCAGTGCAAAAGTGGTTTCCAGACTGTGCCACAGGGATTTGAAAAGCAAAACTCAGCTAAAAGCTTCCCTATGACTGAAGTCAGGCACATTTTTAAATCAATTTCAGTAATTTCTCAAGAATACATAGAATGTCTCCTCTTTTTCATGTGTTTGCAGCTCTGAGATGTCCATTCTATCAACGTCTTTTCTATTTCTTTATTAGACTCAGTTATCTATCTGTTCTGGCCAGTTACAATCTCAGTATTGCAAGAGTATTTTGATTTATTTCTTCTAATCACAGTTTGTTAACATCTCTGTATATGAGACAGTCAATATTGTCTTGAATTGCAACAATAAAATTTCAGATAGTTCACTTCCAACACTCCCTCTCAGGCATCATTTCTTATAACAATTACTTAAACAAATTTAATATTCAGTTTCTAGAGTTATCTGTGGTTTTTTATTTATTTTCACCCTGATGGACTATTGTTCTTGTTCCACTAGTATAGGAAACATATTTCATAGCTTTTAGCTCCAGCAGCTGGAATTTCTACATGTAATCTAGAAATGTGGCACCGATGATCATGT
The DNA here is from genome assembly GCA_035582835.1 of Phoebastria nigripes. Taxonomy (NCBI): domain Eukaryota; kingdom Metazoa; phylum Chordata; class Aves; order Procellariiformes; family Diomedeidae; genus Phoebastria; species Phoebastria nigripes. The sequence continues at coordinate 10,255 of JAYKAV010003392.1, forward strand.
AATAGATTTTTGTATGCCTAATTTCAGACAATAAATAGCTTAGCAGCTACTAAAACCTTTATAAAGTTTCCCAGTTTTTTTCTTAGAATGCCATGCAGTACCATTTTTTAAATTAACTTTTTTCAGGAAGCTGAATCTCTTTCATTACGTCTAAACATCGACAACTACTACCATTTGAGACTAGGTGAAACATTTGCACAGAGTTGGCAGACAGAAGGATGGGAAGGTAGAGGATATATAGCAGACCTGTGCCTCTCCGGAGTGGCAATAACAGGCTGGGCAGCATGCTCTAGGATTATAAAAATGGCTCCAGACACCTATCTTTAAGCACCTGAATCAGTCCCTAGTTGAAGTTTTGTCATGCATATAACATATTTGAATTACTGTGGTTTCAAAACAAGATTTAAAAGTTTAAATCTCTCACAATCTCATACATTCAAAAGCATTACCATAAAAGAAATTTTATGGGCTTTTTTATGCATTTAACACTTATTTTTCCTACGGATTTTATTCAAATATGCAGGGTGATGTGTAGTAGGGTCTTGTGTGAGTATATGTGTTAGCCACTTCATGGAAAAACATGCACAGACTATTTCTGCAGGAAAAAAATTACACAACTGAAAGGACACAGAACTGAGGCTCCTTTGAAAATTAGAGATAAAAATAATGTATCAAACTTAGTAACCATTTAGGTCTGTGCAACTGCACGTGTACAGGGACAACTGAGAATAAAGTCTTTGCTGTGAATATTAGTCGGAAGGTGATGAGCTGCATTATGGATTTAATAATTATAATTAAATTTTTCCATCAATTAAAAGAAGCTTCCATAACAAAAAGAAAAAAAAAGGGGGGATCTTTTTTTGCCTTTGCCAGCATAAAAGTACAGCTCTCAACGCCAACAAGAAGAAATTCCTTGCCACAATAAATTCAGTATTTGATCTTGCTGTCCCAATACTGCACTGAGTTAAACTTATGGGTCGCTTAGCACTTCTGAAATGAATACCATTTATACCTGCAACAACGGTCTGTAATTAAACTATTCCACGATCTCTATTATGTGCATTACAGAAAGGTTCAGGAGAGTAATTAACACTCTTCAGTACAGCAAAAAGAATTATTAACCAACACTAAAATAAACACATGGAAACAATTGTAAACGAATGGGTTTGTAAATTAATAGGTTTGCAATGTGAAGATCGGTAAAGTTTAGCAGCCGTTTGAGAACTTACTGTAAAAACATTGCAGTATTTTTACATGCCTAACAGAAAAGGTGAACTTTGTCTATCTTGTCTTAGGTAGATAGAAAAACACTTCCAACCTAAAAATTTCAACACAGAGATGAACATCGGTTTGAATTTGCCATCTGATTTGATAGCGTTATCTCAGCTGTTTTATTTGCTAATACAGAGGATAATTTTTGAATGGTTCTTACACCTCTCAGTAGTCACATGGGATTTATAATAATTTTGAATCAACCTGTAGGTATAACTGTAGGTATAATGAATGTATCAGAGAGTTCAACTTCTGACTTGACATGTCTAATTTCTATTACAAAGTTCGATTTTTCAAGATTTTTTTATAAAATCATAGCATTTTTAAGCTACAGATTTTTCCTGACTTTTTTGCGTGGCTTTTCTTGGAGATTTCATAGGACAAGGGCAGAAGGTACCTATTGGCAACTTACTGGTGTTAGGTGCCCTTCCTGTGCTTTAATGCTGCCCTGAGTCCATTGCCCCTTACAGGAATATGCCCCATTGTTTCATTAATGGTGTTACTGAGAAAGGCCAAGGTTGGCGTCATGGGCCTGAATTTGCCCAGGTGCTCTACAGCCCCCCTCCCTCCTGGAGGTCAGACTGCCTGTGCTCAAAGCCAGTGTTGATGTGGCGTAGCCACCTAACCTTGCAACAGACCGCTGGGAGAGCAGCTTTGGTGGCAGAAGGACCTTATGGAGGCCTTGCTGGAAGCCTCTGCCCCATCACTCCGAAGCTGCACTTATGCTCAGACTCACAGCCCTGGCCCTTACCTGAGTTATGCTGTAGGTATGACCATGCCCGACCTGATCCCAACCTGCTGACTCGACTTCTTGGCTCCACCTTAAACTTGACTGGCTACTGCAGACTTGCCTAGTGATCACAGGACTCTTGGCTGACCGTGGTGACCATCGCTGGTCCTGCTCTGCTCTTCTTGCTCACATACTGCAGGGAGGTGCCCTTCCCAGCAAGACCCCACTGCTCTGTCCACCTTGTTGTTGCCTTGGGCACCATGTGGGGGGAGTGGCGACAGTGACATTCAGAGGGAGGCACCACTGCTGCTAAGCTTCCTAAGGCAGGGCAGCACGGGCTGGATCAGGACTCCTCTCCTGCAGCAAAGGGGCTCCTCAGTTGAAGGCTATGTACGGGCACAACTGCAACATTGCACGGGTGAAGAACAAGGGCAAGGGCTTAAATGCAGCTCCTGAGCAAAGAAATGGGGAGTCCCTGACGGGTTATCTGGCAGGTAGCTTATTCACTGTCCAAAACTGGGGACCACCTTCTCTCACCATAATGATTTAACAGAGCTACTACTTTTTCTTTTAATCCTTTATTGAAGATCTATGCTTGTTTTCTCAGCTCAGGATGAAAGAACGGGTTATTATTGTTGATACAGGGTTGTTGTCCACTGGCACTCAAAAATCATTCTGAATCACAAGGTAAGTTTAAAACCAGATCTGTTAGTTCTCTTTGTGCCCTCAGTCTTTTCAATTTATGTATTCAAGCTTTTCTATCTAATAATTTCATAATTTAATGTTTCATAGAATCATAGAATCATAGAATAGTTTGGGTTGGAAGGGACTTTTAAAGGTCATCTAGTCCAACCCCCCTGCCATGGGCAGGGACATCTTCAACTAGATCAGGTTGCTCAGAGCCTCGTCCAACCTGACCTTGAATGTTTCCAGGGATGGGGCATCTACCACCTCTCTGGGCAACCTGTGCCAGGGTTTCACCACCCTCAGCGTCAAAAATTTCTTCCTTACATCTAGTCTAAATCTACCCTCTTTTAGTTTAAAGCCATTCCCCCTTGTCCTGTCACAACAGGCCCTGCTAAAAAGTTTGCCACCATCTTTCTTATAAGCCCCCTTTAGGTACTGATAGGCTGCAATAAGGTCTCCCGAAAGCCTTCTCTTCTCCAGGCCGAACAACCCCAACTCTCTCAGCCTTTCTTCATAGGAGACGTGTTCCATCCCCCTGATCATTTTTGTGACCTGCCTCTGGACTGCCCGTTTCTTTGCCTCTTTTTAATTAAAAGCTCACATTCTCACATAATGATACCAAAGTTAGGACATATGAAAAGAAAATAATTGATTTTGTGAAATCTGGTGACTCTGAGCAATGGTTTCATGGACTGTCATCTGAACCAAGGTTGTTGGTATAGTGAGTTTGGAAAAATCCTTTACCCGCAGTTATACAATGCTTCCCCATCTCCTCTATGTCATATTGTTAACATTATGAGCAAAAACCTGAGAAACCTTCCAAAATTTTCTTTGAAGTACTTGGCTCTCCTACGCACTGGCATTATGCTCGCACAATGGTTCGTGTTGCAAATGATTCCTTATGTCTCTGCAATTCAGTTTGAGGCCAAATCAGCTGAGTAGACCACATTCATGTAGACCAGCTGATGATGTTGGTACAAGGGAACTTATTTTTGCTTTCAACCTCACCTCATACATGAGGTAGCAGCAGCTCTGCCAGCCAATACAAATGTCTTGGAAAGGAGTGTAAAACTGGCAGTTTTTACAACAAAAGTTGCCTTTAAAATGTCCTTTTGTAAGCAAGAAAAGATACACACAGAAATGAGATGTTAGATAGCTTCCATTACATTTCTTTGACCATACAATGTATCAGTTTTATCTCCCTGGAGCAGTATAAAAAGGAAACATAAAATGGTTTTAAAACTCAGACAAACACTGTAGATATAATTACTCGACTTTGCGAACACTATTATTATCCATTATGAACATGTCATCCTGAACAAAGCGTTCACCCCTCTTTTTTGTTTTTTGTAATAAAAGCATACATACAACACATAGGTTCATGTTTTCCTAATTGTGTTTTTATGAGCAAATAAATAGTTAAGCTTTTACTTGATCATGAAGAACTAGGAAAATTAATAGGGAAAACAGCGTGTCTCCCACAACATTTAGAAACATCTCCCTTATCCTAAAAATGCCCGGCAAAAGCAACAGCAACTTTGCTCACTCATGTTTTATTTTTACCAGTAACAGTAATCCGGCAGCACCCTGGACTGCTTTGGGCGAGCTGGGTTCAAATGTTCAAGGCACAGAGGGGACTCAGAGTTCCACATTAAGTCCACACTAAGCAGGGACTGGACTGAGAGGAGAACAGAGGAGCTTCCCATTACAACCCGCTGGTGCACCTGTTTTCTGCAATGCCATTATGGCCTGTGGCTGCATGAACATGCTCCCATTTTCTCACCCCTGCATTTAGGTCAAGGCTGTATCTGCCTATGTACTATTGAGTACCAGAAATCGACTCCATATAGCAAGTCCTAAAGGACCTATCATTGAGATTTGCTGCTGAAAGGGTATAAATGCATGCAGAAAACAAAACAAAAAAAAGTCAGTAACTGTAATCCTAAAAAGTAGAGCTTTACATATTCATCTGTGCATATTATAAGGATGAAAACAATGCGCCATGATTTAAAATAAAGTATTTAGATTGCCGTGTTTTCTTTCCATGATTTTTTATCACTGCAACCCTCTCCAGGCAATACCAAATTTCCACACACTGTTCCAGATGATTGTTGAATTTCCTGACTGGGATGTTTTGTTTTGTTTTGTTTTGTTTTTTTAAATGAGAAATACGAGTCTCCTAGCTGGCTGCCTATGTACCTTTTTCTGAGGTGTAAAAGGTATTCCAGCAAAAGTTTGCATGTGTTTAAGCTGCTTTGTTTTCTTTTTTTTTTTTTTTTTTTTAAATCTTTATGGGGTTATTTGATTAGGGGTGTGGGGGTTTTTTTGGGGGGGTAGGTTGTTTTGTTGTTTGGGGTTTTTTTTTGCATTGAATGATCCAAAATAGCTGAAAATCAGGGTTACTTATGAAATACTATCTTTTGTTTTTCTTTACAGGAGAATTTTCCATTTTCAACAGGATTGTTTTATACTGTATTTTAAACTTTATTTCTTTTTCTGTAGCAATTACCTAAAAGCAACATAATACTAATGTGGAAGTACAATTGAGAAAGGATTGGAATATTTATTTCGTATGAATAATGCTTGAACTCTTTTTTCCTTAAAACAAGTAAAGCCAATGATAAGACTCCTAATGAATGTAAATCTGATTTAAATATGAACCAGAAAGTTTCTGACCCTCTGCCTTTTAAAAACATAACCTGTATGACCAATATTCCTAGTTTTCTTTGATCTCTTAAATTTATTTTTATTACCAGAGAGGTTGCTTTGATACAATAAAAAGTTTAGGGATAATATAATATCTTATTTTACCTGGAAATCTTTAACAATTTACTTCCTTACAAATCAGTCGATGACAGTAGATACAAATTAAAATCATTAATCTCTGCATAATGCATGCTGAGTTTGGACTGCATCCAGGAAGTGCGTTACTTAAATATACCGGTCAAGACAAAAATCTTTGAAAATTGTTCTGACTGCAGTTTGGATACAATAAAATAAGAAGCAGCTGTCCCATTTCTACAAGTTAACAGTGAAGATGTATCTTTCCAAAATCTTCATGTCTAAATTCAGGTATAAGCTTTATATAATTTCAATGTCATTCCACTTTGCCCTAAAAATCCTGCTTTTATATGAAAGGGATAGGTAAACAGTTAAAATAAGTAGCAACATAGGTCAAAAAGTGTACAGCAGATGCAGTAATGCTCATTGTTGCAAATAATCATCATCTGGATGACTGTATTCATATTTCTCTATTTCCTGCCATGCTGCTTAAGTCAGTTGAATAGACCTGCACTTGACTAGGGCTTTTTGTTTTTTTTTTTTTTTCTTTTTTTTCAGATTTTTTAAAATTTTCTTTCAGGAATTTCTCTCCTAACTCTGTAGATCCATGTGAGATCTCTGTTTCCAGATCTGAGATTTCCAGTGTCCTGTGACAGAAATGATCAAGTGTTTCTGACTTCAGACATTGCATCTTTGAGTTTTACTTTCCCTTTGCGTATGGACATGCTCACATTTCCGTATGCTATTCCCCACATGTTTTATACCATCTTCCTGAGAGCAAATGGAGGAGGACAGTATATCTGCTTTGGCAGAGTGCAGTGCTAATGCAGTTGGACTGCTTCTGGTGTATGAGGTAGCTCTTTCAAGCTGTATTTTTTCTTGGTTCACAGATATTTATAAAACTAAAATGGCTTGTTTTGGGTTTTGTTCCTTTTTCACTTGCAGCAGTCTAACTTTGGGAAATTTATACCTGCACTTAACGACTTTTCTTTCATAACTAGAATTTTTTTCTTCCTCCCTCCAAGTTTACTCCTGATAACCTTACAGTTGATTTTTCAGTCAGGAAAGGCCACGATGTCTTTCCACAAGGTTTTTCCAGGATACTGATCATTCTTTTGAATGTGAAGGAGTCCTGGAATTTCTGTGAGTCAATACCCTTAGCTCCTCTGTGCAACATCACTAATTCCCTAAATTCATTGAAATCTGACCACTTCAAACCAAGAACATTTGTTACAGAACTCCTTTTTTTTTTTTAGAATTAATTTAAATTGGACGATTTAAGGTTATTTTCTATTAAATCCTTACAAGGATCTCCAGATCAGTATAAACTTAGCACCACTTCTTGTTGATTCATAATGACTTAGCAAAGAAATCTGCCAGCTGTCACGAATTTGAATAGCTGAGGCTATTCAGTACTAATACCATTATTAGTCGCATTTGTTCTCCAACACTGTATTTAAGAAGTTAAATACTTCCATAATGATACCGTTCACAATTCACCATCTGTTGAATGATGATTGGTCTTTATACAACACTTATAGCAAAATTAATATTGAAGTCTTCTACGGTGATTAAAAAATTACTGTTTCTTGAGACATCAGCTATACAGTTTCACAAATGTGTCTTCAGAAAGATAAGAGTGAGAGAACAGCCTAAAACCTTTAAGAAGATTGTAAACAAATTAAAGAGTACAGCAGAAAATGTAAATCAGGAAACGCTGGTGAAAAAAGCTAAAAGACCCAGCCTAAAAAAACGAGAAACCAAGTAGGATTATCCAAAAGCCCAATCATAGAGAACTAGGAATCAGATTCTTATAACAGCAAGTTGAAGACTTTAGCTTAAATATGTTAGAAAGAAAAAGAGAGACAGCCAGCTTCCTAAACTAGCTAAGAAACACTGAGGCATTTCAGGAAGTACTTCAAGGAGGATCTGCATTTGTATTTTCTTGCCCTAAGGTTTCTTTTGTAAGGTTCTCCTTAACATAATTATATTTTTTTAGTTTTAATCCCTGTCAGGCAGAGAGCAATTTTGGGGAGATCTGGCAATGATAACTGGGTAAATGAAGAATGGTGGCTGGGTAAGCAGTGAACCCCTTCTCCAGTAGGAGACTGACACACTGCTCAAGAGTCTTTTCCTAATTCATTTCTTTGTGTGCTCGCAGGCTTATATGAGAAAGGGGGGTTCTAGCGACCTGGCTCATCTGCATCCAGCTGCAAAGGCTCATTTTGGGGTGGGACCTCCCAAATGTCTAAATTGTGGAGGGTTTTTACTGCTGTTGCGACAGACAAAAGAAGTATCAAAAYGACTGTGGTATGCATGATTGTCATGTTGGTCATCATATCCAGATCTGGCTCAAGGGACAAGAGAAGACTCTCAAAACAAACCAGTAAAATCTCCCTGATTATTTTTTTCTGTTTTGTCCCCAAAAGATTGTCCACTATCCACACCTTCTGTGTGCTGATGTTTCTATGGGAAGTAGGATTCCTACAAGAGAGTGTCTGATAAAAGGAAAAGAAATATTTAACAGAAGCATCAGTTGGAATGCATGATAAAGGAACATCCATATTTTCCAGAGCTAAATCTTTCAAGATCAAAATTCCTGAAACAAGCTAATTGATCTTCAAAAGATGCATAAAACATAAGCCTGTACTATTTTCAGGACTYGACCTCTGTGTCAGACATAGATTTCCTAACCTGCTGTGATAAAGCAATTACCACAGGCTTTGAAGTCAGCTATAAGAGAAAATATTTAAGGATTCCATAGTCTGGTGGAGACATCTGGCTGGAAGACAGAAATTATTGCAAATTTATTGCACTAAGCTAAGATACCAGCCAACAGCCTCAACAAGGCACCTGATGTTTTTTAAGGCTGAAAATATATTTTAGAAAATAGTATGTCTGTAAATACAGTGGATGTTTAGGCCCTAAAAATAAATGAAACTATCCACTTCTTTTGAATTGTCTAAACCACCTTACATTAGGCAACAAAGCCACCAAGATGAACTGTTTAGTAGAATGTAAATATTATTTTTTCATTTTATCTTTTACCTGTAATTGTTTTGTCCTTCATATTTATTAAAAGCAGACCAAATTCTGTTCATAACATAGGTGAAAATCCTCATGAAGTATTCAATGATTTTCAGATCCCATAGGCGGGATACATCATTCTGGATGACCTGTCTCTTTGCATCACTTATGAAGGTAAGCCTTCATATATAGCTTAAAATAAATGCATCATTTTCAGGGGGTTAAAAATGAGTGAGATGGATTACACCTTTACTGATTAATTTGATATTTGTAATTTTTGCCAGCTTTCCTTTTACATTTCCATTAACATTTTTCAAGGTGCTTAAAACAATATCTTGATTGCTTTCTTTGAAAGAAAATTAGAGTCAAATGATGCCATCTGTAAAAGGTAATTTTCAGTTTAACCTGTAACTTCCTTACTTATTAAAAATAAATTTCAAACTGTGCAGAGGCACTAAAAAAAACCCAAATAAACCCAAAACAACAAAAAAAAAAGCCCAAAATTATTTTCTTAACCTGCAAATACACTCATGTGGGAAACTGAAAGGTTTTCCTGCCTTCATGAACAGAGACATGAACCATTTTAACTGAGCAAATGTATGGGAATGATGAGATTAGTAGATGTAACCTGCTAGATTTCCTCCTTACCTTCCGATTTTAAATCTTCTTCAATCCTTAGCATAATCCTAAAATTTCATCCTTTTAACATTCACTTTCCATGTATTTTTAACTTGACCCATTTTTTTTTCCTATGATGAATGACTCATAAAATAAATGTTACTATCTTTTCCATTACATTATCTAACCTGTTTCCCTTCTAAAGCTTCTACTGACACTCAGTGATTGTGACAGGACTGTACTAGAGCCTTCAAAGAGATTATTTCCTTTGGGTGGTTACCTTTTCAGAAGTAGAATACCTAAATCTTTACTTTTTAATTTAGTGATTAACCTTAGAGTTTTAGATAGCAGTTTTTTAAAAGGTTAATTCAAAGTCCTGGAGTTTGTTTTATTTCCAATGCACAATAAATTATTCAATCACGCAGTTCTGACAATTTTGATAGAAATTATTTTTTCTTAAGGCACAAAATCTATTAATTTAATTAAACATAATAATATTCGTAAGGTGCTTGTTTAAAAACTATATTTGGTATGATATGCCAGCTAGGTGATATTGGTATGTTATAAGTGTGCTTCTTTCTTTCTGATAACAAATTATTTAATGAACTTTTCCACTGGAACTTTAGATCAGCTATTTTTCCTTTGAGCTCCATTTACATAGTCTTTGCTGGCACAGAGAGCAGTTGATGAGTAATTAGCTATTCACTTAGGGCACCTTTGAACTTATCACCTTGCTATCTTAACAAGACTTAAATGATAGAATAATAAAAACCTGTCAGTTACTGGTAGTAACAAGAGAGGCGCACAGACCAACAACTGTGAAAGAATCCCCATTTTCACAAGTGACTGTTTGTGTTGACATTGAATTATGATGAATGGGCTTGATTTCTAAAAAACATTATGGACATTTAAAATAGATGTTAATCACTTCTGATAATCTACGCTTTATTTTGAAGAGTCTAATGTGCTTCCTCGAAATTAAAACTTTTAGCTCTTCATTCCTTTAATTTTTAACTGTATATGTATACTGTGAGCTCTATCACTCCAAGTGATTCAGATGCTACTTCCAGGCTGAAAAATACAAATAATCTAATATAATTTGACCTTTTAAAAGCAACATTCATTTTTAAATTAAGAAGAGGTAGGTATTTTCATCAATTGTAGAGGCAGCATGTTATAAACTTCTGACCTTTGGTAACAAAATTGTATTCCTCTGTTTATTGGGAAGAGCAGAAATAAAAGAACAGTGCTAAGGTACTTAGGGGCTAGCAAACTGACATCTGGTTTAAACTAAAACTCTAGGTCTTGACTCCCCAGTAATTTCTAATGAGAAACTGTATCTAAGCACTCTGTATTGACATTGTGGTTTARCATTTATATTTTCAGTTCACCTGGCATCTAAGTTCTGTGTACCTGCTTTGACAATATAAGTTGTATATTTGCATTTCCATAAAGAATGGAACCAGTAAAAAGATAAAAATCTTCCCTCAGTTAACTTTTAGATATGACAAAAAAAGAAAGCAGATGAAGAAGCTGGACAAGGAGATGAAATTAAGATGGTTTAGTAATATAAGCTTGCTTACATGGTTAGCTGATCCTCCTGTATGAAAATCCTTTTGCCATTACAAGAGAGAAGGGGTTATGAGGGCTAAGACAGCTGACTGAAATTTCCCAGTATACACTGATTCTTTTTTTCCCTTAAATGTTTTTTTTTCCCCTTGATTTCCATAACTTTAAATGATACTCTCCAATGACGAGTAGGTGCCTTTTTGTACCGAAAGGATGGATATGTACAGTGATGATACAAGCGACTGTTACTCTCTACATGGAGGTAATATCTCACAGAGTAAGAGGTGTAAAGAGAAAAGCTTGAAGTATATGTAAAGACTGGAATAGGGGAAGATTTTGGACAAGCCTCTTATGTATTTTACTGTGTGTTCACTTTTGTTAAAAGGCAAGTCTTCAGGGAGTATCTCAATAGTGCTGACAAAGTCCAGTCCTTTGTATAATTGATTGAGAAAAAGGCAGGATCCTGCTTTGAATCATCCTCTGGAAGAACCTAACTTTATAGACTAAATTAGCAGCTGAGAAGCCTTTGTCTTTCTCCATTGACTATTAAAGAAGAAATGAAGATCAGTCTCTCTAAGCACAAATTAATCCTTTAGAAGACCTTTCACTTAATTGAATCATGCCTCTAGATGATGTCACATCGCAGGATGGTTCTTCAGTTGTTCCTTAATGCAGGCAGCCCTGTGTGATAGCCGGCTCTAGCGACAGAGCTGCAAAGGCAGGGGTAAAGGGAACAGTTAGCAAGCTATATCATGGATAGAAAGCAAAGGAAAAACCCAGGATATTTCAGAGTGAGAACAACAGAGTTCTTTGGAGCACAGGACTCGTTTAGAAACACGGGAATTTTCTTGCTCCGGATTATCAAGCCTTTCTGCAATTGTATTCCAGCTGTGTAGAGAGAAGCAGGACTGTGAACATATTTTTTCTAAATAACCAGTATTGTACTGAAGAAATACACAATTTCTGTTTCCAATGGATCCAATCAAATATAAATTAATTGCATAGGCTTATGGCCAATATTTTCAAGATAGCTGATAATCTTAAATTTGTGTTCAATAACTTGGAGCTGTGTGGAGGTAGGTTTTTTTTTCCTACCTGTTTGGAAAGTTCAAAAAGCTCTGCTTTGGAGGTTGTTTTCTTCTGAGACAGCTGGAATCAGATGCATTTCTAGTCAGTGATACAGATATTTGGATATGAACTGAACATGCACTCCATTGCACAGAGAGGTGAAAGCTGCTTTCAGATGGAAGCAATTTTTCTCCAGTGGTACTCGATTCTACATTCATATGAAAATACAGGGGTAAACGCTTGAGGTCCATAACCAGTCTCCTTAATCATCTGTGTCTCTGAGATAGATACAAAACTTTTTGTACATATTTTTCTCTGTTAGTATATCCTGTCAAGACACTCACTGATGACTTACTTTCAGAAAATAAGCATTTCACTAATAGCAAGGTCACTTGCATAGAACTGTCCCTATTTGGTTAATCAATGGTACTGTAGGCAAGCTTTAAAGTAAGACAAATTCACCAGATCATTGTATCCATGATTCACCAATCAAAATGTCCTGTGGAACTGTATCATCACTGGCAAAATTTGGAAAGTTTCGCTTGCCAAACAGATACCCAAACCAGCCGGGTTGTAGTCAGGTGTCCCACCATATCAGGCTATGGCTTCTAGCCATCCGCTGTGGGAAGCAGAAGCAATATGTCAAGCCCACAGCACTTGAGGATCCTGTTTTAGACCCGCGGTTCTGCATCAGCTGGGACTCCCTGCTGCCCAGAAGTGAGCTTCTCTTTCTGACTGGGAACAGGGTTGCATTCTGACATCCTGAAGTGCTGCTATTGCTCTTTTCTGCTCAGCTCTATTAGCAAGGTAATTTTGTGCCAAGAGGATAAACTCTCACAATATAAGTTGCATTCACAGTTATTTAGAACACATTTATACCTATTTAAACTCTTAATTGTACAGGAGATATATACACTACAAAATTATGATTTATACACTTTTGATATTAATTATCTAAATAAGACTGAGTAAATCACACTTCAGTCTTAAAATGTGTAAAGGATATAACTAATGGTGCTAAAACTTAATTACAATTATTTCATTGGGACTTTTTATATTATGCAGTTCTTTATGTTCATCAATACATCCCTGATTTGCTTACAGTAGGATGTTTGCACCTTCACCAGTACGAAAAACATTGTAGCAAACTAGAAAATGAAAACTTTTTAAAATGAAAGTTGTGGCTGGAATTCAAAACCAGACATCATTCTGTTCTAAAACTGTTCTTTAAATGGTGTGTGTGTGTGTGTGTGTGTGTGTGTGTGTGTGTGTGTTATTTAGCCCATCAGTAAACATACTTCTACAACAAATCTCAAGTGAAAATTTCAGTTATTAGTAATGATTATACTTATGGCAGTATTGTGAACTTTCCTTATTAATGTCTCAATTTGACTGGAGTTGACCAGTTAATCCAAGTGTGTAACCATGGATGAAATTGGGAAGCCTTGTACATCAAAAAATAGTCTGCTCTAAAGAGATAATGCTCATGATTAACTGATTAACTAAGATCAATTCATTGAAATTTAACACAATGACATTTTCTGAGTTTATTTATGGACATTGATTTGTTTATCTACTTCAAACATCTAATGACCACTCAGTTTTTAAGTAATTAAACAGCATTAGAATAAAGGAAGTAATTTTTAGACTATGAAAAGGAAAAGAGTGGGCTAAATTCCCATTTCCCTGATACAGAAGATACTCATTGAAATCTGGATATGTTTGTATGAGTGTAACTGGGAGAAAATAAGACAATAATGTTAGAAATAACGTATGTAGAAAGGAGGAATATAATGTGATATTTGATTTGGATATATCCCTAAGCCAAAACAAGAGCTGTGACAATGACCATATTAAAAGTAGCAGTCTGTCCCATTTTTAAATTCAAATGTTAACATTTGTATTACAGACAATCACTTTATTTCTAAATATTAAATGTTTTACAGTATATCTTCAACAAACTTTAAAAAGACTATATATCAAAGCTCTTTCTGGACTATCTTCTCTTTTCACAGCAGCCACAAGCCACTTTTTAAGAATTTATGAGCACAAAAAAATCATAAAGATAATAAAACCTGAGCATATCTCAGTGGAGATAAGTAAAAGTTAAGCTAATGCAACAAACACTAYGTTGAACTCAGTACAAATTCAAGTGGTCGCATGCTGGAAACACTTGGAAATACACATGAGAAGTAMTTCAGTGTCTACTGAACTACCCTTGGTAATGGCAGAAATACTCCCTTTGGTATTACTGTAGGGTACGAATTCTCATACAACTGGAGTCAAAATAATCAGGACTATTGCTGATGTGAAGACAAACCATTTGCAAGCAACTGTTCACACGCACATCAAGCAATGGYGTTCTTATAAGGGAAGACAATAATGGCATGAATATCTCTGTTCACATCTCCAAGCCATGATTCAACTCATCGTAATACAAATGTCAAAACCARGTGAAGTGAATTCATTCTAAAAGTGTCCAGCTTGGACTTAGACATCCAAAATTAGGGAAGATATTTCTCATCCTACGTGATTTTGAAACAAGTTCTGTTTAGGCTTTTCCTGTTGCTGAGTATCTACCAACAAGGAAGCTTTCCTCAGTAGCGAAATGTTTTGTCCTCATGGGTAGGATACATCTCACTTAACTTTAGACAACTACAATTGAACTAATTTGCAATGCTCCCTTTAGAGTTAATAGAGATAAATAGGCATCTTGAATCAGGCTCATTGTCTATGAAGACAGTCTGGACAACTAATCAAATGTAGACATCCTAATTCACTTATTTGAATCCTAAAATACATTGCTAATTCTAGATACAATGTTTTCGGTGACAACCAAACACATCTCTCTTTTTCCCTTTTCTCTCCCTTCACAATTCTTATTCCTCGCTATATTATGAAGATACTTYGCAGACCTATTTAGGGTGATTAAATACTAGTTTAAGTAGATAATCAATGTCTGCTAAGACAGATCACCTTATTAAAGAGAAATTTAATTTTAGCCATCTCCAAAAACTGGGACATAGTATATAATAAAAACTCAGGGCAGTTCATCAAGGTCAGGTTCAGAAAGAAATGTATCAGATAAAGCAAGATCAGAAATAACTACACACAAACAGTCAAAGTAAAAGTAAAAATCACAGACGTAGGGGTAATTTATGTCTCAACATAGGCAGAGCAGGACTATGTTTTATGAATCTCTTGCTTAACCTTAAATGACCTCCTGATTCTGCACTTAAATTATCCAGAAAGAAAGAACGTTTACTTCATTATAAGAGGGATTATTTTGGGGTATGTTAATGATAAGGCCTGTACTGAGAAATAATCAGGTACTTCAGTTGTCTGCTTAAATTCCAAGTATTTTCTTCCTTTCTGACTAATGGAGGCTCCGCTTTTCTTCCTTTTCTATGACTTCATGTATCATCTGATCTACTTCTTTAATGATGCCAAATTAATGGGATGTTTTGCCACCTCTGATGTACAGGTGGCTCCAGAAGAAAACTTTCTAATGATGCCTAATCTGTATTTAAAAAGCAAACACRAAATGAGGGATAAGAATTGGTGCACCATGAAACTGGACAAAAACTGAAATTTGCCTTGCTCATAATCCTTCTGGGCATTAATAATACTACTGAGGGAGACCTTGAGCAGATACAGGGTGGCTCTAGGGGCTAATGTGAAARGTATAGCTGCCCAGATAGTATCCTCCTTGATCCTAATGGTCAAAAGGAAAGGATTGGATCACAGAGGTTGCGCCAGAAAGTCAACTCCCAGCTGCTCAGCTGGGGGTCACTGGCAGGTCTTTGTCTGCTCTGACCATTGAGCCCTCTTCAAGGGATGAGAACTTCTGCAGAGAGAAGAGACAAGATCCACCCAACGAAGGTAGGAGGCAAGATTATCTTTACCAGCAGTGTTGCTGACCTAGTGAGAAGGACTTTAAACTAGGCTTGGTGGGGATGGATGCCAAAAAACCCCAGAGAAATGGGGGAACAGGGATGAGGGGAAGCTCACTGGGGACATCATGATGGAAAAGGGTCTCACACTCCCCTTGAGAGGGCAAGGTGGCTGCGAACTCATCTCAAGTGCCAGTAGCCTATGAAGTAAACAAAAGAAATCAGAAACCTGTACACGGCTGCTGAGCTCTGATACCATTGGGATGAGAGAGATGCGGCAGGATAGCTCCATCACCTGGAGTGCAGCAATAAATGGACAGGCTCTTACAYGAACATGGGTGGAAAAGGCACGCAGTGTGGACTGCTCCAGACACAAAGGAGCAACTATGGAGCACGGACCTCTGCTATGGAGCAGTCTATTGAGAGCTTATGTTTCAGGATCAGAGAAGAGCCTGTATTGGGTCTGGCTGGGAAGGAGTTAACTTTCTCCATAGTAGCCCTCACAGTGCTGTGCTTTGTATTTGTAGCTAGAACAGTGTTGATAACACGCMGACATTTTGGTTACTGCTAAGCAGTGCTCACACAACATCACRGCTGTCTCTCCAACAGCCCCACCCCAAAGGCCAGTAGGCTGGGGGTAGGCAAGAGGATGGGAGGGGACATAGCCAGGAGAGCTGACCCAAACTGACTAAAGAGATATTCCATACCATATGACATCGTGCTCAGCAATAAAAGCTAAGAGAAAAGGGGGGGGGGCGGGGGGGGAGGAGGGGAGGAGATGGGATGACACATTCATTATTAAGGCATTTGTCTTCCGGAGCAACTGCTATGYGTACTGAGGCCCTGCTTCCCAGGAAGTGGCTGGACATCACCTGCTGGTGGGAAGTAGAGAATAAATCTTTTTGCTTTCTTTGCTTCACTGCGTGGCTTTTGCTTTTCTTTATTAAACTGTTTTTATCTTGACCCATGATTTTTTCATCTTATTTTCTCCCCCTGTCCCACTGAGGAGGGTCAGTGATAGAGYGGCTTGGTGGGCACCTGGCAGCCAACCAAGGTTAATCGACCACAGAGCCAAAAGGCAAGACACTGTGGTGGGCATCTCATATAGTCTGAGCAAATCAAGAAGAAAGAGTGGATAATGTCTTCTTAAACCAGCATAAAAAGTGTCCCATCACAGGCCCTGGTTCTCACAAATGAGGAAGAGTTGTCTGTGTATGTGGTAGTCACTGGAAGCCTTGGCTGTGCTCACCATGAAATGGAGCAATTTAAGATCCTGGGAAGAGCAAGGAAACCAAGTAGCCGACTAAAAAACTGGACTTCGGGTGACCTGATTGACTTGTTCAGTTAACTGGTAGGCAGTGGTAGCAATTGGAGGATATCTTGAAGGGCAAAGGAGTCCCAGAGAGTTGGTCAGCCTTCAAGGACAGCTTCCCCAAGGCACAAGAACGGTTCACCTGCATTTGCAAGCAGAAAGGAAGGCAGAGCAGAAAGCCAGCTTGGCTGACTGGGGAGTTCCTGGCTGAGACCAAATCAGAGAGAATCCTAGAGGAAGCATGGGCTTTGCAGGCAGAGGGTAAAAGCATCACCTCTCTCATTTTCTGGAATTAATGATGACATTTATGCACAGAATGGAGTGTGCGAGTGAATGTAGATGAAAAAATGCAGTACTTCCTATGTGTTTTTCTTGTGTCTACACTGTCGGGGTGCATCTACCTTAGTGATTTAGCTCACAGTAAGAGTCTCTTTTGATGAAAACACCCTTGTGGCCTTTCTTGCTGCATGTTCAGAGCACTTACATGCACCTCAATGTGCAGATGCTCATTTCCTTTGTGTGTAATAAAGTCAGAACCTGTGCATTTCAGTGCCATGTAGCTAGAAGTACTGCTGACAGGGACACAAGGTACAGAAACATGAAATCGGTCGTGTCAGTGCTGAGGTCCACCAGCACTGTCTGATGGTACGTGATTTTTCTACTGTTCCATAGGACTTGAGATTTTCAAAAGGCCAGAAAGGAGATTAGTCTTTTGCCATTGTTTTGGCATTTTGCGTGAGACAAAGCATTATATACATCTATTACAGGTGCTTTTTCTGGTTGTATTTTTGGAATTCATCATTACTCTGCATTCAGTACTGCCAAATTTCATTCTCCCAAATTCTCATCTCCTATGTACCTCAAAGCCTTGCAATTTCTACATCTGCAATTAGATGTGGCAGCAAATGAAGAAACCAAAATCAGGAGAGGTATCTCTGTGGTGCCACCCAGACACCATCTGAGATTCTCATGCCTTTAAACCTTTGCAAAGAGAGAGTGTTCAGGGGTAGCAGGAGAAGGGAACGCAGCTCACAGGGCAGGATGCCAAAAATGCTAAACAACTGACTGCCATAGGTTACCTGGAGACCAATACTGCATAAAATTTAGAAATAAGAAGGTTGTTTTTCTAAAGACAAGGGATGGCATACATGACCAAAAATTTTAGTCCACAACTTCCCCACATATTTTGGCATAGATCACCACAGCCTCTGACACTTTTAAATGAACTAAGGCAAAGTTACAAAAAAGCCACCTTTTTGTCTCTGACCTTTGTATAATCAGTGTTGTCCTAGAACATGGGTAGAAACTTTTAAAGGGTGAGAGGTGGAAGAGAAATGTTTTTTTTGTACCTGGCTGCTGTTCCTATAACTTATTTCTATAAGGAGATGTATCCTACCTGTGCTTCTACCTGCAGAACTACCACCTTTACACAGATTTCCATGATACAGAGCTGTGTAAACTGGTGGACCCATTTCCTTTCAATCTCATGTACAGCTGGGACAGAAACTTTTCTTTTGCAAGTTTAATGCTTGGAATAATAACATCTTGCTTGAATCATACCAGAGTCACAGAATAATGTGGCCGTATATGCACTAGAATACTGGCATCTCCTTCTCCCYCTCTCCCTGCCCCCAACATCTGCCTAATTTATCCCTTTATTTCTGTATACTTTAGTCATGTTGTTACCAAGAAGCAGACTGTGTCTCTTTTAGTAGGCAGAGGATGGGAGAGGCAGAAAAAACTCAATTTCTACAACAATCAGGCACATAGAATGATTTTTCATAAAGTTACCAAAAGGAAATATTTGAACATATTTTAGTATCATTTATGAGTAAAAGCATGTTGAGCAATAGACAACTATGGTCTGTTGTCCAACAAGTGAATAAAATAGAGGCAGATGGCAATACATTAACTCTAACGTGTTTATCCCAAGGCACCCAGTGCCAGCTGCGCTCACCAGAACTTCCCAGTATTAACTTCCTTCTCCTTCATTGCCACATGCCACCTAGCGACTTAACGCTGAATCACGGCTTAAGAGCTATTAAGAATGACTGGGAACTACAGCATATCAGGAGGAGAGTCTTGTTTCCGAATGTTTAAGGACATAGAACTGGCCGTGGAAACAGGTAAAGGCACAGCATGAAGCATAGCTTTACTTCTGAGTGCAATTTCTCTTGCAGACCTCCAAGGACAAAGAAGCAAAACAAAAAAATCAGATGTATCTGAATGATCCAAAATTTGTTTTCCAGTATTTGTGCCCGTGAAACTGAAATACTAAAACAGAGATCAGGTCATTCAGACATTAAAATAAAAAATAAAATTGTAAGACAGTGTGTTTGCTAAAAGATCAAGCAATAAATTCAGTTAATGTATAAAAATAAGAAACATTCCCTTCTTCTGACTTAGACATCTTAAACATTTTACTTTCTTATTTATCTCTGCATATTTTCAACTTTTTAAAAGTCATGCTTTTATTCATATGAGTTATGGGGGTTTATATTTTTATTTTCTAAGAGAACACAAAGTGGAATAGAGTGCCTCTTTCTGACTGTGAGCTAAGGCCATGTTACAGAGATGTTTTGATTTTTGAACACAGCGTCATATTTCTTACATAGAATAGCGAGAGTATGGCCTTTGTCTCAGAAATTAGAGATCTGTAAGACATTATTTTAGCAGCTTTACCRGTAACAGCAGCCCTAGAAACTCACTAAATGATGTAATTATAATAACTTTAAAATCAAAACTTTTTGCTTGAGCAGGCACTTCTAAGAAGAAGAGATGTGGTGATCTCTGAGGATTCTTCCTGCTTAGGAAACAAAAAAACAAACAAAACAAAACTATGGGGTACTCATGATGCTTATCAAAATACTGTGTCTGCTTTCTCTCAAGTGTATTTTGATTGAACACTGTCTGAGAGGTTCTTCATTACACAGGCAGTCCAGACATTAGAGATTCAGCATGACTTTATGTAATGCAGATCAGAAAGCATTTGATGGAAACTTAATATTTGAAATGTAATGAATAATTCACTACATGGATCCAGAACATCATTCTCTAACTTGCTACATTAATAAAATTAAACTGCAAGAAGTATCATCTCAAAACAAAACAGGATACCAGACCAAATCAAAATTACATTTATCATACAAGACTGTTAAAAGATCTTGTAAATGAATCCTGCAATGCATTCTCCTTTGAGGGAGGGTTACTGTGTGACTGGTAACATAATAATTATRCCATGTTTGCCTATAGTATTTTTTTCATCTGATGACTCTTGACCTGTTTCCCCAGAAGACACTTCCGCTAATCTGCATTGGGGAAGCTGAAGTCAAAAGAAACAAAGAATCTGTTAATGATTTATCTGTAGCCTTATTCACCTGCAATTGTACAATATTCAACACAGCCTGTCTTTCAACAAGATTTAGGAATTCAAATCTGAAATATATTTCCTGCTCTGTGGATTTTTTTTAAGGTTCATCCATAGCATGACTCCACAGTTTTAATGGTACAAGGTATTCCTTTGCCCAGCAGTTGAATGCTTACAGAGATTTCAGGCTGCATTCAATGAGCAGCAGTATCTATACTCCTATCCCGTGTCAAGACCAAGTGTAACTGCATTTGAGAATTTCATCACTTGGTCTGTTTGCACTGGATAGGACCAACAAAAATGTCTTTCATTATAGCATTTGAGCTCCAGTCTTCCTCACTTATGAAGTGTAAGATTTACAGACGTAATTCAGACATACACTTCTGAGATTAACTGAAAAAGTCTCAGATGTCTAAACAGAGAGCATGTTTGTAATGCTGATATTACATGAAAACAAACCTGGACCAGTGCTACAGACCTGGGCTGCTGCTTCATCAGTATTTGACAAAAGACAGAGGAGGGGAAAGGCAGTTTTGGGTAGACTTAGGCATTGTTAGCAAACATTCAAAATGCTCTTTTAATTCAGGGGCTAAGTATTCTTCTATGACTGTTGGTTCTCCTTCAGCCTGTCATGGATATCAGCCTTGATAAATGGGAGGATGGGAGTGATTCATCCTTCCTAATGCTGTGCACTACAGCTGACCTCAGTCTCTCCTGAGAGTTCCCAGAGTCTGCTGAATTTATTGGTATAACTTATGGCTCATAACTAAAATTTTGAAATACTTTTTTACTGCAATTTAAGTATATTATATATATGTATCTCAGTGAAGTGATATCAGAGAGGGTAATGAGGGCAACATAGACTGTGTTGCGAGGGCAATCTGCCTTTGAAAGGCTGTGTTCATTTGGTGTTTAAAAACCATCTGTTTTACAGGGGAAGAAGGGAACGCAGAGTGTAATACACTATAGGCTGTCAGTGCTGTATTTACTAGACAAGGACAATGCCAGTCAAATTTTAATGATAACTTATTCCAGTTGAAGCTAGACAGAACAGCTTCCTCCAGCTTCTTTGCAGGTGTGGCAGTTTGGAGAAAATCTCTCAGGGTTCGACAAAGTAACTGAGTGGTTAATAATGTCTTCCAGAAACCTCATGGAGGCAAAGAGAAAGAAAGAGAGAAAAAGGAGGAAGAGGAAGAGGAAGAGGAAGAGGAAGAGGAGGAAGAGGAAGAGGAGGAAGAGGAAGAGGAAGGGACAGGCTTTGTGGTTTAATGACCAACTCTGGTAGGAGAGTAGGATGCTGAGCTCCTTGAAGGATGTTTACCTAAACATTGGAGACTTTTTCCAAATGGTAAAGAAACTGTGGCAACTGTTGCTTGGGGTGGGTTATTTTTKTGTTCATGAGAGTAGCAGTTTGCTGCACTGAATCCGCTGAGTGTTCCCTGTTTATCATGTCTCACGCCCTCAGAGGGATGAATGATAATAATCCCTGTGATAGTGTGACAGTGTATGCTAAAGCTATCAAGTAATCACTATGTTGGCCTAAAAGGGTTGCAGACCTTTTTACAAATGGTTATTGGGTTAATAACATGATTCAGGCCACCTATATTCTCGGGAGTCCTAAAGAAGAACTGCATGTTGTCTACATTGCAAAGCAAAAGAGGCTACGGAGCAAACTCAAGCACTGGACCCTGATTATCACACCACGTGATTGTAACTCCCCCACTTGCTCACTATTCAACTGTCCCAGCTAGCTTTTTCCAAGATTAAAGCTGAGCTGGATAAGGGATATAGTCAATTCCCAAAAGCATAAGGATAAGGCTATACCAGCATTGATTTCCTCCACTCTCCACATCCTCCAACACAATCCAAGGACATCTTGCAGTCTCAAACATACCTGAAGACCCTTATCCCTTCCCCAAGGCATGCAACTAACACCTTTAGTTTCACACTAAGACAACATTCTGGTGAGCTGCATCACAGCCCTACATTATTTCAGACACCCCTAATGGAAACAGAAGTGGGGGCAGTGCAGACTGTATGTGTAGACTGTGTGTATAGACTGTAGGACCATATCTTACAGGACAGTCCAGTCTTCCCTTTCATAACGCCACCCGTGTCCGGAGCATTTAAAACAAATGAACATGCCCTCATGCTGCACTTTAGGAAAATGGGCTTGCAGTTCAGGTGCAAGTGTAGGAGCCTAAACCACTCTTTAGTCTCTGGTAGGGTAAAACTGGCAGGCACAAAACATGTTGACACGAAGTCTAACACAGCCAGACAGCACGAAAGGCACAAGTGGCTCTGGCAGTCACTGAGTAAACAGGGTCAGAGCAGTGTGAGGAAGGCACGTCCTAAAGATCTAAACTTTGTTCAGGCAGCAAGCTTGGAGTTAAGGAATAGTTCACGCTACCACTCGTGACCTGCTACGTACAGCTTGTACATGGAACATTACCAGGCTGTGAGCTAAAGAAAGAATAAATTGAAAATGTGGGTTGTGTACGATCTAAAGAGTATTAAATTAACTTCTTCTAACCTGACTCATTATTAATAATTAATGTTATATCACAACTATGTATCATTCTACATACACATTAGTAATCTATACTAAACAAAATCAATAATATAAATCAGTTAAGAACTTTAAGTGAAATCAACATAACTCAATCATGAGTGTGGTTTTTTTAAAATGCAGCAGTTTAGTACAGTTCAACCAGAGGAAATTGAACAGTAAAAAGTAAGCAGAGAAATAGTCTATTAACTACGCATTTGCAACCTAAGATGCTTACTATACCAAAATATAGTAGATTTCAAAGCGCAGTCAAGGGCTTATACAAATGAACAAGTCATTGTGGTGTAACAGCTTCACGCACCTCAGCTGATTTGTGGCAGCTGCCTGTATACATGCTCTTAGCTTGTGGTAATTTGAGCTAGCTTATCCTTCTTTCATTAACTTCTTACCCTGTGGGAAGTTTTTCATGTATTTAAACTCTCGGGCTGACACCTAACTTTCAGACTAATGCACAACACTAAAACATCACAGCCAGACTGGTAGGAAAGCCTTTCCAGATTTGAAAATGTGCACATCATTTTAACCTACACTGATGGAAAGAAGACTTCACGGGATCACATGATTTTCTTTGTATCTGAAGAACATAATCAAGCCTTACTACAAAGTGAAACATCCAAAAGAAAGTGAAAAAAAATCCAGATGTATATACTACCCGTATTTTACCAAACCAAGGGATGGCTTAGTAAGAGCAGTGTTCTCTAACACTGTTAAAACTCCTTCACCTTATGAAGCTGTCTTCAAGGACATATCAGCTCTTAATCATTGTCTGGCTAACTGATCTATTGAGAACCCTTTCCTTGTGATACCTCCATAGCCTTTTGTCAAAAAAGACTGAAAACAATAATAATAAKAAGAAGAAGAAGAAGAAGAAGTTAAACAAAATAGTTACATAAAAAACATTCTTAACCTTAGGAGTGGGGGAAAAAAACTCTTTTTCCAAATGAACCCAATACTTCTAGTTTTATTTGTATTAAATATTTTGTAAATATTTCTTTTTTTTTTGTATTCCCTCAAAATAACAGCTATTTCCTGCTCAGCTTATCCCATTTTCACAGATGACTTACCTATTTTTTCAAGTTCTACACCTTTTATCTGGTTCATAGAAGAACTAGAAACTGTCTCTTCTGAGTCCTGTTAAAGCTCTTTATTCACAGTTCTGCTTCTCTGTTTTGTGGTGCAACCATCTTTGGAAGAGTTGAAAGCAGAAATGTACTTGGTGAGGGAAAATATCCCACTTTGAAGAATGAGATGGGTGTGCATACAGATCTTTATTTTATCAATATGGGTGGGAGATGTGGAGGGAGGGTTATTATTCTCACCTGACTATAGACATCCAAAATGTTATTTAACATCTGTCATCATCAATTTGTATTGATGGCAGAGAGAAAGAGAGCTCCAAAGAACAATTTAGCTCACCCTAACAGATACCTAAGACAGGCCAGATTAATCTGAAGGTGCCTGTTTCTTTCCATCATCACCAAAAAGAATTTAGGATGACTACTTCCAACTTACAGACCTAACTTTCAGACAACTGTGAAAGAGGCAAATGTTGCCTTTAGAATTATTCAGCCTTACTGAACTGATTAATTTCATGCTGCTGAGGGTAATATCAACCAAGTAAGAACCACTCGCTTTCGTAAGCATTCTATAATATATACTCCCAGTACTTTAACTAGCCCATTGTTTTCATAATTTATTTAGACAAGTCGCCCAGTTACCTTTTAGACTGATTTCTATAGCTTCCCTTTCTTGCCCCATAAATGCAGTCTTTTTTTTTTCTACCAGGCTGTTACATCTGATACAGTTTTCAATATATAGCACCCTCCTCTTAGCATCCCTCAATTAAAATACAATCTGTCTTCATATCCTATTTGAAAAGGGCATTCTCTCTGCAATAATCTTAAACTGGCATCTATCAACTACCCAAAGAAGTTTGGAATTTTCCCATCATAGCTAAATTATTAAAAGATGTCAATTAGCACTGTTAACTATATTTTAAATATGTATTATTTAATACTTCCTTTTCTGATATCAAGAACTTCTTTTTTAAAGATAACAGTTCTTTAGTGTTACGTCTGTAGAACATTTCTCCAGCTATTCCTTTAAGTAAAATGGACACAGACCAAATGAAAATATTTATGTGTAAACAGGACCTCACAAAAATATATTATATATGACTAGGAAAGGAAAAATGAGCAGGGCTTGGAAGAATAACAGCAACAAGAGATATCGCTATCAGAAATAAAATTAAATGTAGACAGGAACATCAAACAAGAATGTTGTATTATAAATAACCATGTCCCTAACTGAAACCATAAATCAGACTTTACTTATCTTTAATCTCTCTCTTGAGCATTGTAGATGTAGCTTCAGCCGCCTAACTACGGCCCTGACTGGCATTTGATCCCTGGGACAGTCCAGTCAGCCTTGAAGCAATGCATTCTGCCTCACATTAATCCACGCCCTGGACCAGATTTAGGCTTCGTTTCTACTCAAAGCCGTATCTCTTCCCAGGCTGCTTTTAAATTACTTCCCTGGTTCACCTCGAGGAAAATTTTGAGAATATGCATTCTTTACGATTCCCCGGCAATTGTCATGCAGCCAGCAAAATGCGCCCYGGCACCGGCTGATTAAGGCTCCAGTCCTGCCTCCAAGGTCCATCCCTGCCTGCATTTTGTCTTCAGCTCCCACTTCAGCCCAACTGCCTCTGCCAGTTCCATGAGCCTTGAAGGTCACCTGGTCAATAAAAAGACCAAAAGTGAATATTTTAAGACAGGTAAAAATCACAAAGTCTAAATGTACAAAAAGGCCGCAGAAGAAAGCAATACAATTGTACTGCTGGAAATAACTGACACAACTTTTGCAAGAGAAGTGGATACAACGTCAGTTATAGCTAATAAATATATGACTGCCTTTATGACTTACAGATTTCTTATGCATAACGTTTCTAAGTTAGAGCCTTTCCTATCCACCCGCAAAAGAAAACAAGTAAACAACTCGATTTCATTTTTTTCATCTCTCACTTTGATTAATTTAATTAATTTTTTGCCTTGAAAATTACAATATCAGACAAAAATATCTATTCAAGATGCTCTTGCAAAGATCATTCTCCTTGTGCTCAGCTTGATCATATTGCCTGCTTCTCTGAGACCCTTATCTGACTGCCCATTCTTAGCTCAACTGTAAGCTATTTGTCTTTAAAAAGGTTATATATGTACACTCAACTGCATATTGTGCTTTCTTGAATACCTACCCATTAATACATTTGGGTGACTCAAACTAAACTTTTTTAGAGATTTCTGTTTGTTTCTTAACATCTCTAGCTTTCAAACCAGCAGTTAATTATTGTTGAAATACAACCAATTCAAAAAAGAATAATAAAAATAAAGTAAAATCAGGGGAAGGAGAGTTTAGAAGACAATAGAGCTGAGGAAAAGTCAAATCCAAAGATTTTAGCTGCTGTAGTGCACTATCGATTGTGTATCTATTGTAAAAACAAACAACAATGACATGCTTTTTTTACATGAAAAAAAATTAAATGCTGCACAACCTTTGCTATAAAATTATTTGTACTAATTGCACCACAATTTTAATAGTAACACACCTATAAATAACCACATTGAAATTACATGAAAATAAATTATATATAAAAAATAATTCTGATTTATAAAGTCTTTAACTAGTGAACTGCTATAAAGTCATAGAACAGAAATAGTGATCAAGCTAATAAATAATGTTTAACATATGTTAAAATTTAAAAGAGAGGAAATCAAGATGAAAGGATTAGATATACTACATCTAGGTTCATTAGTTTTTAATTTAAATTGATAAATATAATATGCATGGGTTTAAAACAATAATTTTCCCCAGTAAAACAAAAAATAATCAGCAAAATCTGGGTGCAAAAAGTATGTACCTCTACCCTTTTTCAATGACTCCTCTCTACTGTCCCAACTAATCTGCAACATCATTGTGATGAATGAGTCAACAGAGGGTAATATAAAATCAAGGTATTAGTTTTTGAGGAGTGTTGTAAGCAGAAGTCATATGAAGAGTGTGACATGTTGATGGAAGAATTTGAGAAACAAATGTAAAGAGTGGCAGTACTCAGAATCTTCAAAGCTTATAACATTGGGGGATTGAAAAAAACAGGATGTACAACAACACTTAAAATCTCTTCGTTTTGTCAAGCCAAGTGCTAGTGAGAAAAATGCAAACCATGATAGATGCGTACTTCAGCTTTACATATCGAGAAAGAAATCTAGGAACAGGATTACCCTGCGGTTTAGCATGTGCTATGACCTTTGGGGTTTCTATTTAATTTCATTCCAAAGTCAAGTTAGCCATTTACTTTCCTAAATAAAGCTGTACCTGTCTTGTGCATATCTTCCACACAACAGAAAACAAAGATGCACTTTCCCAGTGTGTTTGATTATTATTAATAACAAATATTTAGTCAGTGATCAGTTTTCTGTAATTGTTACTAAAGCAACATAGTGAGAAAGACTGCCAGCAATTAAGTTGTTTCATCATTAGTTGGTTTGAAATAAACAAACACAGGAATAAGGCTTCCAGAACCAAAGTTGTTGATGTAACTGAATGCCCAGGGTTGGACATCATCTAAAAGTGAACTGGAAGAATTATTTCAGGAAACTAAGTGTCCATTAATGACACTTTGACACCATCTATGTGGACACTTGCTAAATATATAATTAAAATAAATCTTCACTTGTTGGACATTCTATGGAGCAGATGACTTCGTGCTGAAAGACTGGAGAATACGTCAGTCAAAATAAAATGGCTGGTCATCTGCCAGCTATATTCTTATCTTTTGCAAAATTTTTTTTTTTCATAAAACAGAAGTAGAAAAATATCATGTTTGGGGCTTTTTGTTTTAATTTTGCTTTATTAGTGCAAAGTCTTGCATTGGTATTTGAGACAACAGACATCAAGAACCTTTGAGCCAAACAAGTTGTGACGGCTGAGAACTGCAAGAGAGTTTAATCCCTTCATGGAAAAAGTGTACAAAGAATTAAGGAAAGATTTGCACCAAGTTATTTGACAAGTGAACAGCAGTCAACTCCTGAACTTGGAACTCGAGCATTGTAGTTGCTGTCTGGGCCTTAACATCCATGACTGCCGAGTGCTCGTTCAGTTCATTTCAGAAAATTCAGGACAAAAGAGTAATTCAGTTCTCATACAAGCACTTTTGACAGTTGAATAGGTTTTATTCTAACACAGACATTAAAATCATCTTCAAAAACTGAAAAAAAGAATGCTTTTGACTGTCATATAGACAGTTGTTCTTTGATGGCTCCAATACTAATTTGCAAACGCCCTTATTGCAGACATTCAGTTTCTTTACCATTTTATTTCGAAGAGTAATTAACAAACACATGTAACAAATGCATAATTAACAATTGCATTTGCTTTTATGTGACTGTAGGTACAAAACTTGAGGACAAAACCATAAGTTTATTGTAAATGTTATGGAACAAAAGGGTAAGCACATACTTAAATGTCAAAAATTATTCTCAGTGTGTCTCAAGGCAGTTTTAAATGCCTGCTTTTTGTTAATGTGATTAATGTGCTACCTTTGAAAAGTTATTCACAGAAGAAAAGTGTGGCAATAAATTTGGTTACAAATAACCAGAAATATTTCAGGTTTTGTTCTTGATTTTCAATMAAATAAATGGCAGTTTCTATAAACTCTACCTATAATTCCTGACCAACATATGTCCTTTGAAATTTCCAGAATGGAGATTCTTCAGTCTCCTGAGTGTTTGAATTGGCATATTTTCATAATATATAAAATAAATCTTCCCTTTCTGAAATTAAACCTCACATAGTCTGTCTCCAGCAAACACGGAAAATGTTTTTCTTCACATCTAGCATTCACAATTGTATCTTACAAAGTTTTCATTGCATTACAGGAGCATTTAATTACAGGAACATTACAACTGCAACCTCTTGGACACTGTCTACCTGGTGTTCATCTACCCTACGTTGCAGGTGAAAGCATTTCAGCCAAGACCATGTAAGAAGGAACTCTACCAAAAAAAGCAGAAAGGGATACATCCTGTGCCTTTGAGACAGTGTTCCTATTTATATATCCTGATAATAATGATAATTATATTTTTTGCAATTGCATGACATTAATCACTGTTGTTTAGCTTTGATCCTGATCCTTTTTTGCACAATGCTACCAAGCCTATAATTCTTATCTTTGTGAAGTAGTGCAGAACTTTGCATTTGTATTTGGAGAATTGCATCCTGTTTGGATTGAAGATCTTTTCCAGATTATTTATCCAGTTTATCAAGATAATTTTGAATGTCAATCTTATCCAACAGTGTGCTTGGAGTACCTCCTAGGTGATAAAAAGATATATTCTCTTCTATCATCAAGTGTTTCAAGGCATTCAAATTTAAACACTTAGGACTGAGAATTTATTTTTCAAAAATGAAATATTCAGAGAATATTCTCAATAACAGAGGTAGAAATGAATTAAAAAGAACTTTGCTGACCTAATGGATGATTGTGTTGATGTATGATCATTGTCAGTGTTAGATGACATTTTTTCAAAAAATACTTAATTCAGCAAGAAGTGACATTTTGGAGTAATCAAAATAATTTGCAAATTTAGTGAAGAGTTTAAATAAAAATATTAAAAGATACATTTTGAGAATGAGTTGTTCTGTCTTCAAAATGAAAAATCATTTCTCTTTGATATTTTTAAATCAATCATTTTAATATATTGGRTTTTTTGGACATTTATCTCCATCAAAACCAGAAAGGGCTCAATAACTTGAAAATGAAACTAATATTTTCATATGACAAAAAGAAAGTGTTTGACATTAGTCAGATTGGCAGAGTTTTCATGTTTTAAAAAGAAAAGGGAGGAGGTGTGGTAGTTTGACCACAAGAAGTGTATTTCCCACAGTTATTTGGGGGAAATATTTAGTATTAAACAAAAAAATATATTTTTTCCTATCTTATTCATGTTAGATATTCTACTTTCATTGTCAGATTGTAGTGTTGAAATSAGAACATTTCCCTTCACATTTTTAAAATACTGATAATTGTAAAATTAGTCTTTTAATAGTTATTTATATACTTATCTGAAAAACTGTGTCAGATATTTTAAATAATATTTCAAATAAGACAGTTCAATTCTAGGATGAAAGATTAAGCCAGACACAACTAAGATAATCCTTCATATTTTTCTCCTCAGCTCTCCCAATAAATATTCCACCACTGCTACTCCAGGATAAACRTCATTGTTAATCAAATAAATGTATAAGCAATTGTATTGGAATAAATTGAAAAAATATGATAAAATCAGCCCAGTGTGCAAACACTGCTGCACCTTTTCTGGCAAGTCTTGTTTAATTATGGGCTGACTATTCAACTCTGGACAGTGATAAACAACAACCAATTCACCACAGCGGTAGTTAATTCCTCCTCATTAGTTCCTTTCATTCCATTTCTTCTGATATGAGAACTTAACTGCCTGAACACCCAAGCAACTATCTCTCCTTCCACTGTTACTGTTAGAGCAGCGAGAGCTCTTTTGGCTGGCAAATGACAACGCTGCTTTTCCCTCACTTAGGCGCAGTGACACCAGTCACCCAGTCATGTAGGCTACAATCCCGCTGTGAGACCCTGGAATCCAGCATCTTCCCATTGCATGTCTGGGCAAGAGTTAGGCACATTCATAGTCCCTGGTCCCTACAATTGCCATTGGAGGACCATCTTTTGCAACCACAGGTGCAAAAAAGAGACTTCAGTGTGCTCTAACAGTTCTTTTGGAGAGAGACCAGGACTGCAAAATGAACAGGGAGCTACACTACCAAACAGCTCAAAAGCAATCACAGACTTTGGAGTTGGTCAATGCATTCATTTATGTATTTTAGTTTTATAATTTCAAGACAGCATTTTGAAATTCCAGCCAAGTTTGTCTACATGTAATAGGTTTCAGATGTTTGCAACATGACTGCAGTTTTTCTGTCTGGTGACAGTGAAGAGAGGGAGGCTGTAGGAGCACCAGCCGGTACTACCACTATCATCTAGAACTGAAAAATTTAGCACAATCTGTTTACAAGAGCAGATGTTTACCAAGATTTTAGGGGACAAGTCCTCACACAAAAGCTTGAGCAAAGGCCTTCACCGCAACAACACAGGCTGAGACTTGACCTGGGACTGTACAGTTACTGTATTATAGATAGTAATATATGGTTATTCCCAAGAGGAGCAGTCAGGGAGCTTGGAGACACACTGTACCACTGTGTGACAATAATTTATTCAGCTAGTGTCTTGTCTGAATTGATGTCCTGTTCTTTTTTGAGTACTGCTGATACTGACTGCTTTGGGTTGTTGTCAGGAAAAAGACAAAGGACCATTTATAGTTAACCAGTTATGGAAACGAGCATTGTGAAACCATGAAATTAATTGCTGAATTCCTACATTTCACTTCTCAGATTTCAACAGCACCCTCTTTTGAAGCTACCATGAGCTATGTAAGAATTTGTAGCTATCATCAACAGATCTTATTCCCATATAAAAGGCAGAACTATCTCCCATTATGATTTCCTCCTGGAAATACTCCCTGAAGGAAGATAAACATATGGTAAATGTGAAAAAGTTAATTGGCTATATATTGGCTGTAAAAGTTAATTAGCTGCATAGTGTTCCATATATTGGTATTTTAACAATTTACCCTCAGATGTCAAAACTGGTCCTTTCATTTTCCTAGGTCTGTTACCTCAAAATTAGCTTTCAAAAAAGTTCAATGCAATAAACAGATCTTTCTGTCCAGAGACTGCATGCACCTTACAGAGAAGTGTTACACTCTTTTGTTAGTCATCACAGTGAAAAGAAGTGCATCCTTGGGATTCTTGCCATCTGAATTTGTGAATGGCCAGTCAAAAGCTAACCTGGCAAAAATGTAAGTTTTAAGCCAAGTCAGCTCTCTGAATCAATTCATTGTCTTGCTACACAAGCACAAGGGCTCAAGAAAAGGGGTAGGAAGATAGCGTCAGGCATGATTTGGGTGGCCTTAACATGCCAAGAAACCATGGTTTAATTCTTCTCATATTCTGTCACTATGACTACTCCACATTTTGGCCTCCTGTGCTCAAGCTTAAATTTGTCTTGTATTTAGGCTTTGAGCAAGCTTCAAAACATGGTGTATGGGGGAAAGAGGGGAGTTTGAGCTCCAAAGATACCTTAGGACAGTGCATCGAGGACCTAACTGAGATGTACAGACACCTGGTAATGGCCATTGCCCCACTTTGTGTATTTCTACATTTCTCATACTGCCTACAGATGCAACACGTGGCTAATGTCAGGCAGACAAATCAGTCAGACTTCTTCATTAGAGGCCCAATAGGACAAACCAGTATTTTGAATTTCTGAGTAGCTGAACAAAATCTGTCAGTATTACCATGCCCTGTCATAGTCCTGATTTTATGCTCCTGTGAAGAGCTGCTTATGCAGAAAGCTGTGGATTCTACTGAAGATGCCAGATACTTGAAAGTCAGGTGTCAGATAATCTAACACTAGGCCTTTTATTGGGTTTAGGCCCTACCATACTCCAGAGTCAGAATTTTGCTACAGGTTCAGCACTTTGAAGTTTGGTATCATGCTGAACGTCACAGTGGTCTAAACTCTGGGCACTGCTAACAAACTCTGTCAAGACAGAACTCAAGACCTGAACTCCTGACCATCCACAGCGCTTATATTTTAACTTATTCCTTCGTGTCTGTAATGGACTGCTCCAGCTAGCTGTTTCCAAGGCAAAGCTGCTGTAGAGACAGATAGAACCAAGCAGTCTGGAGGCAAGACAGTCTGCGTCCCTTGGCTCTTTAATTATTATAATAACTTATTATAACAACATAATAATAATTTGTTTCTCTTTTACTTACTAGAGCTTCTGGACCTGACAGTGAGACCACTGAAATCTTCAGCTAGCAAGAACTGGAAAGCCTTGAGGAAGCCTCGTAAAATTAGATCTATGTGAAGGTTCTTTACTTCTCTCTGTTTTGGGCAAAGGAAAGGTAGAAAGGGGACAGCCATTAAAAAATGACATTATTTTCGCTTTTACAGAGTTTTTTTCATGCAAGAACGATAAAGTATTTATGAATTTCAGGTACTCATGCGACTTCCTTGTGAAGGTTCACTTTTCCAGGTGGCTAAGGGTTCAGAAGACAACTAGCTTGTCAGTAGCAGAATATGTACTAGATCACCAAAGACTCTCCTCCTGATGCCAGTTAATTAATTATTTCAGAAGGAAAAAAACACTGGAAGGTACAAGTTCTTAATTTGGACTGTGGTCTCAACTTTCATCAAAGCTGGAGCTCCATTTGTAATAAAATTTGTAATATTCATTAGAAATTCCCCTTATTATGTCTTCAACTCTTCTTCAACTCCATGTGTATGATTTCTTATACTATTCATAGATGATGCTGCAGTTACTTTTCACATAAAAACATCCTTCCATCAGAATCTGAATACTCACAGACTGAGAATCTTTTTGTTTTCATTAGATGTCTTAGTTGTCATGAAAATGAGAAAAATAAATGACTATCAGTAAATGACTACCAATGACTACCCAGCTCTTCTCACCACTGCCTCTAGTCCAATTTAATTGGCTAGTAATTCCATGATGAATGTTTTTTTCAGATTTTAATTCCTTCTTTCTATGCAGATTATTCCCAAAGAAACAGTAGAATTTTCTAAAGCATGTTAACTCTGTTTATTTCTGCATATTTGAAACAATTCTCATTGGATTTTGTACACAATTCCAGTAAGCTTTTAAATCAGAATTTACATAGCCCAGAAAAACTGCCTTTATACCACTCCATTGGCAAAACTGGAGTAGTGTAAAATGATCTTGTGATGGTCAAACAAAGCATTGACCTGTTTGTTCAATCCATGTTTGTCTTTGACAAAAATCTGAGGTGTCAGACTAGAAACAGTTGAATAAAAAGACAAAACTGGACCAGCTTCAAGAAGGGCTTATGCTTCTTAAGTCAGTATAAGGCAATTTTAAATGCTGAGGTGCACAACTAACAGTTGGCCATCTCTACAAACATTTACAGCCAGGCACTTCTTTGTCTACGTCAGGTGGTTTCACCATCAAGTTTGCTTTGCAGCAGCAGCACTTTAGATCCCTGCAAGCCTGATAAAGTAGGTGTGCTTTAAACACATCTAGTACACAGGCCTTACTAAAGGCAAATTATTTTCTTTTTAAAATACTGAGGATGAATATGCCCACTATCTTATCAAATGGATGTAGGTGATCTAGATTCCTGTCCCTCCTCAGACTAAGGAGCCATAAATCCACATACTAAGGTTACCATTAGAGCATCAAGATAGAAACTAGTTTCCTTCCTACGCGATGAGGCTGTGGCAGCTTGTGTTGGAGAATATAAAGTTCCAGGGGGCTGAAAACAAGCAAATCAATGTGTCCACTGGGAGATGAGGCTCCAATTTCATTGTAGTTGAGCAGGGAATAGAATTCAGGCTTTTTATTTTGTGGTTGAATGCTTTACTAATTTTGTAAACAAGTCCTGAAAAGTGGAAAGTGTGTCACTGCCATGTTCTCCTGATCCTTCATCAGCTTACTTGAGTCTTTCAGTGCACAGTCATATATGTGGTTTCCAGCATCTGGATCCTAAATGGTGAAGGTGTTTTTGTTTTTTTCTCTTAATTTTGGTTTCCTAAGAAACTGGTAATTCTAAAAGAATTGGGATTTCAGGTATGGGTAGCTATTGGCTACCTTTAGGCCTGCCATTGCTTTAAACATTTAATTTTTTATTCTTTTTTTTTTGATGGAGTGGACTTTCTCCTCTCAGCTGTATTAGGATTCCCATTCTGAGTTCCTCTCTGGCAAAGAGGAGAGAACAGGCCTTCATGGGGTTTGGCCTCCATCTCTGGGAATCATAGAATCATAGAAACATAGAATAGTTTGGGTTGGAAGGGACCTTTAAAGGTCATCTAGTCCAACCCCCCTGCCATGGGCAGGGGCACCTTCTACTAGACCAGGTTGCTCAAAGCCCCATCCAACCTGGCCTTGAATGCTTCCAGGGATGGGGCATCCACAACTTCTCTAGGCAACCTGTTCCAGTGCCTCACCACCCTCATAGTGAAGAATTTCTTCCTTATAGCTAATCTAAATCTACCCTCTTTCAGTTTAAAGCCATTGCCCTTTGTCCTATCACTACACGCCCTTGTAAAAAGTCCCTCTGTAGCTTTCCTGTAGGCCCCCTTCAGGTACTGGAAGGCTGCTATAAGGTGTCCCCGGAGCCTCGTCTTCTCCAGGCTGAACAATCCCAACTCGCTCAGCCTGTCTTCATAGGAGAGGTGCTCCAGCCCTCTGATCATCTTCGTGGCCCTCCTCTGGACTCGCTCCAACAGGTCCATGTCCTTCTTATGTTGGGGACCCCAGAGCTGGATGCCAGGTGGGCTCATGAGAGGGGCAGAATCACCTCCCTCGACCTGCTGGTCACTCTTCTTTTGATGCAGCCCAGGATACAGTTGGCTTTCTGGGCTGCAAGCGCACATTGCCGGGTCATGTCRAGCTTCTCATCAACCAACACCCCCAAGTCCTTCTCCTCAGGGCTGCTCTCAATCTATTCTCCGCCCACCCTGTATTTGTGCTTAGGATTGCCCTGACCCATGTGCAGGACCTTGCACTTGGCCTTGTTGAACTTCATGAGGTTCATATGGGCCCACCTCTCAAGCCTGTCAAGGTCCCTCTGGATGGCAATGATGAGTTCAAGGAATATTCAGTAGTGATACGGTACCTGAAAGTATGACTGACTAATAGTCTTTCTGAATGAAAGGGAACTTCCCTTTGGCCTGTCTCTGTAACCAATATACCTGTTAAAATCAGCAGGTCACTGCATGCACATCTGTCCCAGTCTGTGATATTGGAACTTCCTCCTAGTCCATCCCAGCTACACCCAGAGCTCACCTCAGACATGCATGCCATCTCCCTTCTCTACAGCCTGTTTTTTTTTATAGGAAGAAGTTGCACTGCATTCAGGTGAGTCCCCTGATCTGGACAAAAAGATCAAAACTGTAATGTGCTCAGGGAGGGCATCTGCCTCACCCTCCTGACATAGGGGCAAAGTCTGCCAACAAGGAGCCTGGTTAGAACCTTTACAAAACGCTGATTACAAAACAAACAACCCAAAATGCAAGCCCCTATACCCTGAGAATGTATACAATACTGTATGCAAACCCAAAACCCCTAACTTWGAGTACAAGCTACCTAACCTACAGATGGGCTGAGAGATCCTGTACATCACTTTCTTGTGAATCACTCCTCACAAACCTACTTGGAGGRGTATCCAAAATGCTAAAAGCTGCCCACAATGTTTAGATGTCCTATATTTGTATGTGCCAATGTTCTCCTGAAGAACTGGGGGCTGGTTCTGTCCTTCTGGTGAGTGATGTGAAAGGTCTTGCGGGTTTGCCAAGTCAATCTGGCCATCTTCAGCACAAAGGAAAGCTCTCCTTTTTCAGCCTGGATGAAGTCCTCAGATGCAGTTGTATAGATTCATGACGGACGCCAGGGACTTGAGAGAAGCTTTTTGACACCTCACATGCATTGTTAGATTTTATCAATCTCTCTGCAGCTGGTATACATTTACAGAGGGCAACTGAGCCTCATTACCAAATCAGGCAGGCAGGCACAGCAGGCAGCCTCAAGTCTAGCTAACAAGCCCACTATCAAAAATTGTAAAGGATACTAGGCTGGGCAGTAAGAGAGAGAGATGCAGATCAGAACTGTTGCCTGAAGAGGCCAGAAGCTGTGTCATGAGGGAGTTATTAGTAGACATTTCTACATTGTTTGGTTTCCTGGAACATAACTGAAGTTAGTAATGTTAGATACAGTTGGACTAGTGCTTGGAGTCTTTGATACTGTGAACTTCAGAAAGCTGCTAGTGGACTCTAGGTCTGCTATGTCTTTCCTTGCCTGTAAGTCTGAGTATAATGTAGCTATTGATCCTTCCTGGTTTTGCTTATTACAGATAAACACAATCTTATTATAAACTGCAGTATATTTGGCTTAGCTGTCTTTCCAGAGTGGAAGCTGATCTTTGCTGTTTAATATCCTTTCGCTGTTTATACTTTTATATGCTATGTGCATTGAACAATACAACTGCATAGTACTTGAGTTATGGAAAAGTAGTCAAATAGACTTGTCCCAAGTCATCCAGCTGTAAATCAGAAAATATAACTTGTATTTATGCTGAGAAACACTTGCATATTCTTACATCTGAGAACTTTAATTGCTGAAGTATCATTACTTTCCACATTGTCTTTTTAACTCCTATTTTGTCGTTTTATTGGTGGACAGTAGTGAAATGGTTAGCAGCGTTGAACCTCTGTTCCTAATGCTTACATCCCATAATCACTCATAGAAACATATTTAGATCTAATTTTCTTCTTTACTGCCTTTTTGCCTATCATCTCCTTCAAAGCAGCCACATTTTCCAGACATACG
The DNA here is from genome assembly GCA_035582835.1 of Phoebastria nigripes. Classification (NCBI taxonomy): domain Eukaryota; kingdom Metazoa; phylum Chordata; class Aves; order Procellariiformes; family Diomedeidae; genus Phoebastria; species Phoebastria nigripes. The sequence continues at coordinate 47,664 of JAYKAV010003392.1, forward strand.
TAAATATAATGGCACTCATATTGATCCTCTGTTCCAAATGCTTAAATCCCATAATCATTCTAAGAAACATGTTTAGATAGGAAAAGATCTCCGCCACCCCCTGATTTGATTTGGGGGCAGGTAGTCTGGGATTTTTTCCCAGTTCAAGATGAAAAAAAAATCTGAAATATCAACATTTCATGCATGTCTAAATAAAACACTCTCATTCTAAAAAGAGAATGTGCATATGCAGACTGCACAAAAATGGAAGAAAAACATGATTTCAATTCTTGTTAGCTTGACAAACCAAAAATAAGTCACTCTCAAGCTAAAATTGTTTATGTATTAGGGGTAAAATCAATGCAGAACTGTGAGTAGAAAAAAATCTAGAAGCTCGGAACCAATTTCTTTTCCAGAGTTGAGGAAAATGGACAACTGAAATAAGGGGTAGCTTATCATAGGCACAAACTTGCCTTTTTTTTTTTTTTTTTTTTTTTTTTTCTTTTGCTGGAATGCACAACTCTTCCACTCTATTTTAAACCTGCTGGCCTGAGAAGCTCACAGAATTATTACAGCAGACTACTTTTTTTATGTATACTTTTTGAAGTAATTTTTTGGACAAGAAAGTGGTATCCACTTAAAATAGGGCTGCATTTGGAAACATAAAGTTGTCAGACATAGGACGGAACAACTTCACTGTTGGTATAGTGGTTTATCCTTCCTTTTATTTATAGCTAAGTAAAAAATTCTATTTGCTCCTACAAAAATTAAAACAAAATTCCTAGGGCGCATCTATGAGACTATACATCTGAGATGAAGGGGACCAAACTGTGTCTTGTACTTTTCTTGTTTAAGGGTTTTAGGAGTTCTCAGAGTTGGGATCAACACTTTTTCCAAAAAGACAGAACTGATACTGGAACTCGAACTGAATTTTGCAAGTAGTGGCACACTGCTGGTGCAAGTTTGTGCAGCACATTGATTGCTGACTGTACTACACATCCTTTTTCACGCTGATTTTTTTTCCARCTCTTTCAAATCGTGATGTGATGTATTTACTCCTGCATATTTCATCGTTGTTTTTTTTTTAATAAATGAGGAATTTTATAAAGCTAAAATAATAGATATAAGGGAGTAGGACAGTAAGTTTGATTTTGAAGGCCAATCTTATAGTCATTTCAAGTTTCAATAATGTCTTGATGTTGAGTTTTTGATCCAAATCTTCAAAGGAATGACACTTTCAAAATACTGATTTTGTACTTTCTCAAGGGCAGTCTGWTTTTAAAAGTTCAAGATTCAGCAACCAAAATCATTACTCTTTACAAAATTTAACACATATGCATAAAAATTCATATTTGAGTAAAATATTATCTCCTAGTTTTTCTGCACTTCCAACTAAAGGCAATGCATGAGTAAACAAACCTGACAAACTTCCGTGAATATTCCCTGATAATATGTTTGTTCTGTTAAGCCAGGGAATTAATTCAATATAGCTGTTTTTTCATATTTTTCTTCAGGAAGGAGGATATTGCTACATACTGAACTCAGAATTCTGATGAGTTCTAGCTGCTGTAAAGATAGGGTTTATTTTATTTAAACAGTATACTGTGCTCGTCCCTTCGGAAAACAGGTTCTGTCAAAGAACTTGCATTGATTCAAAATCAATTCCAAATGGGAGGAAAATGAAGATTTAAGGTGATGTTAAGATTCATTTTCTGTACATACTATTCCCACACATTATAAAAGAAAAATATAAAGTTTTCTCCTTTTTTTTTTTTTTTAATGTAGAGTCAATGCTTTTAACGAGGTTTTCTGCTTTCTAGAGATAGACTCAGGCTAATCATTTAGCTGAAGTTTAATTTATAATCTGGTTATGTCCATTTTGCATATTTGGATACTATTTGCATAAACAATGCAGCTACTATTATCAACTTTTCCCAAAAGATTACAAAAATACTAATTAATCTAATTTACATGAGGCTAAAGATAGTTACCTGAGCTCATTTTCTATTATGTTTTTCCTTTTTTTTACCATAGTAAAATGCTATTTTTTTTTTTAAGATTCACACTATACCCTTATAGAACTGTGTTCCTATAAATATTGTTGTTTGAAGTTTTTGAAGATAGGGTTCAGTTCCCTCAAAATGGATTATTTTGTGATTATATTCCCTGGATATTAACTGATACCATGCACCCATTCAGCTGAAAATGAAATCTTGGAGTCCTGAGCACTCTCAGCACTATAAATAGCCTCCTCTTTAGTCTTATATTCTCACATGCATGCTAATAAATGAGGAATTTGTGGAACAGGTTAACCCCACTGCTGTGTTTGCCTTTGAACACTGAATTCCTCTTTTTTTAACTTTGTGCTTCTGAATATCTCTATATGCATGTTTTCTTCTCCAAAAAGAAGATGCAAGGCTATTTTAAAATTTGTGTGAGTGAAAAAGCATTTGCTTAGTTGAGTGGCTAGCAGGGTTCGATAGATTTAAATCCCTAGATGATTGACAGGTACATTCTTCGCACTCAGCTTCATTGTAGTCAGTGAGCTAAAGGGTTTCAGAGAGAGTGAAAACAAAGATCATACCCAAAGGATTGCTTCTCCCCGTACCAGCAATAATAACCCTGAGTTTTATCCTTAGGCGACACACATGAAAAAAAGGCGTACATAAATAATTTACAACTATTAAATGTTAAAACAGAAAAGCTTTTTTTCGGAGGGTACGATATGTCAATAAAATAAGACAAAAAGGAATAACAGCATACTTTGCTGTACTCTCCTATTGGCATCCAAACTGCAGGGAGGGTGGCAAGGACAGAATTTCCAAAGATAGGCTGTGAGTAGTTACTTGAGTTATAAGTGTGGGCATAAATTCATGTAACRCAATTCTTCTGTTATCTGTGGTATAACTTTTTTCCATGTGGTACACAGGTCACATTGTCTTGTGGGTTTATGGGATCTTTCATCGCTTTCCTGGAATAATACAATAACTATGGCTGAATGAGTAAATTTTCCTGATTTTTTTGCTATTGCTGCGTGTCATAGATATGAAGCAATCATCGTGTTTTATCACAATGTAGAGGTGGAACAGTTGCACAGGGCTAGCTGCATACTGTACTATTTGTGGTGGCACCTGCTACACTTCCCTTGGTGTCAGTTTTCCTCTTTTTGCTTACCAAGACAAAATCTCCCAATTCCCATACTTTTGGGTCAGACCTCGTGTACTGTCTCTCGTACTGTACATCCCCATGGTTACCATGATGGTCCGGGTCTGGCACCTGGGATTCTGCAAGGGGGCTGGAGCAGACTGATGAGGCAACTGTCCTAATGCCAGTAGGAACAARGTTTCCTAAGGATGTAAAAACAAGCAAAAAGCTTAAAATATCAAAGTGCATGGCTACCTTATCTTTCCTTAAAGGTGAACTTATTTCTTTAGACAGTGATCTTGTTTGCCCAAACTAGTTCATGTGGCTTTCCGGGCAATTAAGCGTGAATCTCTTCAGTCTTTGGCTTTTCCTTTGCCTTTAAATACATCAAATGTGTTTTCTTGCATGGCTTTCTTCAAGCTGCAGCTTATAATTCCTGCTGTTTTCCTGAACTTTCTGTGGACTCACTCCAACACCATGTGCAGTACCATGGCATTTCAGTCTYGGTCCTTCAGAGATGCTGCACTCTTCTACCTGTTCCCTCTCCCTCCTGCCCCAAATCATCCCCAGATTCTTCCCTTTTGCTGGCATTTTTTCAGAAGGAAGGTGAGGAAATTAGTTTTCAGTGGGAACAGGTCCCTGAATAAATAGGCATTATTTCTGATGGACTAATATACAAAGAGGTAGGGGGTGATGGAAGAATGATCAGGTTTTGGCAATTATGTTGCAAACAAGCTAGTTTTCTAGTTAATAATTTGTCCATATTGCATTGTGGAGTAGCTCCATGTTTATCAAGAAACTATTCTCTTGTCTTCTCAGTAAAAATTACTAATGATTTTTCATTTAGTTTAATGTTGAATGAAAACAGCTAAAATTGCTTTTTTTTAGAATAAATATAGATTGTTTTATTAGAATAAAAATGCAGCAAGGATTTTGAGATTTTTTAAGATTGACTTTATTTATAAAAAATGCATTTTCATGCAGCAGATATAGTTTAAGGTTTATATGTTGTACAAAGACTTATCTCTGAAATACTATCTCAGCATGCTTATTGATCTGCCATTTCTGTTTCTTGTTTTAAATGCCTCTGTGAAGTTTCAGCCTGCACTACATGAAAAAAGCACAGCATATAAAGCCAAAACTTTCATAAAATATGAAGATGAATTATATATTGTCAAATACCAACAGRGCAGAATAAGATTCAGCTTCAATAAGATTCATTTTCTCCTGTTCTTTTCAACCATAATTTTAGTCATGCTTTAATTTATTAAAAGTTTTAATTTTTGGTCCTTGTCTACAATATATGCTAAAATGAAAAAGCCAAAAGAAAGAACCCTACATTTATCATTATTTTTAAATGGTATTATTTGAAAAACAAACAAACAAACAAAACCAAACCACCACAGCTCCATGACTCCTTGGAGGAACTACGAATGTTGTAGTCATGGAGTTTTGGGGTTTTTTTAATGCTAAATTATAATGCTTTCAGATTTTTGTCTTGTTTTGAGCCTTAAGGTTGCTCCAGGATAGTACAGAGCAGCACAGTAACCAAGGAAGGCCAGACCTTCAGCCCCTTCTCTAAAACTCTCCCTGACAATCCTGATGTTGTCAGACATTCCTCGGAACTTGTCATTATCCATGTCAGTTGGGCTGCAAGTGCTCTCAAGAATGCATATCCGTTATGCTAGCAATTAACGCTCTGCTTTTGAATGTGGACAGTACAGTCATGACTGCCCCTGAGCAGCAGCTGCAAGGAGAATGACTCGGTGGCTTTGAGATGCTGAAATTCCTAGGCATGAAACAGGAACTGTGTGGCCTGAAAGCCAGCAAAAATGCTTATGGCCCTTGAATGAGAAGCAYGGTCAAAACTAATAAAGCAATAATGACAACGTTAATTTTACATTTTATATTGCCTTAATTTCCATTTCATTTATTTATAAGAAGGAAAAAGAACAAGTGAGAAAAGGTCTGAAATTTCAGATTTAAATGAATCGTATACCACTTGAAGGCTGTTTAGACCATGAGAAATAAGTCATATGTAACCTTTTCAAATGTATCTATTAAGTACTCTTTTAAGAGAGAAAGACAAAAGAAATACTGATCGTTTTATGARTATCTTCTAGTCTTAAAAACATGAGGCACCCATTAGTGCCTCATTTACTGATTTCAGTATGATAATTTCATGCATGCAATGTGTGACTTGTACATATACATTTGCTTGGAAATTAGGCAGAAACCGTGTTGTCAACTGTTGTTGACAAGTTATTTCTTACAACTTGGTATACACTGAGGTGGCTGCAAGTTTGGCAGGCAGAGTGAACCTTGAGCTTTAGAGCAAAATCGTTGGGGTGTTTGATTTACAAAGTTTGAGAGGCTTTACTTGGTATAATGAGATGATTTAATAATGATTTAATAATGTGTGCTTGCAATTATAAGCATGAAAAACATAGCTCTGTGTTCCCAGATTTCCTACCTGTCCCAATGAAAAATCAAGTCCTTGGTTTCACTCACTACAGATCCTGTGTATTTTTACAGAATTTGCATTATGCAAGTAGGTCACCAATAACCTCAAAGTTTCTGTGCTGTTTGAATGCTGTTGTGTGAATGCAAAATGGAATTTCATTTGAAGATATGCAATTTGCTAAAGGGATTTGGAGAAAATTATGAAATTATACTAAACTATTGTGCTGTACTGCATCCTTTTTTTTATACTCTCTCTCCATTAGTGAAATAAGCTTGAATGGTCAGCATGGTAAATTATCTGAACCATCTAATATTAAAGTTCTGTTAATTAAACTAATTTATAACTTCACCTACTTATTTTTATTAAGGTCAGCTCATATTTTTTAGCGTTTGATTAATATTTTATCTCCCCATTTACTAAATCAACTCTGAACTGTTAGTAAAAGGACGTATTTCGAAGTATTCTGGTTATATCTTTTAAATCCCCCTGGTCTGTTTAACTGAATCCACAATGTATTTTATGTCAACAAGTGACAATCTTTACAACCTCACAATACAGTCAAGGATAACAAGTTGCATGGATATAAAGTAAATTGATTTGAAATATTGTTCTGTTATGGCAAGAATGAGTTACTGGTGTTTCTCTCAAGGGTTTGCTTCTGTACATTGTCATATGCTACTGATGTATTTTTACATTACGTACAGCCCAGTGAGTTGTTTTCTTTTCTGTTATCTTTTTATTACTGACTGAAACATAGCAAGGCCTGAGTTAAAATTTTATCGTGTCAGACTGGATCAGATGACTGAATAGTTGGTTTTGTTGTACTGGCCACGTATTTGAACGCAAAATGGTAAGAAACAGGATAAAGAAATCCCAGTCTCAAAGAGTATGGAATAAAGTCTGAAAAAAGCGTGGTCTCAAAAAGCAGAGAATCTGAGGCTGACCGCGTGGTTCGAATCTGTCTCTTCTCTGCAGACAAAAGGGAAGYGGTACTGTTTAGGATAATGAGGAGTAGGTGTGGAAAAAGTTTTCTGATTGAGGATTATTGGTCACTCTAAAAAATCTTTCCTATAAATTTTTAATACACTGATTATCACACTTCTGTTCAGCTACTGGATCTCTGTAAAACTGTATTCCATGAACTGATTAATCTGATAAAATCTGTTTTGTAAAGGATAAGTACTTGCTCTTTTAACCTATTATCTTTAACTCTGTAGAGGTTAGTACATTAATATGTGACACATTAACACAATCTGATAGTGCAAGCTGCAGCCACTGAGGTTACAGCAGGGACAGATGCTGCCCTGTGGGGAACATGTTAGGGAGGTAGGGCATCTGTGTCAGGAGCACGSTCCCTTCGCCAGACCACCCAGGGCAGGAGTGTGCTACAGAGCTTTGGGTGGGACAAGGAATTATCCCCTCTCACATTATAATGGCTACTGTCTATCATGTTTTCCTTCTCCTTGGCATTTGGTGACAAAAGAGGACCCGGGGCCACTTGCTGGCTACGTGTGGAAATCCAGCCTACATAAATTACAGTGCATCCACTGCAGTGGGATGTATGCATGCCCCCATATTTTCATCCAACATTTCCTGGATAGAAAAATGGGATGCAGCCCCACCCYCTGCTGTCTTAATAGCCCTTTTCCTTGCTCCTGCTTTGTTGGGTTGCCACCACTTCTTTTCCCAAAGCATGATCAAAGTTTGGGTCATTTTACATTTGGTTTGTGATATTATGGAACTGGAGAAGGACATCAGTGGGCAGAGCAAGTTGTGCTGGTGACCCACAGAGTGGAAAGAGCATGAGAGCAAATGGGGTGGAAGTAATGAAAACTCCCTCTCTTAATCTTCACCTTGAGGTAGAGTGAGCTATACAGTTACATCCTCAGGAAGGATGAAAAAGAGACATTTCAGAAAGATTTAAATATCTAGAAAGCCTATCTAGCAGAGTCTGCCCAAGTTCAATAAACCATGCTCTGTCTCCCAGGCAAAAGTATGAGAAAGGCCATTGATTTTTTTTTTTTTTTTTTTTTTTTTTTCCCCCATAACAATTACTTTGAATCATGCTGGATTGAACAGGTTAAAAAAAAAAAAAAATGCTGACAGCCTTCTGCTGATGGAGGCATGTTTCCAGTCACTGATGCTCCCACCTGCTCACTGTGAGCACACCAGAAGACCTCACTGCCAGGTGGTAGATGCATCAGGGAGAGAGAATGGGTTTACATTCAACCTGATAAATCACAGAATCATAGAATCGTTTAGGTTGGAAAAGACCTTTAAGATCATTGAGTCCAACCGTTAACSTAACACTGCCCAGTCCACCACTGAACCATGTCCCTAAGCGCCACATCTACACTTCTTTTAAATACCTCCAGGGATGGTGACTCCACCACTTCCCTGGGCAGCCTGTTCCAATGCTTGACAACCCTTTCAGTGAAGAAATTTTTCCTAATATCCAATCTAAACCTCCCCTGGTGCAACTTGAGGCCATTTCCATATGTGTATGATAAATTATGTTTTCTGCATGTAAAGAGGACTACTAGGTTCACTGCCAGTTTCTGCCCCAGCTCAGTTATATGCAAATAAATGCTTAAAAATAGGATACACATTTAAATAGCAACACCCTGACCTTGGCTTAACCTCATAACTGCATAAGATCCCACCTAATAATCTCTGTATCCAGTCTCTAACTTCCATCATATTTTTAAACATATACAACTGATATAAAGATTTTCAAGTAGTAAGGAATTGGCTACCTTCCAGTGTAARCTACCAAGGATTAAATAACTTTATTGTAAAAGAAAAATCTATGCCCTGTTTTAGATTTGTCCAGCTTCAGTTCCCTAGCATTGCACCTTGTAATGTCTTTGTCTCTTTGAGCAATCGATCTGAAATCTTTTCCTATATGGGTATAGGTAGACTGTAATCCAGAGACTTAACTTTCTCTTAGGTAAACTGAAGAAATGGAGCTTCTTAAATCACTTATTGTGAGAGATTTTTTTTCATGTCCCTYCCAATCCTTTAGTAATTCCATAGGTATCCTAATGGGTGAATACGAGAACTGCAGATGATATTCCAGTCAGAGTAATTTGTTCCCAATAACAGGTTCATAGCATAAGATATGTTTGTAAATGACTGGATCAAGCATTGTAATAAATTACCCTGCATGGTTAGAAAACACAAAAGTTGCTACCAACATTTAAAAACTGCAGTCTTGCRGTTCTGCTAAAGTCTATTCATTTTATGGAAAGGGACCTTAAACTTGTGTTAACATACTTGAGTATATTTCCATTTCCTTTATACATAAYGTCTTAGGGTTTGGAGGTTTTTTTAATCCAATAAAAGTAAGTAGGTACAGGAGAGTGGGCATAGCGTAGCAAATGTGGGGKTTTTTTTGTTTAAATGAAGGATAAGGAATGATTTTCCTGAAAATAGGAATGCTCATTTATGCTTTTAGAATCTTCTTCTTTTCCTGTCCTCTGCTTTTTTCAGGGATGACTTAGAAGACCTTTGAACAGTGGTGCAAGCAGGAAGAGTGATGCCCCTGTGAAATTTACATACTGTATCTCCTGTATCACAGAGATGGGATGTAATCTTAGAGACTTGTTCCTGTGTTGGAATTCTAAATGCTTGGTAAGCTGGGATTCAGTACATTAAACCATCTCAGATAAGTAATAAAATTGAGATGATTAAATAGTATGTACTTTTGTTGGCTTCTTTAAATAGGTAAATATTTGCCAGTAAAAGCCTGTCCTTTTCCAGCATCTGGAGAACTATGCTGTGACTCAAATGGCATTATTCTACCACCCACAGAATGTTTTTGCTCAGAGTTCACAGAGAGATTGAGATGATAAAAACATATTCTAGCAATGAATGTGTTAGAGGAACATTTCTATTGCAAGGACGCTAAAAGTTGAATCAAAAGAACATCTACTTTAAGCATTTTTTTCGAAGATTTTTTCCTTCCTTGTTTTCTATAAAGCTCTAGTAAAAAAAATGATTTATGCATCCTGCATAGTATTATTGTTGTAGAATAAATATTCTTTTTCCCATTTTCCTCCTGTTATCCAAGGTTTTGATCACTTGCTGTGAATATTCATTCTATATATTTTCAGTTGTAATACTAAAATGAATATTGTTATAACTCTGTGAACATTTCATTCCATCAGCATACTCCTTAGTGAGAAATAGTATCTTGGGTGAATTCAAACCAGTTAGTTTTATAAGGGTTTTTTCTTCCTAAAAAAAGCAGCTAGCTTTGTTTTCTTTTAAGTTGATGTGGATGAAATTTGTATAGGTGTGCTCTGTACCTTATGGTTTGTGGCATTCACAGAATATTGTATATAGGAAAATCAGAAAGGAGAAAACACTAATACGATGAGGGGTGGCCCCCAGAAGGAATATTAGTTCCACATATATTACGTGCAGTCTTTTCCTTCCTAAAGTAGCAGATGGGATAACTGATACTGGGGGCTTCATAGGTTGAAACAGTTTTCAATTTTATGTTTTGTGGGATCTTTTAGCTGAAAMTGTCTGGCTTCACTCATCAACCACAATCACTAACATTCTGGATTTGCCCTTTTGGAGATTAAGATGTATTTAGTGGCTAAACAGATAAGGTAAAGCGGAAATATATGGGGTCACTGAATAGGTCACTAATGTTTTGTTAACAATCGTTTAAGCTGAGATCACCCTCTTTCTCTTTAGAGACTTTGCAAACATCACCCTCCCCTGCTGAGCTTAAATATTCTATTTCCTTTGGAAAGTAACTATCTTGTAAAATTCTGAGGTGTTAATACTTTGGCCAAGATTTGCTACGTTCAGAACATCTCGCCTACTGTTAAACGAATACCTCCATAAATATGTCCCTGGTACATGTCTGACGGTTATTTTACACTGAGAATATTTTTGCAGTGATCACTGTCGGGAGAGGCAGGGTCTGATTAACACTGGTCACCTTTGCTAGCTGTATCTTTAATCACAGACTCTGCAATAAACAGAGAAATGTAATCAGTAAAGTTGCAGATACAATGAGGAAATATAGATGGGGACTAAAAGTCTATTGATAAAATCTGGTGATTATTTCCCATCAAGACTTTAGGCTGTTATCTTCTTTACCTGTAACACAATCTGGCAGAAGTGAGTGGCCAATTATTGATAAACATTGCCAAGGAAAAAAACACTGAAGAAGTTCCTTTCAGGTATGTTTCTTAAACCTTACTTTTATTTACTTGATCTATTTTTTTCTTTAAGTATTTCTTATGTCCCTTACTATGTGATTATTTGGTAGACAAATCATTTATGCACACTAATTTGAAGTTTGCATCATTCCTCATTATAATTTTATTGTAACTTAATCTTTCAGGTAACCAAATAATTTAAAGCATTTCTAGAAAGTGATCAAGTATTTTCATTTAACAAAAGGATCACATCTTTGTTTTGCTTTTCAATAAATAGTTAAAATTATTGTTATTCTGAATATTACAGTTTATAACCTTTTTATAAAACCACAATCCAATTCCCTTATGTTAAGTAAAGTTCTTAAGCCTAAATTTGCTCTTTTTCCCCCTCATTTTTTGTAAAGCTTCAAGGAAAAAAAAAAAACAAAACCCAAACAACAACAAAAAAAATYGAACAAAACCCCCAAGTATTAAATGTGATAAATGAGATTTTGAGTTACAACTCTTTTGTTTCTTTTTGTAGAAGTTGCATACAACTGTGAAGGATCTTCAGGGAAAGAAAAAGGGTATTTGTCTTAAGTTTGACTTCTTTATTAGCCATAAATTTAGTAATAAATCTCTCTATGTAACCAATGCCTAGACTCAGGTCATAATCCAAAGTGTATGTGCATCATATATAGAATACATGTTTGAAAACTCTAAACCTAAAGCATCATTTTGAAGTAAGTTTATCATTCAAATCTCCTTTCAAAGCAAGGAATGGCACCATTGCTCTTGACGGTCAGGGAAAAGATCCAACATTTTCTTGATTTTTTGACCAAATAGGATAAAAGTATGATAAATATGTCTACTATCCCATAAATTCATGATAAACTGTCATTCTTTTCCAAAACCAATCTATCATTGATAAATTTAAGCTAGCAACTTGAGCATAAACTTCTTGGGGATGAGCACAGCTTCTATAAAGACACTTATATGCCTATTTGCAGTATTCAATATCTTGTAATTAATTATCTTTAAAACAATATCCTATTTTTATGTTCAAAAACCTTACGCTATCTCTGCAACTGCAAAGCAGATTTCTTTCTCATGTTAYCAGTGCTTACTTCCACATATACTTTGAAAAATACGAAGTAAATTGTGGTTTTCAAATTCAGATGATCTGCCACTTTTATGAGATCACATAAACATATTTCCAGAAGCTTTGCAAAGGTATTTCAGGGCTGAATTCAAGATGACGATGGAGWTAGTGAGTGAAATCTTTCTCACCCACCACAGCAGAAAATGTACACTGCACAGTATTCATCCTGCTCTTTCACTCCAGTAATCACACTGTATTTCAAAATGCCAGTGTAACTTTATCACAAACTGACAAAAATGAGAAGATCATGTGATGCACAGATTGCATATGGGGTATGGAAATGTGCTTTTCAGCTAAATATTTGCATGTGCCTTACATGTCCCCTGCATTGAGACTTAAATTATTGAGTCTCCTGCTTAAYCCTTGCATTTTTGCAAGATGTGTGTGGTTTAGTATTCAAGTGATGTTCAGACTTGTAGATTACAGATATGATGTAGCAAAGCTCTGCCCCAAACTTCTCTGACAAGATCGTATGAAGTTTTTAGCTTGCATGCATATTAAGTCCTTGGGTAGATGCACAGAGAGGAATCACTAGGACGCGGACAAACACAACCTCAGGGGCTCCTTGAAGCTCTTGGGCTGTAGCACTGGGTACTCAGGGCATGACTCTTCTTCCCTACCAGAAACAAGGGCTGCTTTTTGGACTGGTTTGCAACACCAATCTTAAATAACCTGAAAGAGTGCACAGACTTACRAGTAAGACGAATGTGCAAATTCTAGCAATAGCAAAGGATCTTTTTGGGGTTTCCTTCACTTTTTTTCTTCACATATTTTATTCTATGGTCTGGTTAGATACATAAGGTGCATTAGCCCATTCTAGATCTGTCAATTGTTCTAGTTGTTACTATCTATTGTTTGGCAATATGTTTTTGCGTGTTATCAGTGACCTGAGTTGATTTTTCTGGCTATTGATCTGGAATTTTTCAGCAACTAGGGTCATGAGAATCTAGTAAATCTAACCTGAAATCCAGACAAAAGGACTCTGCACGTGGATAGGCTATGCGTGTCTAAATGGAGTCTACAGCACATGGGTAGACTGACTCTACAACATTTAACATACCCATTTAAACATATACAATCTGCATACATACAGTAAGCTACAAGCAGGGACAGTATGTGCGAAGAAATCAATTGCAATAGTTCTACTGAGATCAGAGTAATTTAATACCCTTTTTTTTTTTAAACTCATGGTTTTTGGAAGAGCTTTGCTTAGTTTTTTGAGCTTTGCATTTAAAAATAACTACATGATGTAGGAAAAGCATCAAGAGACTGTTTTGTAGCTCTTCCCTGGAAAAAAGGGAAATCAGATTTACAAAAGCATCTGCATAGTGTATGTGTCAAGATACCAAGGCTCACTTAAATTGACATTAAGATACCTGTGGTTTCTAAGAAGGTGTCCAAAGGCACTCTAAGAATTGTGAGTTTTGTCAGATGTGTATTTTGTAAATATTTATTGTAATAGGATTCATACATGTGTTAGCTTGAAACAAGCAGCAGGAAGCCATTTTAGCCAGACAGAAGAACGTGCTAATTAAAGGAATATAGAAAGGGTATGAGCTAATGCTTATTCTTGAGCCGAGATGAGTCCAGCCACTACACATGCACTGAAAGACAACAGGAGGCAATTAAAATGTCCAGGAAGAAAAGAATACAGAAAATTGCATTCTAGGCATAGATATCGCAGAGTTGCTGCTCTACTCAGCCTCAGAGAACCACGTCCAAGTTTCAGTCCTCCCAAGCCAGCTTTGTTGTTCCATTTTGACAAGCAGCAAGAAAGGAGTCGTTGCTGTCAATAGAGTCATGCTCATGACTCCTATAGCTGAGATGTGTCCTATGGAACCTCAAAGAAAGACGGAGCTCGGCGCCAAGTTGTTTTCAGAGATCTTTTTGTTTTTACTTTGTATAACTTTATTTCTCACCCAAAAATCAGTATATCACATTGAGGTCACAGAGTCATAGAATAATTTATGTTAGAAGGGACCTCAGAAAGTCATCTGGTCCCACCACTACTGAAAATAGCGATACTAATGTGTAAGAATTCCAAGTTTTTTTCTAGCAATCACAGAGAACAGTATGAATAGGCTTATAAATGACCTGCTGCATATTCAGTGATCTTGGTATACAAAACTCCCACTGGAATCACAGGTAACACAGAAAAATGTCTCTTACATTTYTTCTGTTTATTCTAAAGGAATTGATATCTGACTTGATATTCTAACTCTGCAGAGAAACTTATCTTCAAAGATTTGAGGCTGAAAGTGACTCCCCAGCCACCRATTTCCAGGCTCTCTCTTACCTCAGCACCTTCTCTCTTCTAGGGAAGGTGGCACATAAGCCTGCTGTCTTCACAAAGACACCAACCTAAGACTTTATCAGATAACAGAAATGTGTTAGTCAATTATCTGCAGCTTGTCAGGTTAGGCAAATGGTCTTTCAAAGGCTGCCTGGAGGCAGCTGACCACCTGCCATGCTGCATTACATGCCCATGGGGTCATACGTTCCTTAGGTATCACTGGGGAACAAGCCAGGCAGACTGCTGGATCCTATACAAATACGCACACCTTTATCTGCTGGGTTCCCGCAGTTTCTCTACTCTTTTGGAACTGATTTACTTTTAAGGGTCACAATTTTGTAGTTGCTGCAGAGGAAACTGCAAAGAAGTACTTGCAGTGGGAAAAGAAAGTGTCCGGCTTATTTTTTTCTTCCTTTCTGCAAATAAACTCCTTCCCTTCCCACTCCTAGCACTTTTTTGAAGTCCTAAYGGTTTATGGAGGATTCCCTATCCTCTCTCCGGCTGGCTGAACGTGGTGACTTAAGGGATAGGGAGCAATGGCGACAAGTTCTTGCCTGGCACAGCAGGTGTGTCTCCTCTGTGACTACCCCACCTTCCCAGCTGCCCTTGCATAATAGGTATGAGGCTCTGCAAGTAGAACTGAACAATGATGAGGACGATGGTTCATCTAGGTTGGAGGTGTCGCTGAGGTTAAGTCGGCCTATGCCTTGCATCAAAACTGCTTCCATAAAGAAAAAGATGGGTCACTGTCATAGGAGACTCCCTTCTGAAGGGAACAGAAGGCCCAATATGCAGACCGGACCCACTTCTTAGGGAAGTCTGCTGCCTCCTTGGGGCCCGGGTTAAAGAGGTGAAGAGAAAGCTTCCTACCCTGGTACGGCCCTCAGGTTATTATCCATTATTGATTTTTCAGGTAGGCAGAGATGCAGTTGCAACAAGAARTCCAAGAGAGACTTCAGGGCCTTGAGATGACTGCTTAAGGGATCAGGAGCACAAGTAGTGATCTCCTCTATCCTTCCAGGTGCAGGGAATGATGAAAGAAGAAACAGGAGGAGCCAGCAGATCAATACCTGGCTCCGAGCCTGGAGTCACCAGCAGGAGTTTGGGTTTTTTCATCATGGGTCTGTTTACACGACACCAGGCCTGCTGGCGACAGATGGGGTACACCTGTCTCAAAGTGGGAAAAGGATCTTTGCACAGGAGTTAGCAGGGCTCATTGAAAGAGCTTTAAACTAGAATTGAAGGGGGAAAGGGATAAAACCAGGCTCGCTAGAGATAAGCCTGGGGGCAGCTTGCCAATATTTGAGGGACTGTGTGCTAGCAGGTCCTTCGGTCTACCCTCTCAGTGGAGGTAGGGGATGGAGATCCATGCGGCAGCAAAGACGTAAGGGTTATTGATGTGTTAGAAACCACGTAAGTGCGTGAGAATTGTCACGTAGGAATCAGGGCTTCCTCCMCGAAAAAGGTGGCAGGATCAATAGCCCAAATGAAGTGCATCTACACCAATGCACACAGCATGGTCAACAAACAGGAGGAGCTGGAAGCCATTGTGCAGCAGGAAAACTGTGATATAGTTGCCATCACAGAAACATGGTGGGATGACTCACACAACTGGAGTGCTGCAGTGAATGGCTATAAACACTTCAGAAGGGATAGGCAAGGAAGGAGAGGCGGTGGGGTAGCCCTGTATGTTAGGGAGTGTTTTGACTGTCTAGAGCTTAATGATGGTGATGAAAGGGTCAAGTGTTAATGGGTAAGAATCAGGGGAAAGGCCAACAAGGCATATATCATGGTTACAGACCACCCAACCAGAATGAAGAAGCAGACAAAATATTTTATAAGCAGCTGGGAGAAGTCTCACAATTGCTATCCCTTGTTCTCCTGGGGGACTTCAACTTACCAGATGTCTGCTGGAAATACAATACAGCGGAGAGGAAACAGTCTRGGAGGTTCCTGGAGTGTGTGGAAGACAACTTCCTGACACAGCTGGTGAGTGAGCCAACTAGGGAAGGCGTCCCGCTGGACCTGCTGTTTGTGAACAGAGAAGGACTTGTGGGTGATGGAGGTTGGAGGCCGTCTTCAGCACAGCGATCACAAAATGATAGAGTTTTCGATTCTTGGAGAAGTAAGGAGGGGGGTTAGCAGAACTGCTACCTTGGACTTCCGGAGGGCAGACTTTGGCCTGTTTAGGAGCCTGGTTGACAGAGTCCCTTGGGAGGCAGTTCTGAAGGGCAAAGGAGTCCAGGAAGGCTGGACATTCTTCAAGAAGGAAATCTTAAAGGTGCAGGAGCAGGCCATCCCCATGTGCCGAAAGACGAGCCGGTGAGGAAGAAAACCGGCCTGGCTGAACAGAGAGCTTTGGCTGGAACTCAGGAAAAAAAAGAGAGTTTATGAYCTTTGGAAGAAGGGACAGGCAACTCAGGAGGGCTGCAAGGATGTCGTGAGGTTATGCAGGGAGAAAATTAGAAGAGCCAAAGCCCAGCTAGAACTTAACCTGGCTAGTGCCATAAAAGACAATAAAAAGCATTTCTATAAATACATTAGCCACAAAAGGAGGGCTAAGGAGAATCTCCATCCTTTATTGGATGCGGGGGGAAACAGTGACAAAGGCTGAGGAAAAGGCTGAGGTGCTTAATGCCTTCTTTGCCTCAGTCTTTACTAGTAAGACCAGTTGTTCTCTGGGTACCCAGCCCCCTGAGCTGGAAGACAGGGRYGGGGAGCAGAATGAAGCCCCCATAGTCCAAGGGGAAATGGTTAGCGACCTGCTACACCACTTAGACACAAGCAAGTCTATGGGGCCAGATGGGATCCACCCAAGGGTACTGAGGAAGCTGGCAGAAGTGCTTACCAAGCCACTTTCCATCATTTATCAGCAGTCCTGGCTAACCGGGGAGGTCCCAGTTGACTGGAGGTTAGTAAATGTGATGCCCATCTACAAGAAGGGCCRGAAGGAGGATCCGGGGAACTACAGACCTGTCAGCCTGACCTCGGTGCCGGGGAATGTTATGGAGCGGGTCATCTTGAGTGCTATCACACGGCACATACAGGACAACCAGGTGATCAGGCCCAGCCAGCACAGGTTTATGAAAGGCAGGTCCTGCTTGATGAACCTGATCTCCTTCTACGAGAAGGTGACCTGCTTAGTGGATGAGGGAAAGGCTGTGGATGTTGTCTACCTAGACTTCAGTAATGCCTTTGACACCGTTTCCCACAGCATTCTCCTGGAGAAACTGCTGCTCATGACTTGGATAGGTGTACTCTTTGCTGGGTAAAATACTGGCTGGATGGCCGGGACCAAAGAGTTGTGGTGAATGGAGTTAAATCCAGTTGGCGGCCGGTCACAAGTGGTGTTCCCCAGGGCTCAGTATTGGGGCCAGTTCTGTTTAATATCTTTATCAATGATCTGGATGAGGGGATTGAGTGCWCCCTCAGTAAGTTTGCAGAYGACACCAAGTTGGGCAGGAGTGTTGATCTGCTTGAGTGTAGAAAGGCTCTGCAGAGGGACCTGGACAGGCTGGATCGATGGGCTGAGGCCAACCRTATGAGATTCAACAAGGCCAAATGCCAAGTCCTGCACTTGGGTCACAACAACTCCATGGAACACTACAGKCTTGGGGAAGAGTAGCTGGAAAGCTGCCTGTTGGAAAAGGACCTCGGGGTGTTGGTCGACAGCTGGCTGAAGATGAGCCAGCAGTGTGCCCAGGTGGCCAAGAAGGCCAACAGCATCCTGGCCTGTATCAGAAATAGTGTGGCCAGCAGAAGTAGGGAAGTGATTGTCCTCCTGTACTCRGCACTGGTGAGGCCGCACCTCGAATACTGTGTTCAGTTTTGGGCCCCTCACTACAAGGAAGACGTTGAGGTGCTGGAGCGTGTCCAGAGGAGGGCAACGAAGCTGGTGAAGGGTCTGGAGAACAAGTCCTGTGAGGAGCAGCTGAGGCAACTGGGGTTGTTTAGCCTGGAGAAGAGGAGGCTGAGGGGAGACCTTATTGCCCTCTACAACTACCTGAAAGGAGGTTGCAGCGAGGTGGGTGTCGGTCTCTTCTCCCAAGTAACTAGCTATAGGACGAGAGGAAATGGCCTCAAGTTGCACCAGGGGAGATTTAAATTGGATATTAGGAAAAATTTCTTCACTGAAAGGGTTGTTAAGCATTGGAACMGGCTGCCCARGGAAGTGGTTGCGTCACCATCCCTGGAGGTATTTAAAAGACGTGTAGGTGTGGCACTGAGGGACATGGTTTAGTGGTGGACTTGGCGGTGTTAGGTTTGTGGTTGGACTCGATGATCTTAGAGGTCTTTTCCAACCAAAACGATTCAATCATTCTATGATTCTAACATTAAGACACTGAGCTTTGGAAAAAAAAASAAGGATGCTGATATGATTATACTAATGATAATTTTGCTGACAGAGGTAAAAAGTAACAAAGGAAGATACACTGAAGCATCTTGTTGAAGGGTTCATGTGGGGGTAATGAAAATAATCTCCAGCGAAAGAGGCATTCTCCTAAAACCTGTGAGCATGGAAATAAAAATAAAGCATCTGAGCTACTTAACAAATACACATTTTATAATTAAAGCCAGCTACTGTCTGAAGATTGGAGGGAGGCTGAATACGATACCTAATTTTCACAGAAGAGTTAAAGGTAATGCTGGGAACTACAAAGCAGTACTGAAGCAGTACAGGAAAAGCTAGCTGCCACTAAATTAACCAGCAAAGATGAATAAGGACTGATCAATACCCATATCTGATTTTTCTGTATGAAAGTTGTAAATCAACAGAACTCCCTGAACATGAGTACTGTTAAAAGAATACAATCCTTTCTTTTGTAGTGTCTGAAAAAAAGTGTCCTGAAGGAAGTGGAGTAAATTTCTCATGAAAAAAAACCTTTTTTTTTTTCCCCTAAGCTTGGATTTGTAGCTTGCTGAACATGAACATAAGGCTGTAGCAGACAGGTATTTATCTAAACAGTAGGCGGATAAATATAGAAGAGATGTTCTGTGAGCTTTCCTCTCACTAGGAGGAGTGATCCTTTTATTCAATTAAATGTGTGGAATTTAGTGTCCTGAGGATAAAAACCCCTAAGACTTTTACACTGACATTAATAAAATATTAGCAGTTTTGCCATTTAAAGGTCAAATGGACATGAGCTSTGTTGAATCAAACTAGAAACAACTGCTGGGACTAAAAAAAATTGCCCTCCCATGGAATACCACTCAGTAGCAAGTCAGGGGGACTTACTGGAAAGGGAGGGATGGCAGGGAAGGAGAGAGGGAGGGACTGTGCTTTCCTGTGAAGCAGAACATACTTTTAGAAKGAAGATACTGTATTTGTCCAGCCAGTGATCTTGTAGAATATTGT
The DNA here is from genome assembly GCA_035582835.1 of Phoebastria nigripes. NCBI lineage: Eukaryota > Metazoa > Chordata > Aves > Procellariiformes > Diomedeidae > Phoebastria > Phoebastria nigripes. Next base: position 67,221 of record JAYKAV010003392.1, read on the forward strand.
AACTCCTGTGAACTGCCCTGACTGTGGGAAGTGGAAAAAAGTCAGTTTTTGACAATCTCTGTAACACTTTCAGGGTGCAGTTGGTAAACCAGAGGTTTATGAGGGATTTACAAGGCATGCACGTTTATGGGGGGGGTCTGCACTGCTTCCTGCTGGAGGTCTGAATTCATTGAAAGCACTTTAGAAACTGGTATGGTTTTCCAGATCCAAAGAGATAAGCATTTATTTTATATTTAGGTTATCTTCTGTTCTAGGTACCTAAGATCAAAACCAAATTAAGAATATAATATATGAATGGCCATACTGGCTTTGACTAAAGGGTAGACCTAGCAGGATGTTCCTTGTCCGACAGTGGCCCAAAGCACGTGCCGATGGAAAGTACAGAAAAGGACAAATTTACAGAGATAATCTGTCATCTTGAGCAACTGGTTGCTCAAGTTATTCCTGAGCCAGAAGTTGACTCTGTGTATTTAGCAATTCTCAGCTAATTTCTTTTTCATTAGCTTGTCTAGTCTCTCCATGAACCCATGTAAATCTGTATTAAACATCCATGGGAAAGAGACCAAATTATCCATTCTTTTACATTCTATACAATATTCTATTTTGATTATTAGGCATGCCATGCCCACCCCACGACAAGAAGGCGATGACATCATTCTATTAAAAGTGCCACGAAAAATGAAATTATATAATTGTGCCTGAGGTTTATTTTCCTTTAATCCTCACAAGAGGTTTCTTGCCTATCTTTACCTAAGAACCTGGCCTTTCTTTCCTCACAGCCTTCCAGTACACGTGTGTGCGCACTGGAATGAATGCACCATTGCAACCTCCTCCTGCAGTTCATTTTCTGATATTCCTAAAAGATATTTTGTTTTAGAAAACTGAAACACCCAAGAAAGCTGACAAGGTGAGCATGTCAGGATATGAAAAGAAAATTTACTCTCCAATAAAATCTCAACTTTTATCATAATGCACATTCCAAGTCAAGTCTAAGATGTCCCATATTTTTGCTGAATGTATAGGCTTGTGTGATTCGTTAGGCTCCCGTTCATTATGAAAATAGATGAGTAAATTACATCTTTTGCAAATGGAATCATTATAGCTGTAATTTACAAAATATATTAAGCCCTTTGATCTTTGTCAGAGAACATATCATATACTTTTAAACACATTGCTCGGAAATTGTAATTTAAAAACTATAAACCTTACATTCACAGCTTTAATGCATATATTAGACTATACTTTTATACCAAAAATAATGTCCATGTTCTGTCTATTGCATAACATTGCCTCAACTTTCAGCTGAACAGAAAAAAAAAAATATGATACTGCAAATTGATAGGATATGAATGAAAACTGTCACCAATGGTGACCTGTTGGCTTTTGCATTACTCAGGCCTATGATCTAAACAAAGCTAGTCTTTGTAGTGATAATCTACTGCATATCAAATATTTTCAGCTCAGTAATATTGTTACAATATACCCTGTAGTTTGGTATCCGATATATGCATGTTTAAAAACAAGTAATATTTCTCAAGAATATTAAGCTACAGTCTAAATGCTGTTTGGAAATTAATATTTTTCTTTGACTTTGTATATCGTGCTTTTTTGTTTTAATTGTTACTTTCTAATGATAGTAAGATGGTGCAGGAAAACAACGATAAAAAGATGCTTAGCCATTTTTAGGAATCTTTAAGGTAATCTTCTTGTACAGTTGAGAATCAGAACAGATGTTGCATCTTATCCATGGATTAACTAGAGATGAGTGGATTCATAAAAGTATATGTTTGAAAATGAACCTGATTTTGTATATATTTGTTCTTATGAAAAGATCTAGTATAATGTCAAAATCCTGCCTGAGCTAGAGACCAGTCACTCAGAAGGAAAGCATCACAACAGCACAAAAGCAGCAGTACATAATATTTAAAACGCTATTCCTTGGTCAGTGTAAGATCTACACAAATATATAAATAGTTGGATTTTGGAACTTTGCCAACATTTATTCAAGCTTTAAAAATGTTTTGAACTTCAGTGAAATTGAGCATAAGAACAGAATTCATCTATATACATGCACTTCAGTCTGGTGGTTTCACTGTTTATTGTAATGAAAAGTTAAGGTTTTAAAAACCATTTCATTTTTCCCCTTTTTTTGGAACCRGTCTTTTCTAAGGAAATAGAAACTGTAGGCATTTTATTTAAGAGAGAATGCCACTGTGGTCCATTGTTTTTATTAAAAATGGGCAGATTAAATGACACTACCTTAAATAGATAGAAAAATATATTTTTTTAAATCATTATTATGAACAACAGCCCTGGATTGTTTGCTGTAATCCTCACCTAAAAGGAGCAATGGTTCTGCCCAGCCTTCGCGTACTGTTGCTGCAAAGCCCAGGCATTTCGACTTACCCATTCAGTTGTTATGCATAAACYTCTAGCATTTGTTCACAAAAGGTTTCATAAAATGAACAGCTAAAATAAAATGCTGCTATTTGCCCAAAATAGCATAGCCTGCAGATTTCAAGAGCAACCACTACTGCTCATAATTAATATGATATCACTGATTACCACTTATAAACCTTTTTTATGGGAGCCTAAGCCTCCTATATTATGCGTAACTGAGCATATGGAATCTTAGATCATTTTTTTACCTTCTGTCTCTGAAAATTTTCAGAGGAAAGCAAGCTAGTTGTATTTCATTATTCTGTATATTTAGCAGGTCTGTTTTCTTGGCCATGAGTCTGAAAACCTTTTCTAAGAGGACTTATCTAGCAGCTGTGTTGACAATTCCATTTTTGAGTGCAACTTCAAGAGCAAGACGAGTTCTTCACACCTGTGCCTCTAGAGCTTACTTTTTGGAAAGAATTAGGTTTTGCATTAATTTTGCAGCAAATACCATACAGTGCAAAGAAAAAAAAGGTTTCCCTTCTAGCACAGAGTGATAAGGAAGAGCAGTTTGTGCTGTGTTGAGGAAGTTTTTCTGTGAAGGCTCTGGACACAACATGAAAAACTAGTTAAAAGGGACATTTCGATGCTGCAATGTATGCCTTCATTGAACTGGTCTTTGGAAAGTTTTATTGGGACAAATTCATAGCTCAAATTCATTCACAGAGTGTTACCTCATCACCATACAATTAACAACTTCTGGGCTTTTAAAGAGCCACGTCCACCTGGAGTAGACATTGTAGACCTAGAATAAGAACATTTTCTTCATGTAGTTTCTTCATATTTGTCCACACAGTTTTACAGAAAAAGAAGCATGTTCAGAGTGTGGGTGACTTGGTCCTCAATATCAAGGACGTGTTCTGTACTCTAAGAAAATGCATTGGAAACCTGTGTGGGGATGGATCTCCCTCGAGATGAGGTCAGGATCCTGCCAGCCTGCACAGACAGAGCTACAGCTTCTGCGGTGCTTCAGGGCCTGGTAGTGCCAACAGCGGCTAATTGCACAGAAGCAGTCCTCCTCCTGCAGAAATCAACCGAAACACCAGAGCCACTTCACCAAAAATAATTCTATTGGACATCCGAGAATCTCACTGATTATTGCCTCAACCCGTGAAACCTTTGTGCTAGAAATCCATTATGTGAAAGCTGCAAATCTGCGGAGCACATAGATTTAACGGTGAATCTAGAAGTCAGCTTCTTTTTTTTTGTGAACTTGAGTTATAGAGCGTTTTGACATTTCCCAAAGCTTTATTGTCAAGTCAGGTGAAAGATGCTTTTGTCTATACAGTCCCCTTAATACCCATGACATCAGTGAGAGTTTTTTGATAACATCTGATAATAAATCAGCGTATTTTTCAACGTAACATCATTTATCCTGTTTCTAAAGTGAAATAACTCAAAAATATGAAAAAAATGAGCAAAACTTCCTTGTACGATCTCAGTCTCACTCCTATGTTCTACACGTTATAATGTTTAAAATCCATAATCATGTGTTTTTCCACCATGTCCTTGAACTGTTCAGAGCTCAAGATGACGGCTGCTTGGCAAATGACACAGCAATCCAGTATTTATTTTTGTCCTTATTGTTTAGAGATTCCATAGCTCCTTTACTGCACACCATAAAACCGCTTCAGCCATGTGGGGCAGAATGTTCCAGTGGTTGGAGGAATTAACACTGGCTGCTGCTCCACTTTGCATTGACTTTTTTATTATGATGGGGTGTGAATGATTACTTTTAATCCGTTTTTTTATAGAAGTATTTGGAAACAAAGGTTAAAAATCATTTGTCTTCCATATTTTTGGCACGACTTTAGGAAAAAGTTTGCAAAAAAATCAATCAGTAGAACTTGATACGAATGAACACCTTCTATTTGGAATAACTTGAAAAAAAAAACCCGCTTGTGGTAAACTTGGCCAGTAGATGCATTGCAAAATCTTCATTCTAAGCAATCATCTATGTTACTGCATTGAATGTGTTTGGTGGAGGGGGCTCTCCAAGAGGGTAAATGATTGATTTTCAGTCTGACTGCCAAGCAAGCAAAAATATTAAAAATAATTTTTTTTTTAAGTGCTATTATTTCTTTCCACAGAAATGCAAAAGAAGCAAAAACATTCCCCAGTGATGAAAATGTTCCATTTAACTAAAATAAAATGTTTCATTTTGGTGCTTATGCATATGAATTGAATGTGTTGCTTCCAAAAATCAATGTAGGAAAAGCCAGCCTTTTACCCAACAACTTAGAAGTTTGAGCACTCACTGATACACAGCAACTCAGAATCAAGTCCATCTCTGGAAGACACTAATTACCGTGTCAAGGAGGGGGATGGAGGACTTTATTCACCATCTTATATACATTAMATTATTTCTAATTCAGCAACCAGTGGTCACTTGTGCCTCCTTCTGAAAGAACAAATTAAAGAGGTATTTTCACTAGTTGTGAGTTTTTATGAGGTAGGACAGCTGAAAAAGGATGGGTATGGTGTGACCACCTCAAATAGCCTAATAGTGTGGGTCCTGAAATAGGAGAGCTTTTAGCTCATGCCTATGATGTGCCTGGCAGAATGTGTTATGTTTCTAAGGGACTGCTAAAGCCAGTGGCTTAGAGCACGTTCTGACCTGGGCTTTCTTTGGAGCTCTTCCACTTTGTACAAAATTAATTACATGTGTACTGAGAACACATAATGATTCTCCCATGTGATGAGTAGGAGATTTGTTGAAGCGGTAGAAATATCTGTGTTTAAACGTGAGCTCTTGGGAGAGTAAGGTGTTCGTTCCTTCAACTCACAGGACTATGATGCAACTGGCTGTCTAGGCCATTTACGTCCGAGGCAGGATTCAAGTGTGGAAATGAGCCTGATTTTCCCATAGCAGGTTTCCCATGTTATATAAAGGTTATATCATGCTGTCATCACCTTATGTAAAAGTGCTATCGTATTACCAATGGTACAAATTCAACTGGTATTTGCAAAAAATGCAGGGGTGAATAAGCCCCATTTTTCCTAGCAAATTTACAAATTTCTTAAAAAACAATTACGTAGATGCACTCCTGAGTTAATCACAGAATGTCTTTTGCTATTTTACAATGATTTGTGCACTTCAAACCGTTTTGCTGATTCTCTCATTTGCATCTTTGAATTTGTGTCAAATAACTTCCCTGTGGGTTGAAGAAATGTTGAAGAAGATTGGATTGTGGGGGAGTCTGTCATGCTTGATAAGTGGTAAGCTAATTCTCTGCTTTGACCACAATGTAGAGGAAAGTTGGAGCAATCCAGAAGAAATGAGGTATGTGTAACATTTGTAACACCCTCCTGATTCTATCTTGGGGTGAACCATATGTATCTTACATACAGTGAGATCTTACATATGGATCTGTCAGAACTTTTCCACATAGTAAATATACGGACCTTGCCTAACTTTTTATTAATATGGGGTCACTAACATGTACTAACAGCTTATTATTTTTAGTGGCCTGACAACACATGAAGTTCTCTATTTGTGGGTTGCTAAAGCAGTGACTTCCATCCTGTCCTCCAGGAGATGAGGCTGGGTGATAGCACTTGACACTGTTACAATACCTATCCACCAACCCCTCACTCCCCCAAAACTAGTGCTAGCAAGGATTGTGGTATATAATTAAACCTTTCAAGCTAGCAAGTCCATGGAGCTTTAAATGTCTTGTGGACTGGGAGAAAGGAAGGAAATCTCTTTCACTAACCTCCCTCCCAAACCTTTGCCTTCCAACCTGATCTCACTGGGGTTTGGCTCCTGTCCCCTAGAGACATCTCACCTTAGGGGGAGGTTGTAGGGACTGGCTGGATTGCAGGACTCTAATAAAATCCAGCGGTCACCCACTCCTTCCTGGTCCCCCCTGGCCCTGCACACGCAGGAACTTTGCTAGGAAGAGGGAGGACAAGGGCTGCACATACAASTGCTGTTTCTCTGCTGTGTACACAAGCAGTGTCAGAGCATCATCACTCGGTGGGGAAAAGGGGAGGGAAGAAGAAGGAATGACAATGTGGGAGAGGGAAAATGGTTTGGGAGGCTAGGGGAACACACAGCGTCAGGTGGGACCAGGCTGTGTACACTGGCCCAGACCCAAGACTAACACTGCAGTTAATGTGACACTGCAGCAGTATTGGTACCTAATAATTTCTGTCTAATTTGAATGCATCTTGAATTATGCTAGTGTCATGATATTGCTCTATGGCTCCTCACTGATAAGTGAGTCTCCAAGTTGATGGTCTTTTATCTCTTCTGTTGGCCTTCTTCACTTCATCCTGGGCCTGACATCTCTGTCTGTATACTTTTGACAAAATATCACACTTCTCTACAGTGCTCATAAAAAGCACTGCAATAAATCCTTTGCAACTGTAACTTTGGATTTTACTATCAAATACTTAAGAACAGAATATTTTTCWCTCTCCCTAAGCAGAGACTGCATTCACCTTGTAGGATTTTTCTTCACTTCCGCCATTCAGATCTTTGCAGATGCTCATTTGCAGGAGAGGATTTATGGTTTTGTCCCCTGCTCTCCTCTCCTAGGGTGGCTGAAAATACCAGGGTCAAGGACTGCCTTTCTTGTTTCCTCCTCATTCTTCTCTGTCTGACGCACAGAAACATCCTTCCTTCTCTCTCCTTTAGACGATGGACTCATCCTCGTTCTAGCTCTTCAGCTCGGGTATTTATGTGTGCAACAAATAATAATTAATGAAAAAAGAGTATTTACGGGGCCCACTCCAAACCTGGCATTACAGAGAGCAATACCGCCGAAGAGCATCTTTTTTGACTTCTCGCTAGCAGGCAATTTGTAATTTTGGGGCTAGGAGCAGCTGGATTCGTGGTGAGGAGGAAGTTTTCGGGGCTGTGGGTGCTTTTCCTTCCTTCCGCCAGCAAACAGCGATCCACGCCAGGATTTGCTTTCTGCTCCTGTATTTCGGCGATGCAATGTGTAGCACGTTTCTGTGTGTGTGTGTATGTGTGTGTGTGTGTGTGTGCGTGCGTGTGTGTGTCTCTCCCTCGCTGTGTCTGCCTCCAGGATTTCTCCCTGCCTGGTGCAGGAGGCTGCTCCAGCGCTGCGCGGAGCAGAGGTTTCCCCGGATCCCGTAAATACAGGCACACGCATCCAGTGCACCACACGCATGCACACACACACACACGCGCGCACACGCACAGACACACAGGCACGCACAGAGCCGCTGTCCAGTCCATCCCCACGCCGGCTGCTTTTCCCACCACCTCCAGCCTCGCAGAGGCGGCAGGCACAGCTCCGCGGCGGATCGCGCTGCCGCTGCCCCGGGACTCCGCTCGCAGCAACGCGCCCGCGGTTTCAATCTTCACAACCTACAGCCAGATTTTTACCCCCCTTTTTCTCTTTTCCCTTTTTTTTTTTTTTTTTTTTTTTTGGCGGGGGGCGCGGGCGCTTTGCATTTGGAGAAGGAGCCGGGGGGACGAGGCTGCCGCTCTCCCGCCCCCGCCGTGCGCGCATGTGTGTGTGTGCGCGCCCATCTCCCCCCCGCCTCGCAAAAGTTTGCCTCGGCGGCCGGGGGGCTCCCAGGCCGCCGCCCCCGCAGCCGGGGGGCGCGGCGGCGGCGGCGCGGCGGTGCGGCGGCGGCGCGGGACTTGCGCGCCGCGCGGGACTTGCGCGCCGCGCCATGCCGGCGGCGCAGGGGGCTGCGCGGCGCTGCGCCCTGGCGGGGCTGCTGCTGCCGCTGCCGCTGCTGCTGCTGCTGCTGCTGCCGCCCGCGGCCGCGGGGGCCGAAGGCAAGGCGCGGAGCTGCGGCGAGGTGCGGCAGGCGTACAGCGCCAAGGGCTTCAGCCTGGCCAGCGTGCCCTACCAGGAGATCGCAGGTAAGGGCCGGGCGGAGCGGGGCGGGCGGCCGCGGAGCGGGGGGAGCGCCGCCGCCCGGCTGCGCGCACTCCCCGCGGAAGCGGGGCCGTGAATCGCCGCGTTGCCTGCGCGGCGTGGAGCGGCTCTGCCGGCCCGGGTGGCACCCGGGGGCTTCCCGGCGGGGCGTGTGTGTGTGTAAATAAATGATTAAATAAACATAAAAACTAAGGAGGGGGATTAAAAAAAAAGGGGGAAAAAAGGGGGGGGGGGGGGGCGCGCGGGCGAGCCTCAGCTTCGGATCCGTTCGCCGGCAGAAACTTCTTGAGAGTTGCAGCCGGGCTGCGAGAGGCAGACAGCGGTTCCGCAGCGGCTGCTGCCCCCGCTGCCGCCGTGTGCGGGGGAATAACTTTGCCCTCTGCCAGCGCGGACAGGGCGCAAGGGAGGCGGAGGAGGAGGAGGGTGGGGAAGGCAGTCCTGGTCCCCCCCCTCCCCCGGACCCCGTCGCTGCCGCGGCCCCGGGGAGCGGCGCGCCCCTTCCGAGGGGGCYAGCCCAGCCGCGCACCCCCGGGCCGGGCAGCTCGCCCCTCGGAGGCGCAGCCGGGCGCCTCCGCTGCAACCCAAATCGAGCAGAGGCATCGGCTGCTGGAGGATGCAGCACCCCCCGCCCCATACACACCCCGCTCCGCCGCCGGAGACATCAGGCAGCCTGTTACTTAGCCTTAGCTCTTCCTTCTGCTGAAACATGCCTACAACAGGTTATATCTCAATCTGCCTACGAAGGTGTTGGAGTTGTTTTTTATTGTAATTTTATTTTCCTGCTTTTCCCTACAACCTTATCCAACTTGCATCTTTGGGAATGAATGAATAAAAATACGTCCGGGGCAGATAATCTTTTAGYAATCAGAGAGCATGACAAAGAGAGAGAAATGGTATGGGAAGGCATGAGCTTGGGCTGCTTAAATTGGACTGTTCGAGCCCTCAGGAAAGATTTCTGCTTTGCCACTGGCACTTTGCTGTTAGGTTGTGCTGTTTGTAGAGTGAATTAGATGCCCCTCGGTTTGCTTGCTTCATTTTTAAAGTTGGAAGCAGTAGATTTATCTTCCTTGAGGTGAAATAAAGCCACAGTTATTCACTGTGCAGTATTTAGCACTTTAGACGAGAAATGATAAATGTGGAAAATCTCAGGACAGCGAGGATGTAGTTCACAAAAATATGGGGAAGCTTGTTCCACGTTGCCAATGCAGAACAGACCAGATCTCTGCATAGCCACGTTGGTTCCGTCGGACACATAGGTCTGACCCACTGACATGCTTTAGGACAAGGCAGGAGAGTAAAGGGCCTGTGCATGTAACTACTCCACAGGCACCTTCGTCACTCAGGCTCACCGATTCTCTGGTCTTTTTGTGCACTTTTWAAAAAAATTCTCCTTAGGTTGCTCATCAGTTATACCAAATCGTGAAATCTCTCCTGTGAGCCACAGACCCTTTCAATATGCAGGCATGCTTTCCCTTCGCATACTGTTACTCCATCTGCTTTGAGACAGGGTGGTTGGATGTGCCCCGTCCCACTAAAAAAAAAAAAAAAAAAAAATCCCAGTGAATTTCAGACTTCTAGTAACTTTGGGTAAACACTTGTTGCTTTCAGCTCACAGAGAAGTTCTATTGTCTTATTTATTTTTTGAATGTACAGTGCGAAGTTGCCATGCATTTTTTAAGGAATCCCAGCATTTGCAAGTTTCTGCTGACATGTATCAGTACAGAAAGACTGTAATGATAGCTAAATATTTAAAAGTAGTTAAATCCAAAGTTACTCTTCAGTTTCCTGCTAAGCATCATAAGTAATATCTACTTCTATGGTTAAGAAGTACATGATTTATGCAGAGATGAGTTATTTTTTCTGAGCTTCCTGTTACAAGTTGTTTGTTTTCTTTGTGGTTTATCTGCCTTGTTACTAGCTGGGGTATCAACTTTTGAGCAGTTCTGTSTGTAGCTGTTCAAACTACTAAGTTGTTGGAAGACTAGGATTGCTTTAAGGTGTGTTTTGGGGTATGCTCTGCTCCTGCGGTGCTGAGAGGTTGTGTAGTAACTGTTCATGCAGTATGTGCTCTTGTTAATGTGAAAGCTACATATTTGCAACCCGGTGCAATGTTGGAAGTTTAATTAAAGCAATCAACGTACAGGTTTCAGAATAATTTCTTTTTCATTCTGTCTTTTTCCACCATACTGACTTGGTTAAGGAAGCAATTTGTTACTGTTACGAAATAAGTGTAGTCTGTCAAATGCCTCATGTTTTAAAGAGTTCAAAGAACTTTAATTACAGTCAAACATTGAACAAACATTGTGTTTTCAAAAGATTTTGCATCAATGGCTTGATAATATGATGGAAAATAGTAATATGCAGTATGGTTTATGTGTTTTGATTTAACAGTAGTCATATGTTTTCATTTGTCATTTGTTTAAAAGCTACTTTCTAGCTAGGACTGTTGAAACTTGATAAACTGAAGAGGTAGTGTGTATGTACTGATGCGAAGTGTGTATGTATTGATGCAAAGAGCTGAAGAATCTGTTTAAATTAGAGAGGCTACGGACACAGAGGTACCCCTCTGTGGAATGGAACGGCAAAGCCAGCTTGTTAGATAACTTTTGTAAAATTATTTATACTGGCACTCACTTTTGAATGGAGAAGGTAGAAGTTACGGATTTAAAAAGCTGTCTGTTTTTGCCCTGTAAGGCAAGGTTTTCCTACAGTATTTTGTTGCACGTGAAATGTGTTGAAGTTGGTAAGAATGTGATTACGGTTGTCTGCTATGCTTTTACAACCATGCTAAATTGTTCAATGTAATAGTATAGTACTTATTTGTAATCAACCTGCTGCGCCTAATGTCTTGACTGATCACCAAATTCTGGTGCTGTGACCTACACTGGAGTACAGCATATAAAGTTGGCTTCCAACATAGGTTGTTAAAGTAAGTCCTCAATAAAGGAACTTTGTCTGGGAATGGGGGAGGGAAGAAAATTTGAAAATTTGAAATATACATAATATGGTGAATCAATGCTTGATTCTATGCATCAGTCACATGCAGGGTGGGTAGCAGTACCTTGTGGTGTACGCTGGGCTATCCTTGTAAAATCTGCCCTCTCGTAAAGCTGCTGTGGAGTATCCTGCATGTGAAGAAGAGTTGAACTGTCAGACCCACACTGCTGTGACCCAGCATTCACGAGCACTGAGCGGAGCTCCTAAGGACTGCAGGAAAGGTTTTGCTGTAGGAAAATCTGTCACTTGAAAGTCAATACAAAAGGGAAAAGTCACAGCACATACCTGTTAGTATTACTTGTTTAACTCTAACCATGATTTCAATAACTTACAGCATCTTAGGGGAAGCCATGAAAATGAAACATCAAAGTTAAAGGAGGAGTGTGTCCTTGCCTCAAAGTTTTCTGAATGAAAGTGAATGTCTGACTGTTCAAAAGTAATGGATGTGTCTGATTTGTGCCTTTCCATTTTCAGTTGATCCAGAGATTTTGAAAGGTGACGGTTGTGGGGTTTTTGTGGGTTGTGGTTTTGTTTGGGTTTGGCTTTTTTTTTTTTTTTTTTTTTTTTTACTAGATGCTGAATAACAGTGTATTTAGAGAAAGACTAGAAGTGTTCTGGTAAAGCATCCAACTGTAAAGATGTTGAATTCTAAATACTGCGTAAGAAGTTAGTGAGCTTTGTTCTCCTGTGCAGATGATGAACGAGGTGAGATTCTGGCAACACAGAGACACCGTGGTGAAAGTAACTGAAATGAAAGCAGAAGCAAACCCTTCATTTTGAAGGTCAGGAGTCACCTGAAATTGTGCTTTGATGAATGGGCTTCATACTGGCATAATACAGAGGCGTTGACTGAAGAAAGCTAGCAAACATAACACAGTTGCTTGTAGCTCTAAAGTGATAATAATAATAATAAAGACAAACTCAGTAGTCACTCATGCAATTGAGCTATTAGTCCATGTCAGATGTTCCCAAGATACCCTTTCTGAATGTTTTGCTTTCCTTTAAGTAGCTCTAAAATGTAATGATAGATTGACAGGAGAACAGTGGAAAATCCTCCTGACCGAGTCCGTATCAAAGCACTTGTTAATTAATGCCTTCTTTTACTGTTTCTCTACTGCTGTCACTGAGAGTTGTGTGAATAAAGTGCCTGAAGACCAGGAGGCAAGTGGGGATTCACAGGCACCTTGTGCAGTTGTCTCAGGAGTGTAAAATAGGAATAGCCTTACTGAAATCAATCATAAAATGGATGCAAATTTGTGAAATCTGAATTGGGCCATTAGAGATTAATTCACTGCTGATCTCAGTGATGACAGTGAAGATGGACACAGAATTTCATGTAAACTTTGCACTATTCTTGTTTTAGTGCTGTTGTAGTGGTATCCTCCACACTGTGTATGACTGCTCCTCATCTCTGTTTGCAATTTCAGTAATGGCAGCATCAAGAGACTCTCTGGTCACTCTCCCTTACAGCCTCCCTTATTTTCCCATTGTGAATGCGTGGTGCACGCTAATAAGCCAGGGTGTGCATTTAGCTAGGAGAAGTACAGCTTTTCCAAGACCTGGCTTTGCTATCACTTTTGTACATATTTATTGGTTTGTATGTGACCAATGCCATTAAAGGGAATACAATTTATGTATGCACATCTAAACCTAAAGGTGCTGTTCGTAAGATCAGGGCCTTTGAGGAGAAATAGCATGTTTTTAATGCTTATAAATAATTCATTTTTGACTGAGAATTTTAAATCTCAGCATCTGGAGTTTCCCGACGTGACTTTATGGTAGAGTATCTTGGAAAGAGGGACTTCAAAATAGAAAAGGTAATGCTTTAATAATTAGTGTAATGATGAATTTCAGTGTATTGTACTCTAATAATCTTTTTTCTTTCTGTCATCAGTCTGATTTATAATCAAAAAGCATACCTAAAGCTATAATATTTTCTACACTTCTAAGTGCTAATGTGTTAAACTGTTCTAATGCTGTATTAGTACTTATTTCATCATATGCTATTGTGAAACACTCTTGAGATTAGGTGGTGTTCAGACACCAGAGAGGTCAAGCACTATGTTAAAAGCTCAGGCCATTCTTTTTATATTACTGCAATAAAGAATATATTCATTTCATTTATATTACCGCTTGGCTCTCATAAAAGGTCAGTTTCAGCTGAATGTACAATTACTTGCAAATGGCAAATCTTATAACAAGTGATCAACAATAAAAGCTTTTCTGGGTAATTTGTCTTTAAAATTACCACCTGCCATTTCTTTTGAATGACTTGAGCATCTTGCAGTATCACTCGGAGATCTCTGTCTTATTCCCCACGATACATGTAACAAAAGTATGCATACTAGTCTTCCTTTCTGCTTAGTAAAGTAAAAATGCATAATTACATTAAAGTTTCTAGTTGAAATAACAAGCTTGGTGCTTAAAACTCCATTACGGTATCAAAGTATCAGCACTCCCATTACTAGCAAAATGAAATTACGTTTTCAATGAACTATGACTGTACGCTCCCCTTCGTACCTGGTTAATGGGTGCTATCTCCCTGGGAAGGGAACCTTCATTCTGTGGTTTTGACTGTTCATACTACCAGGCATAATTATTTTAGCAGCTTAAATATGTGTAAAAGAATTAACACTTCTCCACAAATTCCTAAGAACACTATATAAAGGTTGGTGTTTAAAGGCAGAATAGTTATTATGCTAAACAGAGAGAATACATTACAAGATGCAAAAGGAATTTAAAATGCGTTGCAGATGGCAGGAAAACATATGCCTGGTAAAATTCTTAGCACTTTATTCCTCTGTATGTAAAACCAGCCCAAAACCTCCTGAAACTAAGGTTTGCTTTCTTCACTAGTTACTGCTCCAGAGCTCCTGCACACATCCAAAAAATTAGCTTCCCTAGTAAGAAATTTTTTAGCTCTCGTTATAGGAGGCTGCCACAAAGACCACCAGCTCTCTCCGATGAGCTTCTTTCGGCTAACGTGACCTTTTCCTTCCAGCAAAGTGAAACAATGGTACTTTATTCTGTTGAGCGATGGCAAAACGCAGAAGACGGGCAGCATCTGAAGGCAGGTGCCGCAGCTCCGAACGCGGGAGAGGCGCCGGCGCTCCCGCTGGCTGCGAGGGCGGCAGCGATTCGGGCCCTGCCGCGACGCCCGGCGGAGCGCCCGGCGGAGCGCGTCTCCGGTGGGCAAAGTCGGGGGTTATTAATAGCGGCGGGAGGGTTCGCGTCCCGCCAGCCCGCTGTAGGAACCCGGGTGCCCAGGAGGAGGCTCTGCAGCGCAGCGCCAGCCCCGGGATGGAGACCCGCCGGCCGCCTGTCCTGGCCTTGATTTTCAGGGCTCGGGACAGGAGCCGCTCTCGGTCCGCCAAAAAGCAGCAGCAAGGGCTGATACTCCTAACGCAAACAGCAAATTGCTCTCTGGCTCGCCTAGCCTGCGAGGTCTGTCACCTTGCGCTTCTAATGGCCTTTTAACCACCTCTCCAGCTGAGCAGCAGATGTAAAGGGTACCGAGCATCCCGAGCTGTTTGTTTTTTTTTTTTTTTCTCCTGAAAGAAGCATTTCTACAGACGCTTGACTAACAATGGAGCCTCAGACCTGCTGACTGACCTGTTGGGTTTAAAATAGCAGGGCAAATCTCCCGAAATAAGTGGAAGTCTCAACTGCTTTTAACAGGTGCCTTGCAGGGCTGTTACATTAGATTAGGTACGCTTACAGAATAACACAGTCATATCAGTGTGTGTGTGTGTATGTGTGTGCATGTGGGGATAAAATCACGGCTTTTACCTGACGTGGCCTCAAAGTCACATTTAAGCACTGAAAGTGCTAGAGAAGCTGCACATTACCAGGATAGGTATTTGCAAACCAGGTTGAAACTTTGTTTTATGGGCCCCATCTGAAAAACACATGTGCAAACACACATGAATGCAAACATACGCACAATAAAAAACTACACAGGGCTCAGTTCATATATGTCAGAAAGATCAAAGGCTAAGTCAGCCACGCTAGTCCTACTGTTTGGGGAGTCCAATTAGTTCAAGCCTGATGCTTGGCTAAGCAGTAGGTAATATTACCCGCCCTCTAAGTCAAAAACTAGACCTCTCTGTTGCCAGATTCTTTGTCAGTCTCCGTAGCTGTAGCTCTTGCCATGTCTATGATGGTAGCCACATATTTCTCTGATATTTTTGGCTGCGTCTCTCTGACTTATGTGTTGAGTTTCTAACATACTAGAGACTATGGGGACACCCGTCTGGCTTTTGTCTGAGTTTGTCTTGAAGGGAAGTCAACACATGGGATGAAGCTGTTGCACATCTGGGTATCAGACGGTAGCATGGTATAGCGTGAGGATGTACGTGGATACTGCCATGGTTGTGACAACTATGGAGCTATGTAGAAAATCTGGCAAAATATAGGCTGTGAATGCCTTACTACAGTTCTCATGTCATATGTCTGCAGTTGGCTTTTGAGTTACGGTATCCCTTATGACCTGGGAGTTTTCCTTCGAGAGCCCATAAGCAGTAATTAATACAGGAAACTAAAATGGCTTTCTTAACTGGAATGATTTTTTAAGAAGTGAAGCATAACATTAGGGAAAGGATCTTTCTGCACAGTTATCCTACCAAAAGTCTGATGGTGCTGATTGATGGTCACGGCCAGGGAGGCTCCCGTCCGGTCCTGTGTACAATTCCTGTAGGTTCTTTTCAGTTCAGGATTCAGTTTCCTGTCTTGAAGAAGTGTTTCTCTTTGAGCTGCTCTTGTCTCAATTTCATTTTTCTGATGATATCAATCAAGTAGTAGAGGTAACGTTTTGGATGAAGTGTTGGTATTTATGGTTGCAACATTTGAATCCAAAACGACCATTTCTCTTGCCCAGTAGATGCCACAGTGATCTGTGTTTTGGTTTTGGATAGTCTTTTGTGAACGTAGCAGTCTGTGGCTTTGGAGTCCAAATACACAGCTCTAGATAGAGGTAGTGAGGCTAGCAAAAACCTGACTCAGGGAACCAGGGAGAGAATATAGAGTAGGATGAATTGTTGGAGAAGGGACTGTTACTGGAAGATGAATGAAACATGAATGGGAGTACTTCTTTCTCTCATTGCTTGAGTCACTTTGCATTCACTATGTTGGCTATTAAGACCTTTCATGCAGTTAAAGCCCTAGGAGAAAGGAAAAAGACTGGAAAAGTGCTTTTGTGCTTTCATGCAGGGATTTGGATGACTAGGATGCGAAGAAGAAGGGAGGGAGCAGAGAAGCTCCATTTCTTTTTCTTTTTTTTTTTTTTTTTTTTTTTAATGCCCCACTTGGTCTTGGTCCATACAGTCTGTAGATTTCTCCTTTTTCTCTCCATCTAAGTGGTTAAACATCTTATCTCAAACAGATTGTGGCGACCTGACTGATCATGCTCCAAAATGGAAAAAGTTCTACTCAAGATGTATTGGCATTTCTATTGTTGAATGGTTCCTTCAGAGCTTGTTGCTCTGCTAAGTGGGCAGTTCTCAATAATTCAAGCTCAGTATGTAATATGTAATTGTCTTGTTTCAGAAAGAACAATGCAGCTTTTGCACGGTTCTGTCTTTCATCATAACTTTACGTAACTGTGCTCCATAACCTGAGAGAACAGACTATGAGTTTCTGGTTTATACTTCCTTTAAACCTAAAAAAAGTTGTAAAAGGCTTGGGTCCTTACCATTGAAGTATGTTTTCATTTACACCTCACCCCGCTGCATGGGAGTTAGCTGTCAGCAGAGTTGTGTGTTCCCTGTTCCTGCCTCTGACTGCTTCTCTTCCATGAGGTCTAGCCGTTTGACACACTGACCTGGACCAGCAAGCTGATCTGATAGCTAACCCACCAAAAAAGATCTTGAAGTTACTCAAGAGGGTATGTGGGAACGTGTGCCTGAAGCCATGACGAGAAAGTGAGGCTTACCATTTGGTGGTGGCTTTCAGGCAGATGTCTTAAAATTATCATGAAACTGCAAGAGGAAGACCGTCCGCCTTTTATCACATGGCAGCAAAATGCAATGTGGCAGTAGTATAGTACTCTTATGGTATAATTGAGAAGAAACTACCAGCAGCTGGGCATTCTTGGCTATTATCCCCACTTTTGCACTTGACTGTCTAACTGCATCACCAAAGTTTGACAAGCCATACTAGCAAAGTCATCTGTTCTCCAAAACTGAAGGAGCTGAACGTCTGCCTGGGATGAGGGATCATACTGAGAGTGCTTCACTACCTTAGGGAAACTCTCTGCTTGTTATCATGTCGATGTGTGATAGTTAATGTGGTCAGTTTAGTGGGTGTCTGCTGATTTTATGGCACATTGAAATTTGGGGTTTATGAGGCAAATGGATCAGATTATTAGACCGCAGGTTTATATACTGCTATTTATTGTTGTTGTCATGTTTTAAATCTTTTCTACACCTGAGGGTACCCATTCCCAGCTATATGCAGGTTTGACATATAAAATAAAACTGCGCTCATAGTAGTGGTGAAATACAAATTGTTAAAAGCAGGGGCAGGATGCTTCTTTGCATGTCATAAGTATCCAGTCGTCAGTCAGCAGACTTCAGAAACTGTTGCACAATTTTTAAATGTCTTTTAATTTCTGAGTACACTTGTTTTTAAATGTGTGCTAGTCCCTAAGAAGCTTAAACAATGCAGTGACAAATCAAAGGCAAGGGATGACGAGCACCCAGTGTCCAGTGGCTAAACCTGAAGTGTTTTCCCTCTTTTCTCTTAAACTGACATAATATTTCGCAGAGAAAGGAGCTGTAACTACAAACAGTGACTGCATCTTATTTAGTTACACAAAACTGATTCACAGTATAAACACATAATATAAATATTTATTTCTCTGATATTAGCTTTTGGCTTTACAACTTTAACATATAAGATAATACTGCATATGAGCAATTTAGATTCCTTGGATGAAAACAGCTATATATCATTTTGTCTGTCAGCATTATCTGTGTTGCAGAGAAATATGGAAAATACCTCTTGAACAGTTTCAGACTCAGACCATATTCTCTTTAACCAGTTAGAGTCATTGCAATTTACAGGATTCTTATCTGGTCTAAACTTTGCATTACATGCATGTATTTAAAGCAGTTTCAAGAATGTAAAAGAAGATGCCAAAGCTGGCCCACAGTGAAAACTTCCTTAATAAAATCTTCTTTTTTTATTTTGTGAAGTAGTCTATCCTCTGCTAGCAGTCCAGCTGCAAAAAAAAGCAGGGAAGACAGACCATGCTAATCAAAATTGCAAAATAGGTTTTGTTGGCTCAACAGAGATTTAGGCGTTTCTGAGCAGAGAATCAAAATCTAATTTAAAAATGAAGGTATTTAAAAGAATCGTGCAGGAGAGGTTTATTTAGTGAATTGGTGAAAAGCCAGGAGCAATATTCCTTGACCGCTGCTGTTCGAAGATGGACCATCGTGCTGGCTAGGGGCTGGCAATGAGCACTGTTAATTGAATACCTGGAACATAACTAAAATGCATTGATTAAATACAGACACCTGTCTTTGCAATGTAGCATGGCTGATGAAGTGAAAGGACTCCCAGAACCAGCTTCCTGAAATTGAACACTGAAACAGTGATTATTTTGTTCTTAAAGCTGGTCTTCAGAAGTCCCATACCATTCTTTGAATGAGAACTCCAAAGCCTCTTTCTTCTTTAATTACTGAGACAGCATACTGAAAGCCATGTATAAATTGACTGTAATCAGATTGGTTGTGGGCATGTGCACACTTCTGTAACTAGTTTTTTGAGTTAAAGACCCCCAAACCTGATTTTTGCTTATCTACCTCCATTGAATGCAGCTGATGGCAGAATTCGATTGAGATTTAATTGCAGGTTTTTTTGCAAAAGTGAGTAGAGCAGTAAATGATCAAAATCCAAAATTACAATTTAATTGTGTGAGGCACTGAAGAATTACAAAGAAGGGACAGTCCTGTCTGCAGAGAGCTTCCTTTTTATATTTATGCCAGTATTTCTTCATGAGACTTACACAATCATAATGTCATAGTTATGTATGTACTGTTTAAACCTTTTTCTATTACATGAACAACAAATATAGTACAAATAAATATGCTGCTTAATTTTTTTAATTGTCCTTATAAAGGACACCAGCTTCATATCCCACTGAGATTACTACAATAATTGATGGATCCTTTGTGGAAGCATCTTTGTACCTTGTTAATTAGTAATTTAGAGTCTGAGTTTGCTTTTTAAAGCAGCTCCAGCTGGACACTGTAAATCATTGTCTAGAGCACAATCTATGCTCAGTATAGAAACTGGCCAAACCACAAACTCTTTGCAACTTTTATACCAAAATCTGGTTGCTGGYGAATACTTAAACACATAAATACAGATCATTGCTCAAGCAGAGCTTTTCCATATCTGATGAATGGATTTAAATTGCTCTTCTGTCATGATTTGCCCAAGAGGCTAATGCCTTCTCTTCAACTGAGAAGAATGCACGGAAGTATTATGTCCACAGTGTGTGGACATATGTACATACATTCATACACTCATGTACCCGAACAGCCCCTTACGTTCAAAAAGTCTGCTGAAATTGTATCACATAGCAGACAGCTTTTTTCCAAGGTATATTACAACACTGTGGATAACTTTTGGATTATAAGTGAGGTCCAGTTTTCCTTTTAATATTTGCATAGTTTTCCTTTCATTGTTAGTTTTTGCTTCTTTGAGTATTCTAGAGTAATTTCCATTTTTCTGGTGACAGAATGGTCATTGCCATTACCTTCATACCTAAAGGACCTCTCAAGCTAAATCTGCTTTTGACAGAAGAGGAAACTCTGCAGAATTTCCCTGTCCTTTTTAGCTGAAACACCAGCAAAAATCAAACTCAAGATGAAGAAAATTAAGAGCAGATTCATCCAGATTTTAGTCTGTAATGCTGAACAAATCCGATGCAGGTCCGTAAACTCCAGTTGGGCTGAAGAATCATACATGTAACTTTGCTATTGATTTATATACTTTCAGGTTATTCTTTATAGTCCTTTCAATGTTATTATTACAGTTATTCTACAGCACAGACAATAAACCTTTCTAGAAAGACTAATGGAGTTGGCAAATTAGGATCATCCTTTTAATGGCTGATACGTAAGTGCTAATCTTTTTGTTCCATTCTGTGGCTTGCCTGATGTTGGGAGCTGATCAAACTCTTGCATGCAATGACTGTTCAGATGAGTCATGTGGAAAGGACTTATGTAGCAGAATAAAACTTCCCAAAACGGTACTTAGAGTTCCTATACCTTTGTGTTAATTCAATACAGAGATACAAAGAGACAATCTTAATTAGTTTAAATCAGCAAATATGAGATTAGTTATTTACAATTTTCAACAATAAGCATCTTGGGAAGATGATAGTAACAGCTAGCAGCCACATTTTGTGATTAATAGATATTTGTATTTTTGATACTCTCATATGAAAGGCAAATTTGTAAACATTACTAATATTTATTCCACAAACATTTGTCTCAGTTTTATTTCCCCCTGCTGTGATCTGCAAGTGTGAATCATTTGGACCCCTTTGGAGCAAAGGTACTTACTAAGTTGTGTTAGATATAGCAGGAACTCAATATTCAAACAAATTTTTTTGAAAAAACCCCTTGGTCGGTCTAATTTTACAAAAGAGCTGCATGCATGCCTTTCAACAGCGAGGAGTTAATTTGCAAAGGCAAGCTAAGGAATATATTCTGAATATTTTCTCAGTTGCTTATGGGGGACTCCTCCTCTTCCTTTTTTTTCTAAATCATTCTTTTCTGGTCCGCCCACAATATTTCATGTTTATGCTACACAGACACATACACACCTCATATTTCAAAAGAAGGAAAAATAACAGATAATTCCTTTTTTAACATTATTTGCGTTTGCTGGAATACTTATTGCTTCCACAAAGGGTTAGGCCATCGCTGTATTTACTGATACAGCCCCTTATTTTTAGGCAGCTTCCTGCCTTGCAGGATAAAGTTTTCATATAGGTGCTTAAGGGTACAGGATACAATGCACGAGGAGAGTTAGTCACAACAACTGAGTAATCAGCCAGTGAATCTAATGTAGGAGAAAAGTCCTGCGGGTGATGCTGATGAGTGAAAGAGTTGAGTCCTCTCTCCTCACCTGTTGGGAGAACATCTTCAAGGCCCTTTTTGGAGGGATGCATGCGATCTTTCCTTTTGAAGCGATTCCACTGTGCGTAAATAATAGCATGTTCACTAAGCCAGAGAGGGTGGGGTTTTTTGCGCCTGTTTGTTTGCACATGGGAGGACTCTGTTTTGAAAGAGCTGAAACAGTCTCTCTGCTCCAGCCCAACAAATGCATAAATATTTTTGTGTAAGGTAGCTACTGGAAAACAGACTGAAACTAGCATCCTGGATCTGCAACCCTTCTATGAGGCGAGGGTGGGCTGCACTCAGCTAGATAGTTTCTTCACCCTGTTTCTGCCCAAGAAATAATTATTGCATGCAAAGCAAAAGTATTGTAATAGAAAAGATTGAGAGCAGGTTGTGAAAATTATTTTTCTTTGCCAAGGAGAACCCTGTCTATAGTAAATCTATTTAAACATAAGGTAGTTTTGAAGTAGGCTGGCATTGCTATTTGATCTTGAAGCTTTTCTTAATAAAAAACTTAATCAACCTGAAAATTTTAGTCAGCATAGAAGGTTTTTTTCCCCTTATTTTTTCCCTCTTGAGGAATATTTAAACAATTCCAATTTTCTTCCTGTGCTGATAATGTTATTTAAATTATTAGTAATCAAACAGTAGATTGCAAGCAGTCAGCAATAATCTTGCTATTTGACAATAATCTTGATGTTTGACAAACGCTTTGGTTTATGGCATAATCTTCCAAGGGATTTGATGGGAAACTCATTGCTTGGGCCATTATATCCTAAATTAGACAAAGTACAATGAGTTACGTGTTCCTGTCACCTCATTATGATTTGTCAGTAGTGGTAGCAGGCCCTTTTTCTTTAAGTACTCTAGAGGAACAAACCACAGTGAAAAGAAGCATCTACCCCTTGAACTGTGAGGTTCTGTAGGGGCCAGTTTRGATTAACACGATTCCCGGTGTAGGTGGCTGCTGGCCCTTTGGCTCATGGATTCCCAGGCGACCCAATTCCTTTTGATATACCAGTTTTGCTCCAAGCAAGTGCACAGCCTCAGAAGGTACGTATTAACCTGCTCCCACTGTGCAGGATCCTCAAAAAGTGATGCCAAGTTGGCATGAGAGCCTACGCAGAAATATTTTCTGTTTTCTGCAAGAGTGAGTCTTTTGTGAAAAAGCAGTAGGTGTAACTATTGGAAGTGCATATGAATAATGTTAAAGGTGAGTTTTGGGTACGTTGTAGTTCCAAAACTGGGTTGATTTCTTCCTCAAACATGTGCACGAAACAGAAAGCATTCTTGGAAGATGTTTTTATTTTCCTGTTAGTGGGCATGGGCAGTGGGGCAGAGCGGTTTCTCATAGACCCCTGCCAAAGTGTTTACGTTTCGCATCCTATAAATACGTTTTTAAGAACAGTACTATAAAACAAAAAAAACCCTATTCCATGGAGAGTCAGCAGCAGACATCTTAGTGTTCTCTGCTGAATATGAAGCTATTCTCCTTCTATGATGTTCCACTAAGGTTAAGGTAGAAGAGAGAGGTCTTGAACATCCCGTGGGTTCTGTCTGTTTCCACTAGAAGTTTTATTTGCTTTCTGAGCCTAGATACAAACTCAGCAGTGGGAATAACAGCGGCTTTAAAATTGTCTCCTGGGGAAATTGCTTGACTTCAGAAGCACCTTAGAAGGTTGCAAAGGTATTGCTGGCCAACAGGCACAAAATAATTTGATATAAAACTGAGCTCTAAGTTGCTGTTGGAAACCACCAGGATAATGAGTCAGTTTCAGAAGAAAATAGGTTCATTATTTTTTAATTGGGCTGCTTTTCAAGAAATGCAGGGGCGGCTCATCAAAATGCAAGAGGTGTTCCCAATATCATAAAGTTTAAGGAAATTAAGTTCTGATGAATGCTATATACCTGACATGATGAATCTATCTATTGTATACTGCTGACCTTCACTAGTGAGTTTTCATACATCTTCAAATGTCTTCTCGTGTGAAAAACAACACAAACATCAATTTAAGTAGTATATAAATATGAACTGAAGTAAGTACTTAAAATGAAACTTTAACAAGACCAAAAATATTTTGGCAAGATTATTTCAGGGAACAGTTAAAATAAATGAGAACAGCTTTCCTTTGTGATTAACACCATTATATTCCCATTCATTCAGGACATTATATTAATTCAGGACTTATACAGCAATTTTCAGAGGAGCTTTGTAACAACAAAATGAGAAAAGCAATAAAAGACATGGAATTAATAATATATTTGATTTTCAGAGAAAGCAGGACGCAGAGTGGGCTAGGAGGACTGGGGTACATCTACATTCAGCTTGCTGCAGAACTGTGATGTAGGCAGATGTGGGAACTAAAGAAGCATTTCTCGTGCAGTTACATAGATGTAACCATGACTGAGGAGGTGGATATTTGGTGGAATGCTGACGGGTGGACTTAAAAGGCTTTCTGAGATTGATCTTTTGCTTTCACTTGAAGTATGAATTCCCTCCTTATTGCCATCAATCTCAAAAATAAAACTGGAATCAACCCTCCCTTGCTAAGAATTTTATAGTCATTTGATAGGAGCTTAGTTAATACTAAACTCAAAAATGAACATGACACATTTATCACCTATCTTTGACTATGTGTTCCTGAGTGACTAACAACTGCATCAGTCCCTTCCCTTAGTCTCTTCCCTTTCCCTTCCTTAAACATCCCGTAAGTTTTCGAGATCTCCACAGCCCCCTTAGCACATCTCAAAAAAATTGACACAGTCTCAAAATGCTCTTCCCTCTGCACCCATCCTATAAGGAGTCCTTTACCTCTGTAGACAGTTACCCTGTTTCGTGTGCACAGCATTCTGGAGAGAGAGTTTCTTTCCTTGACTTATTTTTGGTTTCCTAGTAGATACAACGGTCTCATCAACTGATCATTCTCCTCGGGCAATCATAGGAGTAGCCAACTCAGTGTCCTCTGGTTTTCACTGACTAGGTTACTAGATTTCCTTCACCTATATTGTTTCCCTGGTCCTTGCCAAGGTTTTGTATTTAATTTATGTTGCTTTTATTATAAAGATAACCTGATAGTATATACTCAGTAGCTTCACTCCATGCTGCTTTTTTTCCAGTTGCTCAGTCTTTTACTAATTTTTTTTTTTTTTAAATTATCTTAATATTCTGCTTCTTCAACTCCGAACTGTAGTTGTATCTGCGTTACTCCAAAAGAGGTATCATTGAGTGTGGTCTTCTTACATTCATGATTTAGCCTCCTTTCAGTGCGTTTTTTGTCAGCCTCTGTTGGGAGTACTTTTTTACCTTGTCAGGCACAAGTTTGGTTTTATCTGTATTTCAGGAATCATCTCTTCATATGAGAATATGATCCGTCATTGCAGCTTTTCCTCACTGGTGGATACGCTGCTGGTTTTACCAAAGTCTATGTCAAAACTCTGTTGGATTTTAGTAGGGATGGGACTTCTTTCTTTGTCCAGCATTTTCTTTCCTGGACTGCTTGTTTTGGGAGATTTTAGTTATTTGCTCAATAGTTAAACCAATATGCAAGAAACTTTTTATCCTTGGGAATATGGAGGGAAGAGGAGTCCCTCCAGTCTTTGTGAAGGAACAGAGTGTTGAGGAGCAAAAGCACGAGGCACACAAGTTTGCTCCTGCGGAGCTATGTGAAAGTAGAGGAACACAGTCCCCAGTCCAGCAATATCTGCAGGAACAAAACGAGCAGTAACTAAAGTCATCTTTTATAACTTTTGTGTGTGTGTTACTATAGCAGTTTTGCTTAAATTTTTACAGCACCAGAATCTTGTTTACAAACTCCTGATTTTATGACCCCACTATACTTAGTCCCTGTATTTTATTCTTAGGCCATGACACTTAAACCCAGTAATTTCCCATCCTTTGTCAAAAGGGATCTGAAAAGCCGTGCAGCCCACTTGCAAATGATGTGGAGTGGCCCAGGTAGGGATGTCCCACCTGACCTGCAGCTCAGAAGCCCCAGGCTGGCTGACCTGGCATACATGCATACATAAGTGTGCTTCTGAACTTCACAGAATGTCAGGAATTTAACCTTAAAAATGCCCTTAACCACTCCTGTGCAGAATGTCTTTACTTAGGTTGAATAATAGCACCGCTCGCCTTATGCAGTAGTTTGATACTGTGTGGAGAATAATGCTGTGTGGAATAGAAGAGGATCGGTCTGAATTTGGATAGGACGTCAAATGAAGATGTTAGGAATGGGAGGTTTATTACATTTTTTTTCCTCACATTTGAAGGAGGGAGAAATATTAATAGCAAACAGCGGTACAGATGTATTTTTACTTCTCAATCATCAGCACTTTGGGAAGATTATAGACGAAGGACAAAACAAGAAAAAAGCAGTAGCAAGACAGAAATGGAGGGATGTGTTGAAAAGGCACTGTCTTTGTCATCCTGCTGTAGTCAGAAAAGTCGAAATCCACTTCAGAATACAGGACTAAAAAATTACAGTCTGCTAGACTGAAGCCTGACAAAATTGCCGTGAAAATAAGCTAGCTCCAAGCAAAACACTGCTCGTCTACCGTTTACCATGATGTTGACTTTTAAGATAAAAAGTATGATACTGTATTTGGGGAGTGGAAAATTAATGTTTTCATTAGCATGGCAATTTTTAATGCCATTATTTCATAATTACTCCACCAAGTTTGGAGCAGAGACGTCTAGCATTGCCAATAGCTTTTTCATCCTGTTGAATAACACTGAAAAATAATCAGTGTAATCAAATCCAAATGTAAAATTAATATGAAATTGCCAAAGCTTTGGCTTTTTATGTTTTAAACAGACACGTGAGCTTTGAAAAAAGCTTCATTAAAAAAAAAAAAAAAAGAAGTATAAATGCTCTCTTTTTATTACCAAAAGGAAAAAGTGGAGTTTTTGACCCAAAGGAGACAGTTTCAGAATAAKGCATGAAATAAGCCATTGCTACCTAGAAGTTGGAGCACCAAAGGCAGATGCAACCTCAGTCTAAATCAGGACTGTGCAAGCACACAGTGTGTGGCACCACAGGGCTAACTGATCTGCTTACTGCTACTTTTATCTCCCCTCCTGGCCTGCACATGGCCAAGAGGCGTGAACTTTATTTGTTGACATTTTTTATATTAACTGTGTTTTCAGTAACAGCGAATAAATCCAAATTTTAGGAGAGAAACACCAAAACAGTTTTTTTAATTGTATAAAAAAAAAAAAAAAAGAATTTAACATGGTAGCATATTGTGATTATAACCTGAACCCATTTGATGTGAAAAGTATTGCATCAGCAAAATTATTCTTACGTTATAGTCTGGAGTTAACATTAAATTGTGGTGGTATCCACCACCCACCCACCCCCAAGTGACTAATTTGCCTTTATAATCATGATATAAAAAATACATGRTCAAGGTACAGCTATTTTACTAACTCAGGTAGGCAGAACAGCCTGGAGTTCTGCTTTTTGGCATCATGCTGTATATCATATCTGTAGAGCAAGGAAACAGTTTATTTAAAAATGAAAAATCCACTTACTCATTCCTTGCAGAAAGTTGGTAGTTATTACTGATTCAGATTCTGGGCACAAACAATACATATACACATACTGAATCAGGTACTTCACTGATCACTATTGTTTAAAACTATTTCTTACACTACAATGCGTGAGCAGATATTGGTAGAAGCAGCTTTACTCTGAACAGAAACAGAGCTGGAAAAAAATGGGGGAGGGAAGTCTGTGAATTGGACTGACATGATGGTTGAATTTGTATTTCTGTATGATGCTAGGGACAAGTAAAAAAGGCGGATCCAAAGAGAAATATACTTGGAAGCCCATTGGCAATAGGGTCAAAAGGAAAGCAACTGGGAAATAAAGAGGACGGGGAAGGAGAAGAGGCGCTCCATAACAACGTACAGCAGCACGCGGAGGGAAGTGGAGGTGAAGGAAGTGGCATGTGGTACTTTCCCTTCGGATGTGAGGCTTTAATTTGTTTTTGCTGGTTTGGCACATGAATTCTGTAGAATTGAATTTGCTTTCAAAATCTCATCAGGCACAAGTGCTTGTTGGAGTATTTCTGACAGTATTCCTCGTCTCTGAACTTCATAGTTGTGATTAGTTCCTTCAACAAATCTTCCAAGCAGTTGCTTTGATTCTCATAATTAATCACTCTCACTCAATCAAGTACATTTTTCAAAGACTGAAATTGTTAAAGATAAATTGTTCATGATCCCATAAAGAAAAGGCAATTTTAAAGGTTTTGATTCTCAATATATGTTCCTGCTATGAAGAGAACATGACTACCTGAAAAAGAACAAAGAAAGAGCCATGTTCCAAGATACTCTCCATTTAAGGATAGGTTAGGGGATTTTTTTTTTTTAATACATTCCTAATGTGTTAAGATGCCAGTCAGTTTCCAAACACTTGCAAAATCCTGGAATTGATTTATTAAAGATGGAATTCTGTATCGTATTCGTGAGGTGCATATATATATATATATGTGTAGCTCTGTATAGGTGGTTAAAGTGAAGCTGTTCATTTGCTGACATTTGTGAAACAACATTGTTTTACTATGCGTGTAAGATTGGAGGGTCTCAGCATATGAAATGATGTGTGATACTAGCAAACAGAAAAGCAAGCAAAATGAAAGGTGTTCCACCTGGAAATGAAAGCTGGAGTGGCGGCTGTATTACATGCAAATCCTATAGTCCACTTATGCAGGACCTATGCACGTGCAGACTTCCTAAACTGGAACTTAAAAGGACTTTATGCAGGATTTAGATACTAAAATCTTAGAGAGCAATTGAGGCAGCTTCTTCTCAAGAACCCCATGACCTCTGTAAAAACATAAAAAACAGCCCCCCCGCCCCAAACAATTTTATTGTCTGTTTTAGGGCAGAAACTTGAACTTGCTAGCCATTAGGCTACTGAGACAGGGGAGTGCGGTTCTCCTGTGTATGTTTAGCACCCGAAAAGAAGTGTTCGGCACTTTGAATCCCAGCTGGATTTAGGCATCTGCTTAATCAGGTTCATGTGCGCTCCTGTGCCTGGTGTTTTGGCGTATGGATACCCTGCAGTTTCCCTTGGAAGTATATAGGTTTCTATGGTCTGTATGTTTTCTTTTTTCTTTTTATAGCACAGGAAAAGAAAATACAAAATATATGTCTTTTTTTTCATGGTAGTTATTTGTAGTCAATGGAGAAGGGAAGACTTCCAATTAGGATGTTCTGCATCATTCCCTGGAAGCATTCAGAGAATGTACCTGCCTTAGCATTTCGGTATGAATTAGGAATGTGCTTTTGAAGTAAAGCTCCCCATTGTCTCTACTTGCTGTGCTTGGATTCACATCACAGAGCGGTCTTGGAGAACACAAGATGGACTTTGTTTTTTGATAACCAGAAGATGTGCTCCAACCGTTACCAGATATTCAAATCCACAGGCCCAGATCAGAATAGGTCCAAAGCCTTTAATATGTATCGTGTGGATGTCAGGTTCTCATCACCAGTGTCTTACCCTAAGGATTTGCTCCTATTGCACTGCACTGCTTGCTGATGTAGACACAAGCACAGGTTTCTTCAAAGCTTTCTCTCTTTTAGCTACGGGGCGAGTCTGGGTCCTCAGCACCGGCGGTCTGAATGACTCTGCTGCAGTGAAGTGCCTAAATTGGAGGCACCGAAACGTTCACATTAGCTGTCTAAAAGTAGGTGATATAAATACAGTTCATAGTGTTCATATCATAAAGTAGAGCAAGGCAGTGCAGACAGCAGCTGTGTATCACTTCTTACTTCAGTCCCCTTCRGCAAGTTATTCTCCCTGGGGGAGAATGCGATGGGGACCGCACCCCATCTGTGCTAGTCCAGCTCTTGACTGTATGTTGTTTGAGAGAGAAATGATATTACAAAAAACATGAACCAATAAAAATTGTCAAAACCCCCCTATTTTTTCTGAGACACACCCTTCTCCACACTTGCATTCAGCTGTTCGTAATCACTTGGCTAGCACAAAACAAATAGTTTGACCTTGTACTAGGACTATTAACTAAAACATCTACATTGTTACTAGTGTTAATGCCTGTTTCCTAGCTTGTTCTCTCAAAAGCTATTTGGTAAATCTTGTTTCACTGTCAGTTTAGATATTGTTCCTCCTTCCCAGAAAACACAGACCTCTCAATTCATTCAAAGAATAGTTTACCAGTACACATTTCTCATGTCAAGGCCGTAATAAATCAAGTATGGAGTGGTACAGGCTTTCTGATGTACTTTTCTATAACTTACTGATTCTCATAAGCATTTGTAGCATGTATTTCTACTTAAAACACTTAAAAATACTACATTAGCTCATATATAGGACAAAAAAAAAAGACAATATGCTAGTGTATTATTAGAAATCTAGAATTGTAACATCAAGCATTAAAAATTTAGAGAATTAAGACTGTTGCAGGAGCTTCAGTTTAGCTCCCTTGTATGTATGAGTAAAGATAGTTCTAGCAGTRTAATCATGCGCAAATCTTCGCACACAATCAATGGTGCTTATACAATTAATTATTTTCTTTGTCTTATACTAGATTTTATTCAAATTTTTGTTCTGAAGACAAGACTATAAATATTCTCATAGCCTCTTCTCTTATAACTACCATATCTGGAAACTTAATTAAACCCCTTTATTTTCACAATACTTTCTGAGATGTTATTTTCCTTTTACAGGTGAGAAAGAAACATATTTTTAAAGTTTCAAATGCTCAGCTTGTGTTGTAAGAGTACTTAGCACTTTATATTTTCAGAGCATCACTAACACTGGTTTCAGCTGCAGTCTCCAAGTAGATCTTCTGCATATCAGGCTCCATTGTGTCTGATTTTGGACACCATAAAGTGATTAAGGTAAATGGAGAATCACTTGTGAAAGTTTGGCTGAGATGCAGGAAACTATAGCAAGAAGAATGGTACAATGCAGTTCTCCATGGAAATGCTCTCGCTGTCATACTCATGAGATTATCCTTTCTCTAGCTGCAAGTCCTATGTCCATTCACTAGACACTTTCCAAGTTCGGCAAAAAAAAGGCTTTTGTCCTACAGACTGAATAATACCCAATCTCGCTCATTCTAAAACCAGTTTAGTCCTATACCGTTCACCATTGTGATGCATATGCACGTGGGACAGAAGGTACGGTTTTATTGTGTGAATGTTTCATTTCCTAACTTTCATAATGAGCTTTAAACAGGACTCCTTAAATGCGTATAAAAGTTACCGTGAAGGTGCCATGTAATCTTTCTGTATAAAATTCACTCCACATCTGTCTCCCTGTGGTCTTTGTTCTGCCCAAATCACATCTTGGTTCATTAAAAGAAAAGTCCTTTATAGACCCTTTATATTGTGACAAATTTCTCCGATATTCATATAGTAGTAGCTTAGAGAGAATTGTATTAAAGTGGACAAGGAATATGATGACTTTCATTGAAAAAAGTGAGATGAGCTGCACATTTAAGTAGTTTGTGACTTTGACGGGTTGATAAAACTGGGAGATTTGCTTCAAATGATACTCAGAACAGCACCACTGGATACAGTATGGTACTCTTGCTTTAGGAAGGGTAGGAGGAACCTTACAGGAAGATTTAGGAGGAAAAAATAAACAGATGGTGTACAATTTGATGCTTTTGAGCATCTGAGTGGGATTCAAGTCCATACATGCAGGAAGAGGGTGGTTTGGAGTTGGACTCACAGTTGCTCTTCTTTGTAAAGCCTGTTCTGCTCCAAGACTGTTTGTCACTAGGGGACCAAGAGACAACTAATGAGAAAACAGATTTTGCAAGTGGAGCAGACTTGTCAGCAGAAAGGCTGGGGAAGGCGCAGTTGAAGAACGAATGTTTGGTTTATGCCCGAGCTCTTCCAGAGAGGGGAGAAACACAGTTTGTTCAGATCAAGTGGCAGCTGCTGAAGTACTGCTGTAAGTGTATTGAAGCGCCAGGTTCATATGGGACGCAGACTTATTTTAAACACTCTCAAAAATGAGAAAAATTCTTCAAAGTTGAAAGCTAAAGCATTCATTTATTTCAAATGTTTCTCTTAGAAAGATTTACTTTTAGTAGACTAGACCCTTAGTTTATTATTGTTTCTGTTTCCTTTTGAGAGTTACTTCGGATATTGTACCGCAAAGTTCAGGACCTCCCTGAAAAGTCCACGAGAGAGAGAAGCCTGGCTTATCTCCTCCTCCTCTCTGCTTAGTGAGGTTACAGCTACAATTGAATTACACGAGATGAGCAAGTGGCAAGGTTTATGAGGCATACCATATTGTGGTACCCCTCATCCAATGCGTTTCACTTGGTACAAGCCTCTCCTGTGTTATCAGATTACCACTTTTCACGTTTCATGTATCTGCCTTGAGAAGGTTTTTTCCTATTATTATTTCAGCCTTGCGAAGATTTTGTTTTCAGAGGTCTCGGGAACGTTTTGCATTATGCTGAAGTTTGCAGCACRTAATGCGTCTTCTATCTGCAGCTCCATGACCTTGTACCAGCCAGCAGTATGGTGTCGGTAAGAGATGTCACTCACTCATTGGCAACAAATGGTCCTCCTTCTCCATGATTTTACCTGTCTCCACAGCAACTGACAGCTCAGATGGATTTCCCAGAAGCAGATCTTTCGTGTTGAAGGCTTAATTTCAAGGCTTAATTTTAAATTCTAATCCTAAAATGTGTGCGCTGCCCACATCTAATTCCATTTGTGCCTTCCCTGTGTGCTGAAAAAATTTCATCTTCTCTCTTCTCCCTCTCCTGTCTTCTGACATAATTGTAGTAGCTGGTGCCCCGGTAGATTTCAAGGAGCATACTACAGGCAAAAACTCAAACAAACAAAGCAAAACAAAATAAAAAAAACCACCCTAATATGTTTTTCTGGTATTTAACTTCCATCCTCAATCCCTACAATCACATATAACTGAATATATGCGGAGTATGCATCATCATCCTGAAAAGGCAGGACTAAATCAGACAGAACTAGATGGTCTACTCCAAGACACACRTACAGCAGACAGTATTCCTAAAATAAAATCTAAATCTGTCTGTTTTTTCAAATTAAAGTTTCTTAATCTATTTAATCTTTTCAGAGATTAAGTACAGAAGCTTTTCCTTATGTTGATTCATTGTGGTCTTCCTTCTCTATACCTTTGCTAAATATACCATCCTGTTGAAATTGTTGTGCCTATGTTGTGTATCGTAAGGTTATATTGTAAATCATTTTCTATTTTGGTCTTGTTTCCTGTTACTTAATAATTCCTAAAATTGTGTTCTGTTTTTAACTGCTACTGGGCATGAAGAACAATAATCAAAGGGCTTAAATTGACTATTAGTACTAATGAAAGTTATAGGAGTCCATGACTGGTTATCTGCAGTTAGGGCTGTTCCTTCTTGCCTTGCATATGGAGTACTTTGCAAATAGCTACCTTGAATTTCATCTGTCATTTTTTTGYCAAGTGACTCAGTATTGTGAGATCCCTGTACAGCTCTTCAAAGGCAGCTTTAATTCTTCCTGTTCTGGTTAATTTTTTATCATCAGACTTTCTCTTCACTCATCATCCTCTTTTCTCAAATGCTAAAAAAGGAAGTTCAGTGGCACAAGAACCTGAGAGAGGTTGTTGGGAACTCTTCCTTCTCTGTTGTGAATACTGACTATTTATTTCTAACATGCTTCCTATCTGCTAACTAGTTATTAAACCAGAAGAGACTCTTCCCTCTCCTCCCATGATAGTTGGGTCTAAGGCCCTTTGAAGGATGTTATCAGAAAGAAGGCTTTTGGAAATCCAGCTACTTTTTGTAAATCAGTTGCACCCTATACACACTTTGTTTATTCTTTCAGAGAACTAATGATTTGTGAGACGWGACTTTTCTTGTTATAATGCACTCAACAATTTTCTATTAATTTGATTCRTTAGACAAACTTCTGTTGTTGTATCTGATACAGAGGTTGGAATTCCTCTTTTGGTGTTTCTTAAATCCAGAGGGAGGTAAAAAACCCCCTCTATTCCAACTGCAGCCTTCCTCTGGCACAGAGCTTGATTTAGCTGACAAAACTGGGTGTGTTACGTGCTCTCCCATGTTCCAGACTAGTTTGGAGTGTAATGCAAGTTATAGGAAAGAGAGAACCAGAGATGCTGAAGAATTATGAAACCACTGTTTTGTGGACTAACAGAGCATTACCAGAGGTCTCACGCTGCAAAGAGAAATTCTTCATTCAGAGCCATCTTAGTTCAAAGAGGAAACTGAACTCATCCTAATCRGGACTCCTAGAAAGGCATAAGCAATGCAACTCTTTACAGAAAACCCAGAACTGTGCACTAATTGCCATGATAAATAAACAGAAACACAGTTTTTAGAAGACCAGKAAGAAGGGTGTGTTGTGGTTACCTGAGTTAGCACAAAAGCAGTAAGTGAAGTTGCTATACTGTGTTATCAGCATATTCAAAGAAAAGCCACTTTCCTAGAAATGCCAACATTAAGTTCTTTCTTAGGGCTACTTCTTTTATTTCAGACCAGAAAAGTTAAGACCTTGGAACATTATTCTTACAGACCCATGAAGATCAGAGGGAGAGAGAGCTTTCCAGAGATACCACTGTAAGGAGGTCTGTTTGACTAGAGAAGTGTAGTGGTTTAACCCAGCCGGCAACTAAGCCCCACACAGCCRCTCGCTCTCTCCCCCCCGCTGGGATGGGGGAGGGAATCGGAAGGGTAAAAGTGAGAAAACTCRTGGGTTGAGATAAAGACAGTTTAATAGGGAGAGCAAAAGCCACACACACAAGCAAAGCAGAACAAGGAGTTCCTTCACTCCTTCCCATCRGCAGGCAGGTGTTCAGCCATCTCTAGGAAAGCAGGGCTCCATCACGCGTAACRGTTACTTGGGAAGACAAACGSCATCACTCTGAACATCCTCCCCTTCCTTCTTCTTCCCCCAGCTTTATATGCTGAGCATGACGCYGTATGGTATGGAATATCCCTTTGGTCAGTTGGGGTCATCTGTGCCAGCTGTGTCCCCTCCCAGCTTCTTGTGCACCCCCAGCCTCCTCGCTGGTGGGGTGGGGTGAGAAGCAGAAAAGGCCTTGGCTCTGTGTAAGCACTGCTCAGCAGTAATGAAAACATCCCTGTGTTATCAACRCTGTTTTCAGCACAAATCCAAAACATAGCCCCATACTAGCTACTATGAAGAAAATTAACTCTACCCCAGACAAAACCAGCACAATAAGTATAACCACAATCTTCAAGCAAACATCTTTTTTGAAGCTAGAAGCACTTACCGATAAGATATGGGATTGCATTATTAATTCAGACAAGTACTTATTATAACTCACATAGCATTCATTTTCAAAATAAATCCAAATAGCATTCTTCCTTTCAGGTAAGCATCAGAGCTTTTATAATGGCACTATCAATCTGAGGCAGAGAAGTCATGACTTCTATTTTGAGATCTATGGGAATGAATGCATGGCTATCAGTACATAAATTTACCATTTCTGCTATTGGTCATACAAAGTAGAGGAAAATAGAAACTATATATAATATATAAGGTTTGTTTTGAATTTCTGCATTTAGACTATGATCTTGCTTTCCAAGCAAGATAGATCCTTCCAAGCTCGTAACTGTGAAAAATTGCACAGTAGTTGATTTATGGACCTTAGTGTGATGGAAGGTAGAAACGTGTAACCATGCTTACCTGGAGGTTTCCTTTCTTCAGCGATAAAAGTCCTCAGATCAGAATATTCTAGAAATGCTGTGTAGAAATATGGAGATTTATGTCATTATGGTGAATTCTTATGCTCTGCAGTACTAGAAATCTTTTTTTCTTTTTTTCCTCAGTTCGTTTATTTGAAGCAGTCTGTTACTTAGCAATGTAACATTGAATTAACTTGGTTGTGAAAGTTGGCTGATAAGGATTGAAACTTCAGGGAACAAGATGGGGTATCGCTTGTTTGATTTTGCCCTCTTGCTGCAGGGACAAATCTGTGCCAGTCTTAAAAGACTTGTGATCTTTGTAAGAAAGGGAAATTTCAACAGTTTACTGTGACTTAAGGTCACAGGGATGCGGATTTCTATTCTTTAACCCATTTATTGAAAAAAAAACCTCAGGTATATATGAGGCCCATTAAATAGCCCTAGAATATTCTGATTTTTTTTTTTAAGTGGCTGAAATGTTGGCACTAGGAGACGTATGAAACTTTTAAACATACTTAGATCGGTTTTCTCTGTCCCCATTTCCCCTAACCCCAGGCCCGTAACTCAGCTGAGGCATTTTATTACAATATCCAATTATGGTGTGCTTAGGTTGTCGAAGTTTTTATGATATGGTTTGCATATATGGTATTTTTTTCCCTGGACTTTCACCTTCTATCCTCACCCCATAATGCAATATGTTAAGCTGTGGGTTTTGTTAGCCAACATTAATGGTAGCCTGCTTTCAGTGTGTTTTTTGTGACCACATTTGAAGTGCCAATAAAAAGTTATGAGTCCCACAAGATGAGGACATAAAAGATGCAAAATTCAATCCTCTACCTCATAGTCTTTTAACCACAATATTATTTGAATCAAGGACACTATCATTATGTGCCWTAAAACCCAGTATTTTTAAAGAGTGTTTCCCAAAGTAATTCTGACAGATGGGACAGACGATCTCTTTTCACCTGGTCATCACCTACCAGGGGTTTTTAAATACCTATATATGTTGTAAGAAAATAGTAAAAGCGGAACTTATCACTGTAGATAAGTCAGGAATGGGTCTTAGGCTAACCTGGAAAGATTTATCTTGAAGGAGGCTGGTTAAGGCAGTTTAAAATACTCTTGGAGCAAGATGCTAATTAAGCACTGTGGACTGTTGTATAATCGGTGCTTGAGCTCATTACATAGCCCTCTGTTTTTATTTTTTTCAATATAAATGTTAAATCCCAAATATTTAGAGAACACTACTAGGTGATTCAGTGGCCCTCACGTCCTTTCCCAAGGTGTCAGCACTGAAAAATACCCTCCTTGCTCAACATTGTGATAATGCTCCCCCTCTCCCTGCTGTGACAGTCAGCTGAGCACTCTCTCCCTGGGGAGGAAATCGGTCTCTGGGTTTGTTTTCTGTGGGTATCAGTATTAACTCTTCCCTCGCAGTCTCTTCTTTACCAGGTTTCTTTTCTGCCTGCCAGTAAATATAACCTTGATCAGCGTCCAACTAGCCCATTTCCAAAGAGACTTCTCTCAGCGTAGTCCTCGGTAAGTTCTTTAACATCGGCTTCCGACGACAGCTCACTGTGCCTTGTTTGTAGTCTAAAATCAGTCTAAAATCACCCTCCAGGCACTGTGGAAGAGTTACCCTCATTTCCCCCATATTGTTAGAGTAAAAGGGGTCTTGGGGTGGGACCAGATATCCCTAGTGAGTGGAAACTACACACTCACCCCCAACTTGTAGGGTCTTGGGACCACAAGATGGCCCTTGTAGATATTTCAGGACGTATTTCAGGACGGCACTTGTCCTGAACCGAAATATCCTAGCCCTAGTCCTAACCACCAGGACTACATAACTCTATGGTTAAGATGCTCCCAACCAGTCTCTGAGGCTTAGGCACAGGTATATATGCGTTTGCATATGAATAGATAGATATAGCGCTCTCTATATATATCTCTCGCTATATACACCTATATATCTAAGTATGTACATATACTATAGATATATACTTCATCAAAGGATAACGTTTGCACGTGGGATACCTTTGACCACAGATCAAATGCGTTAGGAAGGTCTCCCTCACCAGGGGGAGAAAATAAGTGGCTATGAACCCTTGTTTTAAGGTAGGGAAAATGTCCAAGAAATTCCTCATTCTGTCCTGGAGCCTCTTTTCCCTAACTAAACTTTCTTACATAGGGGGCTAGTCTGCCTCTTTCTCTGATGCAGGGCCCTTGCAGCTCCTTTAGCAGGCAGTCACGGTTCCTCGCTGATTCCCAAAACCTGCAAATGGTTTGCTGCAGGATCAAAGCTGGCTGTTTCCCAAACTTCTTTGAGGGCCGCATGTGCACCGCTGCGCTGAGCATTACTGAAAGCAAGTTAGCTGTGAAGACCAGGTCTTCCTCAGTAATGAAATTACCAGTTTTCAAGTATATAAATTCTTTGAGAAAAATGGTTTTAAGCTGCAGTGTTTTTGTGAGCAACATAATGCTTCCATGTGATAGGGACTGTGCAGGCAGAGCGAATTTAGCTCATGTGTTGTGCTCTCAGTGGAGCAGCATGGATGCTACAGCTGGTGGCTACAGAAAAGTGTGAGATTGAGTGAAATGTTTGAAGTCTGGTAATGTCACTGAGGTCAGAAAAGTTAAATCTAGTTAGACCATTATGTTGCTTGCTAAAAGGCTGGACAGAATTTAAAATTCTTGGGTGGGGAAACAAAAAAAAAAGCTGTGCACGTCTCAGAATTTTATTAGTTTGTTTTGTTTTAATCCTTCTGTCATACGCTAGCTTAGTTTTCAACTATGCTCTCTACTGCTATGCAATGCGCCAGAGAGTTTTTCCTTGCTATTGCCAGGAAACCATTGGAAAATGCTTCTTCCTTTCTTGTTGTTTGTTGTGCTGATTCTTAAAATATCCCACTCCGAAGAAATATATTTGTTATTCCCTAGATGCCCTAGAAATAGTCTGTTGYGGGGCTGGGCACTTGTAAGTGTTACAGTACGTGTGTTCAAAGATTTGCCATGTACTTTCATCTTCTTGTCTGTCAGGTCATCCAGGCAGTGTTCCCTATTTAAGAACTAAATAGCATGTCTTTAAAATATAAACTTGCATTAATGGGACCTTAATACAGAACGATACAATGCCAGAATTAAGACTATGCTTAATAATAGTGACCTTCCTTGGCTGCTCCAGCCCCTCTGAAAGGTTTCGTCTCTCTTGCTTTTCTGTCAAGACAGACTCTCCCTCTATTAATTGAAGCTTATCTGCAGACCCTTTTTAGTTTGCTTACGCTGAAGAAAATGTCTCCAAGAAAAAGCTAGCGCTTTCCTCCTCTGCCATTCTTTTTTCCTTTTTGCTGAGCACTCCTGGTAATGACTACCCCTGGCACTGAGGAAGAGGTGAAGGCATTACTTTACTTCCTCCCCAAGGTTCTCGGAGTAATGCTTCGGTGGCTGCTTACTTCAAAGTGGTGAACAGAGCAGTGCCTGATGGAGACGTGTGTGCTTAATTCGTATGAGAACCATTCCTAAGAAGATTTATAAGGATTTGTCTGAGATCAATGGACTTTATAATATGCCTCTCATTTACAGAAAAGTGAATGTTGTGCCTTTTCTTTTGTATTAGAAATATAATGATTCAACAGGTGTTTCAAGCTTTGGGCATAATATGTGATTTTTTGGGGGACACTAGGAATACACAGCTTTAGCTTTTATTGTGTCTTAGACAACAAAATGTTAAAGCAAGTACAAAATCTCAGACTGGAAAAATAAAAGAGTAATGTAATGTAAGATTTGTGCAATGTACATACATGCAGAAACAATTTTTAACCTTGATGAACTATCAGTGATGCAGGTGTTGTAACTGGTGTTTTCCATATCTTATTTCTGAATATCGATAAATCATTTTAGCAATTGGGAACTCTCACCTTCAGCCACTGTTTTGTTCCTGTGTATTGCTTGGGAGAGATTCAGTAAATGAGGTCGTAAAAATTCATCCATTTTTGTCTGGCAACTCTTCAGAAACAGCAAGTCCACAATCACAAGAATACGTGAGGGAGTCCCTGATCATTGATCCTACCAATTTAATTCATCTCATAATGAGCCATTTAGGAAACCCACCTTGCATCCCCTGCGTATTTATTTAGGTTAGGCAGATGCTGGTACAGTTCAGCTGATCATGCTAGATTCAGAAGAATTGCATGACTGCTGTGTAAAGGTTTTGACTTCAGCCAGTGGGTCTCTAAATGGGAATGTCACCAGACGAGCAATATTAAAACAAGACAAAACAAAACAAACTTCCTTCTCCACCAACAAAAACCAGCTAGGAACATAGATTTCTCACAAAATGGGAGTGAGAACTTGATCTAATGGTAGTTCTTACAACAAGACAGGGGATAAAACATACCCTAGAGGTCCATTTAGATCCCTTTCAAAACCACTAGAGAATATATGTAATTTCAATAGTATTTTCTGCTATTGCTTGCTATGAGTAGACTGTGCTCCCTCTTCTAAATGGGAACAAACTCTGTCCCTTCATATACATATGCAGTTCCCAAAGAAAGCGAGGCTCTATATAAAGTGGTTTCTTGAAAAGGTTTTTGGCTGCTGAGAGGCTTAGAAAGAAATGGTTGATGTACCATCACTGGTGACCTAAAAGCTGTACTTTCAGGATGGAGTTTTCAAAAGCCTTTATTGAGGACCTCCATAAAACTCGTGGGAACAACCAAAGATAATTCTGTGCTATTCTGAAAATCTGCCCTAAACATGTAAGCTCTCCAGGTGCTACATGAGAATGTGAATTGGGCTGTCCTGTCCCCAAGAAAAGCCCCTGTGACCACTACTGATATGCCCTTACTCTGTCATGGGGGCATTTCTGCGTTCTGCAGGCAGTGCAGAAATGGGAGTTGCCATAGCATCCAAGGACTATCATAAAATTAAAAACTAGCAATTGAATTCATGTGGAACCATTTTCCTTTATTTAGTTCAGTTGTCTGCTTCTGTCTAACAATAAAACGTGTTATTCCTTCATGAGAATGTATTTCCACTGTAATTCCTTTAATTAAGTGGTACTAGATAGGTACCGATATAGGATAAAAACACTGCTAAATTAGACATTCAGGGGCACGCAGACATTCCAAAGAGCCCCGGGCAAAAGTTGAAATTGTGGTCTTTTCTAAATTGGGATTTATTATTAGTGTCATCACACAAAGCTCACTGTGCCTACTCAAAATATTGCAAACTATCTTTCCTGCTTCCTGAGCCTCATCTCCTGGGCAGCCCTGGGCTGTATTTATGAGATACCTTTTTTTTGTTTTTTTTTTTCCTTTTCTGTTTTAAACTTCTTAGTATCCTTTTTCAAACTTGAAGTGTGGTCATTGCTATAGAGGCAGTGGAGTACATAGTGGAATGGTCACTTGTGGTTGGATTTAATAATAACTGGGAGGACAATGTGAGGTCCATTTATAAATTATAACAGCTTGAAATGTATTGTATATAATAGCTTGGGAAATAGAGCAGATGTATTGCCCAAGTTCAAGAGCAATTGATTAAAATACTATCAAGAGAGACATACTTACGGGAGTGCAGTAACTCTGAGTCAGTGCTTAAATTCTGTTTTCCTGACTGCTGGATCCAACTGTTGTCTCTCATTTTCTATACGCATCATAAAAGCTACATGAATGTGTTGCTGTTTCTCCCAGCCTGATGAAGCCTCGCGCCCTGATCAGTGACACTGGGTTTTATCAAGATACAGATAATAAATGTATTGCACAGTGAAAGGAGCAATCGGTAACTGTTGCATAGATTTTATAGAGGTGGCATGACTTTTGGTGAGGATCAGCTCATTCATTTCATTGCTAGACTGTGCTTCCTGCTTATCTTTTAATTCCCTCTCACACTACCTGAAGTCTTTTATCTCCTGCATTATATATTGGGTTTAAAATACTATATTAATAAGTATTTAAATATTTGATAAAAATACGAGCTTTACAGTTAATATTGTTCCCGCTGTTTCTGCTAGTTGACGTATATTGCTTGTTCTTTCTAGATCTGAGGACAGTCTAACTCTTAGAATTAGACACATGGGCTCCAGTGCTCAAATGGGGTCCACAAAATGCAGAGGAGGTTTCCCGGAGCTTAGTAAACCCGTTGCTTAATCACGGGGAAAGTGTACTGGCTGCGGACTGCCCATCAGCACCCATCTCTCACCTATCCTTCCTTTCTAAGTAAGGTCAAATCGAGCGTGCAGTGAGTTAAGTACGGTATCTTACAGACCTCAGTGTCTGTAAATACCCCGTCTGCAGATTCCTCTTTCAGATGCCATTGTCAATGTCACTGCTTTTATATCCTTACCACCCCTGCAAGTATATATTTCATTCCAAGCCTTCTGTACTTTTCATGACTGCTAATTTTGTYTCTTTTATAATGTTGTTATGTCATCTGTTTCTTTGGATGGCCTTTTTAAGGAGGTTGGAAATAAAGTTGCCTTTGCAGTCATGAGAAGGATTTAAAAAAAAAACGCTAATAAAAATAAGATTTAGCTACTGAATGCTAAGCATAGCCACTGACTAATCTTTAAATGCCAAGATTGGAAATTATGTTAAGCATCACAGCTCTTTATCTTGTGCATGAGAATAGTATAGTCTGCAAGGATGAAAACCGGGTGCRAGACAGCATAACTGCTGCGGGACAAACAGGGAGTCGAGGGTTTCAGACCTGCCTCCRGAGTGGTCTAGTTCCTTACGTTAACCGATTGCTGAATAAATTTCATAAACACTTACCACAGAAGGAACTGGAGCATACTTCTCTCTCACCTGGCTGCTCTGCCCYCGAAGCTACAGAATCATGCTCTTTCCTTTTTCTTTCTCCTCTTGACTAAGGAAAARGCTGGAGGGGGCTCTTTCCCAGCCAGAATAATGTACAACCCACTTGTGAAGACACTTTCCAGGGAAGTTGGATGTTGGGGATAAAGCTTCAGCTCTCCCACCTCAAAGAAGCACCAAATCCATTAGACAAGTGTATATAGGGGAACTGGAAACATCAGATGGATTTTTTACTGGTGCTGCCTGAAGGAAAAGAGTGATCCCAAGTACATTTTTGAAAGAAATTTTCTTTTGAAAGAAAATTTCCTTCTTCTTGGGAAAGATTTTGTGTATCTCTGCAGAGATCTAGAGAGGGATAGCACTTAAGGTATATATGGGTCTGCTTTGCTAATTGCTGGCTACTTCCAGGCTAGTTTCAGCACTGTTCTCTGAGGTTAATTGGATCCTCCATCAGCCTGGATTGAGTATCTACTTCTGTGATAATACTGTACAGTGTAAGGAGCTGTGCTGCCGATACCTGATTTCTTACTCAAGTCACATAGCCTGATGCTTTGCATAACCTGCAGGGTAGTGGGAGACAGGGGCTTGAATGGCAGTAGACAAAGAAAGGGGCTGAACGGTCATCTCTTGAAAACATCCTGAGTATATCCTTGACCCGCTGAATCAAGAGTTCGAAATCTGTTTTTTTTTTTTTTATACTATTCTGGCTGAGATGTGTATCCATAGCAAACCTAAGTCTATCGATGATAGGTGTGCTCCTCTTAGTTACTTTTTATGGATTACACTGAGATAGTCTCTTCTTGTCTAATGCCTGCAGACTACAAATTGAAAATAGGTTAAGCTACATTCAGCTATCGAAAAACAGGGAAAGCTAGCATTTTGTGTTAGATTTTAAAAGTGTTGGTTAACACTGTACTTCAGAGGTGCTTGATCCTGGTCCGGTGTGTCATAAGAACATCTAATGAATTCAGTTCTTCATGGAAGGTAGGCAGGAGATTATCAACCTGATTTTTATGTTTGGATTTAGCTAAATGCTGACTTCTCAGTATTCCCAAACCTGGAGAAAATCTGTGTATGTGCTAACGGAAAATTTTAGGCACCTAGGAACTTTTCAGATAGTAAAAGTAGATTCCTTGAGTAAACTTTCATCTGAGTTCAGGTCTTCAGGATTACATTCTTGAATATAGGCATCTCTGTTTTTACTGAGCCTACTTCAAGTGCCTGATTTCCTTCTTTACTTCTTTTAGTTTTTTCTTCCATTTGGACCAACATGGATTAACCTTACAGTGTGCCTACAAATGAGTGAGTTAATACCCAGGCTATGCTGCTAATGGCATTGCATTTACTGCTGAACTAGGAAGAAGAATAGCTACCTTAGYGTCTGGCTGTCTGTGATCTGGCACCAAGTTTAATTGGACAGGAGCAGCTCCTTGAATTAACAAGTCTGACTGGCAGCACGCACCTGATTCCCAGCATGAGCAGAGGGGATGCAAGGGAAAAGATATCTGACTCTATGGACAAAAAAAATAAGAGAGACACGTTGCTGCAAAAATGAGTGAAAGCAAAGCTCATCTTTTTACTTTTTTTTTCTTTTTTTTTCTTGAGAATTAACAGGTAGGGATCAAACATCAGTTATATTTCAGGAA
This sequence comes from Phoebastria nigripes, assembly GCA_035582835.1. Taxonomy (NCBI): domain Eukaryota; kingdom Metazoa; phylum Chordata; class Aves; order Procellariiformes; family Diomedeidae; genus Phoebastria; species Phoebastria nigripes. The sequence continues at coordinate 110,804 of JAYKAV010003392.1, forward strand.
CTGCTAGCTGACAAATACTTTCTAGATTTTGAAATTTTTTGGCTGAGAGCTTGGAATTTGTATCTTCTGTCTTGAGAAATCTTGGAACAGAACAGTCTTATTTATAGTAAATACTGGCAGAATATTGGACATATAATGAAGAATTATGCTACTTCTTTGAGTAACAAATAACTTGTCATACCACTTCCCCTAGTCAATGCATGCATTTCAACAATGAATCAGTGAGTGTTTGGTGGTTTTTTTTGAAGTATTTTTGAACCAGGCAAGGAGAACTTATGGCGTAGATAATTATGGTAGACCATGCCAAACTAATCACCAAAGAGCTATAAAAATGGGTTTGGGGGGAATCCCTGTTCTTTAACCATTATGTTGCAGCTTGGCTGTGGAATAATGGAAATGAAAAGAAAATGATTTTCAGCTTTATGTCATGTATCTGCATGAAAAAGTTGGGTCATTCAATATGTTTAGTTGGTCGCAGCTAAAAAGTGAAGCTCACAATCTCCTGTATGTGTGTTTGTATATGTGTGTGTGTGTGTCTATGTTTGTGTGTAGGACTTCTGAACCTGGTAAAATTGGAAAGGGATTTAAATGTACTTTAGTATATAACCTTAAAAGCTGTCCATTCTTGTACCATAACAGCTGATAAACTCCTTATTCCACCTATTTACTCTTTTCTTTTGCTACAATATGGATTTTGTATAATTTTGGTTTCCATTTAAACTGTTCCTCCTTTTTGTTCTATTTTTCTCCCTCATCAGCCTGGTATCTTGCCTGTCTAGTTAAAAGAGAGAAGTGCTAAAAGAACCAGAACTGAAGAGGAYGACTTTCTTATGGATTTATGTCTCTTGGTTAATAATTGAATTATAGAGGTCTTCTTTTATCTCTGAATATGCATATATTCTGGTAATGGTATGCAGGCTGCCACACTTGACAGCAGAAACGGGCTGATAAGATTGTTAGCACCCTGCATGTTAATGCTAGGATCCTGGTCTCTCTTCTCTCCAGCAGCTGCCGCTTTCAAAATTTATAAGAGCGTGACTATCTTTGAGATGTCTATCTTCTCAGTCACATTTGGTTGAAATTGGGCTACTTAGTTCAAAAATTGCAAGGAGAGAACACACAGACTGTATTATATTGTTGCGCAGCCTTGTTTCCATAGGAAACCAGGCTAAAAACAGCATGATAAAAGTCAGCGTTATCTTCTGCCAAAAAAAATCCCCTCCCAATTTGTATGCTATAGACCCATAACATAGTTGAGGATACGCTGAAGCAATTACTTTTAAGGAAGGTAGTATGCCTAAGCACACATGTGGCAATGCCAAATGCTCACCTTCTGTTAGAAAGAAGCTTTTCACCTGAGCAGGTGTAGATAGAATTCATTTAACTACGGAGAGCCTTCTCTGCCCAAACCTTCCCATGCTGTCTCCTATGGATGAGGGTTGACATCTTGTTCCATGCGTCTGTGAGGAGAAAAACAAGATGAAGGAAGGGAGAAGAGGACTACAGAAAGGTAAAACGTTGTTTCTTCCCTACCTGCTGTTGAAGATCCAGATAAGTCTTTTCTTCTGCCTGCACTCTGCCTCTCTGTTCAAAGCTTCATTTCACTACAGGTGTGCAGGGAACATTATGAAACTAATTGGAAGTACATTATGAAAGAAATTGGAGGTACGACCTTCCAGTTGTATACTGCAGCAAGAAGAAGCCTTGCTTGTAGAATTTAACTGATATATGACAAAGTGAAAGAAAGAATATTTGGCTAAATTGTAAAAGAACTATCAAAACCCAGCATCCTGTAGAGATACATGATTCAGAAAACAGGAACTTTTAAGAATAGTTTCACCTGAAAAGAATATTATATACAAAACACTATTGAATTGTTTAATAACATGACTTCACACATCTCAGAAAATAAATACTACATTGTCRGGAAAAAAAAATACCAGTATTTCAATGATAAAAATGAAACTGGATTAAAAAGCAGTCAGAGTCTATTCACCAAGTACAACTAAATCAATAAATAAGAATAGCTTAACTTGAACAGAGCAAAATTTGAAGAATTTTGTCTTGGCAGACTTGTCAGAAACTTGACTAAATGCTTGCTAATTTGTTCTGTATGCTAAAATATTTAACACATATGACAAGGGAAAATATGTCAGCTCTGGACTATTCATGAATTATTGAGCCTTTGGGGTAAGTACTGGTCACTCAAGTCTCTCAAAAATAACATACATTGTATGTCCAGTACATGTAACAGGCAAGGTATACACATACCAGCTTACTACCTTCACAAATATGTGCAAACTAAAGGTTTAGTCAATAGAAAGTATCTGTATATTTTTAGAAATCCAAATAATGATTGCTTACATAGTAATATATTCGGAAGTGTGAAGTTCTGGAAATGACCTAGTACATGTAACTGAAAACTCTCTTAAATTGAATGCAGCCATAGATAATCCATCTCATTTGTATTAGACGTGCAGAATGCAGTAAGTTGTTTAAGGGTTAAGCATCAAGCCTTAAGTTAGTTACCTCAGTTCCCTCTGTAGTCAGTGGAGCGAAAGGGGCATCTCCAGAGTGTGGTTCATCCCCTGCTAAGTGTATGACTGGCATAAAAGTGGAGAAAAATGAAGAAAAGAGATATTCTCATTCGGAAGATAAGGAGTGTTTAAAAAAATTGTCATTGATCTTAAAGCATGTCCTTCACCTTCAGAGCAGCACTTCAGACACGTGCTGATTTTTGTTGTGACATTTGCAGCATGTGACATACAAGCATGTTAAGATGTATTTAGGCAGTGGCATAGGAACTGTGCCAGGTGAGGATTTTTTTTTCTACAGCATTTTGCAAATGGACCAAGGTTATGACAAGATGCAGGTAGGATATATCTTTCCCTCCAGTTTGCTCAGAGATACTTTGATTGGCTTACTGAGTTCTAAAATCCTTTTTTCTCTATTATTATTTAATCAGGCTTAGTACTAGCAAATATATTCAATAGCAGTTTTACCATCTGAGGAGCAGACTCTGATTGCAGATTCCCAGAGTAATGTATCCAAGATATGATGTTATGACAACCGCCATTTTTATTTCATTGATTGAGGACAGTAATGAGGTCAAAATCATACATCTAAAACTGGTTCATTTAAGCCTCTAATGAGCTGTGTGATAGGAAAGCTTTTTTCCTGTCTTGTAGTATAGACACATACTGTGCAGTAGGAAAAATACAGAAAAGCAAAACATCTGAAAGAAGTACATAATTTCTAAAGGCTACAGAAATAGCAAGATCATAGTAATATGTTCTGAATTTGTTAATCATTCTGATAACATAAAGGAAATTTATGGTTGATTAAGGAGTTGCAGTGCCGTAACTTGAGGCTGCAATGCCACGTTGGCTGGCAGACAGAAATTATTTGCCATCGTCACTRGAGGAAGGTATGTGCACTGAAACACATGTTTGTGGAGTTTGTTTGCTGCCCACAGGTTGCACTGTGTACAGTCAGGGGTCCGCTGTGTGGAGACCTGTGGAGGTGCAGATCAGGAAAGCGATGCTGATTAGAGTTGCAGTCTAATTTAAGGTGCAATTAAAGAGGTAGGAAATGCTCCTAGAAGGACAACTGAGAGCAGGAGGCTTCCAGTACCGGGGGAACAAAGCTATGGAAATTAGCTCTGTGAAACAGTCTCATATGCATGTTTTTATTCGTTTATTTATCAGTGTTCTTATGCCATTTTTAGTTATTTTTCAAAGTTTACTGTAAAATCAGAGGCACTTACTTGTTTGTATCCATTAAGAGACAAGTGTGTTCACATACCAAATCCATACGTATGTGACTTTTCAGGTATATCGCTCGTCTTTTACAGGACTGCATTCCTTTGGTTTGCAGTTTCTAATGGGCTGGCATACCAGCTATCGATACTGTAATACATACACTTTAGACTGTAGTAGTCTGCAGTAGAATCACAGATGTGTGTTACTGTCTTAAGAGCTTATTTTAAAACAACCTTTCTTGTTGTACCTTGCTTTAAACCACTGAATCTATGGGGTGGAAAACAGTCTGCGAAATTAATCACAGCTAAAAGAGTTGCAATTCAGCTTTATTGTGTAGACTAAAATCAGAAAATATTTTTTTAAAGACAAAGATATACATTATTTTCTTTTTTTTTTTTTTTCATTCTGCATTTATTCATGCAATACACTGACTACCCAGGAAGTCCAGTCTACTAGTCCCAACATACTGATGGTTTCATTCACATCTTCCAAATCCCATGAACAACAAGACTAGAAATTAAATTTATTTAGTGGACAGTAGTTTCTCTTTGTCTTAAAAGTAAGTACTGAACTTCCAGTCTTCATAGTTATAATAACAATGATTAAAAAAAAAACAACCCAAAACCCCCAGGCTTGAGATTTCCCCAAGTCATAACACTGTTAATGTCACATCCACCCATATTTATCTATAATTAAAATTATTTCATATGTTTTTAAACGCAGTATTTTATTCTTTATTATCTTCTCTTCCTCTTACTGTTTCTCTCTGTCTTCTAGGGAGATCACAATCTCCTTATCCAATGTTTTTTCCATCAAGTGGATCTGACACTTTTCTTTCTCAGTAACTCATCTTTATACTTTTTCTTAAAAATTCAGGTAGATATTTTTAACATACGTTGTTTTACTCTCAAATGCCAGTTGTAGTGTGGAAATCGAATTATAAAACATTTAAATTAATTCATGTTGATAAATGAAGGACAACAACTGTTTCCCTCACCTATTTTCTTCGGATGATATACTGTAATGCAGAATATGTTAACTGTTTCAGCACTGTGATTCAAAACAATTGCATTATGTTCCCATCCTGAAACCTGTTTTTTTACACTTAAAAAAATTCCCAGTAAGTCAATGCCACACTCACTGGATTTAAATCTTCAAAGATGTCTCCTGAAAGACTATCTTCCAGCATAGAGCCAGGCTGTCACTGCTATTTGTGTTACATTTGCCTCTCACTGATTTTCATGGGACCTCAAGTAATAAGGCACTGGAAGATTTCTGTCCTTAGGGAACATACCAGCCATTATTACAGGATCATTCCATTTATTTCAGCCTCTTCCAGTGTTTTCTTCTCTGAGTCAAAGTTACCAGCCTGACCTGCCACAGAGGCCAAGCAGCAGTTATCCCCTCTCCTCAGGAGATGCTGGATACAGGGCAAAGGAAAAGAAAGCAGCTGGTACCATTGCAACAGAAAGCTACGAGACCAGAAAAAGCCTTGCAATTTTGGTGGTGGCTCTCTTTTCCCATTGCCCTTTTGTTTTTTCTTTTTGAAAACTTGTTAATATTTTACGTTCATTCTCAGCTGTATCCTTGGCTCTCCATGCCTGGAAAAGGAGAGGGAAAATTAAGAGTGTTTTGAGCCACCTTCCCTCCAGGCCTGAGAAGAGGCCCAGGATGGGTGTGGATGAAGATGGATGTGCTAAAGGAGCAGAGCTACTCAGAAGGCTCCCATGCATCAGCTACCAGCTTTCTTCTCCTTACCTACCTGATGCCAGGCTCTCCATCCCTGCCCAATATGTTTAGTGTTCCTCCTCATCTTACACCTTATCCAGTCTTCCCACTCTTTTTTTCACCTTTTTCTTAGGTGTGGTTACCATTAATAAGCTATCCGTGCTGGCTCTGCACAACTTTCTTCCCTCCTACACCTCTCTGCAGTTTACCAGGTCCATGTCAGCTTTCCTATAGACTTTCCACCCCAATACATGTTTCATTCCAAGCTGAAAGCTGGGCCCAATGACGGATACTTGTTTTTTTTCTTACAGTGTCGGGCATCGCTTACATTTCTGAGAGGCTAAGCGGTGAGAAGGTATACCCCAGGGGATCACAGAATCAGAGAATCATAGAATGGTTTGGGTTGGAAGGGACCTTTAAAGCTCATCTAGTCCAACCCCCCTGCCATGGGCAGGGACATCTTCAACTAGATCAGGTTGCTCAGAGCCYCRTCCAACCTGACCTTGAMTGTTTCCAGGGATGGGGYATCTACCACCTCTCTGGGCAACCTGTGCCAGTGTTTCACCACCCTCGGCATCAAAAATGTCTTCCTTATATCTAGTCTGAATCTACGGTCTTTTAGTTTAAAACCGTTCCCCCTTGTCCTGTCGCTACAGGCCCTGCTAATGCCCTGCTTAACCACGGTAGCCTTGAACCAGGACACATTCAGGCACTGAGGGATTTCTTGGAGCATCTAGTTACCAAATTCATTTCCACAGTGTACGTCAGAAGAGAAATCTTCCAGAAGAGTTTGTGTTTTGTTCAGAATCAGTACTTTTTTCCTAGGAACCACAAAAAGCAGCTTTGTTTACACATTTCAGTTTGCTGCTCCAGAGTGCGAAGTGACAAGTTATCTGATGAGACTGGAGAAGGAATTCGCAAAGCTTTGGCAAAGCAAATCTTTTCCTGCCTTTCCCTGTCTAATTTCAGTCTGGAATGGAATATCTGAACAATTTTTGCATACTTAAACAACAAACGTCAACCAGATAACAGATGAAAGATTTTTTTTTTGTTGAAAAATTATTGGCAAAATTGGAAATTCCTGAAAGAAGGGAATGTCGTAGAAAATTTTGAGCAATACAAGTGCTGAAACTTCCCATCTCCTGCAGATAGCTTCAAGGTTTTGCTTTTAGCAGTGTCTCTGGAAATAATGAGAAATAGTGCAGAAGATTAATGACAGTGCCATTATCATAATGTTGATTATAATTGGATACACATTATAATAGCTTCCCACCGTGATTAGCTGTTCAGATTAGGATTATTGTAGGTTTAGAGTTTTTGAATTTTACAGCAGTTTACCATGGTAGCTAGTTGCTTTCTGTGACAGATTTTTTTATAGCTTTACCAAGATTTAACAGGGAGAAGTGAAGCAAAAAATGTTCTTCCTTTATGCAGACTGCTGTTATTTGATATTCTGTTTATACACTTATAATAGTGTCAGAGTAGTAGACCAAGGGAAAAAAACTTTTTTCTATCTTACATTTTAAAGACATTTGTAAAATTACTGCCTGCCAAATCCCTCTTAATAACACTATGTACAAGGCGTAACAAGACTATTACAAGGCCACTGTTAATGAATAGTCCACCTTCCAGCTCCTTTGAATTTGCTTTTAACATGTGGATATGCATATAAATTGGTACTAGAAGAATCTTCCCCRTTTTCTGAGAATTGCTGGAGAGAGGGAGGGAATGAGAGAGACAGACAGACAGGTGGACAGACAGGTGGCTCTAATATTGCACAGTTTGTGTTTGATAGTCACATACCCTCCAGCACAGATCTGGGATATAATTTTTTAATGTATTCAGCATAATACAGAGTAGGTGCTGTTTAATACACATGGAAATGCTTTTTATGTCCTTTCCTTAGCTGTTTTCTTGCAGAATTTTAATTTAGTTATTCATAATCCCCTGAGTTCTTTAGAAACCAGTGTATTTTCAGCTACCGTTAATCTCTACCAGTTTGTCTTCAGATTCCTGTGTTTTTCAAGGGAAGTCCAAAAACCCAGCATAAAGTTTAACAGCCTCATCGAAAAGCTAGTACTGTACAATACAATTAATTCTTACATCTCCACCAAAGTGATACTTTATATGAAAAAGTGTAATACACTGGTAATTTTTTAGTGAGAAGAAACCATGTTTCTCATGCAAAAACACTTCTAAACGAAAATACAGTCCTTCACAGTTTTTGTTGTCAATGGTTTGTTGTAGTTTAGAGGAATATAGGGAATGCATATGGCGAGCAAAGAGAATTTTAATCATTTCCTAAAAACACTGTATTACTAGATTATGCCTTCTGAATAATTACGCCCAGTATCTACCACAGTCAGAACATCTTGCAGTCCCTTTTGTAAATATACTCAATTGTATTTTTAAAATAATGAGCACGTTTTGCCCACTTATGGTTTTTATCCTTCTTGCTCACCCCATTCACCCATGTTCCATTTTCACTTCATCTCGCATGGGTATCGGGCAAAAGTATTCCAGACAGAGTGCATTACGAAATAGCACAGGCTCTTTTCTCTTTCTTTTCTGGATTTCTGCTCCATATACTCCTAGGATAGTGCTGTACTCCCTTTTTATTTTTTCTTTTTTTTGGCTTTATCATCTTGTTGGCACCTCCTAATCTTCTGGGCTGGATTTCATAATGTCTAATCTGAGTCACCTAAAAGGTGAGCATCCAGTCTAAAATAGTTGTTGAAGTGGAGAGAAAAAGACAGGCAGAGGCCTGAGGATCATTGCCTTTATTCTTGCGTCTCTCTTCCCTTTTCACAAGGCCATGCGACACCAGCTATGCTGGAATTAAGTGTCAGTCCACTGAAAACACGATTACTGTCAGATTTTGAAGTAGCACACTACTGCTCTAATAAAATGAATTCTTCTGTCTATACAGTTTTCCTCCAAAATTAGTCTTGGGATRAAGTGGTGGATTTAACCTAAAATGACAGCCTGCAAAGAGCTACATGGGAGGATCGAATACTGATATCTCAACAAAACTGAGATAGCAGACTTCTTACTATGAGAGCTGTGAAGAAATATCAGAAAGAAGTTGTATTAGTAAAGTGGAAAGCCTGCTTAGAACCCTTCTTGGTATGCACATTCTGAATAACGGAATTTCTTAAGAAGAATCTACATCTAGAACTCTCCAATGGTTTTCACATTTCTCAAATTTTTCAGTCTTAGTGATACCTCATGTTGCAGAAACATTGATGAAGTAAAAGCTTAATTTTTCCTAATGCTTTATATAGTATTACCAACCTCAAATATAGTTTAAAATATATTTTAAACTTAAATAATTGTTAGAGTGTTTAAAATAAAGTTTTAACATCGGTAATTATCAAATGAGTTACTGACAATTTTTTTTTTTTTTTACTCTTGGAGAGCTCGTTCTTGTCTTTATGAGCCTGGCAGCTTGCTTAAACATTGCCAGATGATTAACTAACTTCCCAATTAAAATTTGATAGTTAAATGCTGATACTACATTGATAACCAGTTATAACGTGAAATGACCTTGCAGTTTTTATACATAAAACACCTTTCTTTGTACCTGATGATGGCATTAGAAAGTATTGCTACTAAAAGCTGGAATGTTTTAGAATTTCAGGGGAAGTAAGAGTTTTATCTTAATATTTGAAACATTCATTAGATGTAGCAAGAATTTCCTGTTGAATAATTCCCAACCATAAACATTCTTCGTAATATTTAAGGTGTGAAGACTTTATGATACACACCAACAGGAATTACAGAGGACAAAGTTGAAGTCAGTGTCTACTTTTGTATTGTGGGATGTATTATTACAGATAAAAACTGTAAGTACTGTAAGATTTGAATATAGAATATCATTCTTTTGGGCGATATGATGTACAGGTTATCTAAAAGTTGTACACGTATAAACGACTACATCTTAAATATCAGTTAGCCTTAGAGAAGCTCGTGATAAGGTAACTCTAGAAAAGAAATCAGTAGAATTCTAATTTTTAGCTGGTTGTCATTATATTTGTTATCAGTTTTACCACGTACAAGGGTAATCTTATCTCTTGCATAGCAACCAAAATAAAGTCCTATTTATCTTGTAGTAGCAAGAGATAATTATGTGCTGGTATTTCATGTTAATCTGGGAAATGCTGTCATTCCCAGATTAAAACAGTCTTTTATCTGTACTATCCTAAATTTCCACAGGTTTGCAAATACTTGAAGACAAGCACGCAGTTTAAAGAAACCGTAGCTCTGTTTCTTGAATCTTTCATGCTCAGATGATGGTAGGAGATCAAGACGCCAAAGCTTCACGACTATTGCCTGTCAAACGAGCTATGGGAACTGATGATGACTCTGTAACCATAGCCATCAGCACTTGTGAAGTAAAATACAGGAGCTTAAACCAGGGGCACTCAACCTTTCTAACTGGGTGGACAATGCTTATTATAGGGCCCTAGTGACTTCTGTCAAGAAGCACCCATTAGGTGAACAACATCAGTCAAAACTGGGACAGAAGGTGGCTGAAGTGCTGGAGACGTCCTTATGGCCATAAAACATGGTAAATTTTTTGATGAGCCAAGTGTTTGCTTAAATCCCCTTGGAGTAGGTGGTGTCAATTTAATCTTTTAAGTTTGATACGTGAGTAAATTAATTTCTTCTGACTTCCCAGCAGTTTGCAGGTGCCAGCTTCTACTGCCAGACTTTTTTATGTGGTGTCTTTTGCTGTTTACTCAAATAAACAGTGAAGAGAGTCATGCAAACCTTAGTCTTACTAGCATAGGTAAAATGTGACGGCATGAGTTTCAGCGTGTGCTGTGTGAGGCCGGTGGGATCTCTACCTGCTGGGCTTTCCTGCCAGTGCTGATCTCATGGTTACCATTTCTTCACTGCTACTGCTACAGGGTCACCTGGATTAAAGCTAATGTGAGCACTCCTGTCCCGATTGTAAGTACAGCTGTGTACACTGTGTACAAATGTTCTGTTCCCGGTTGTGGGTCATCAGCTTGTCTTTCATAGTACTGTGGTGGGGAGAATTGTATTAGTACACGGATAGTTGGTATTCATAGGATGTGATCATAAACTGTTCTCCAGTTTCTACATCAGAAACGATTTATTTAACTTTTATGCAAGTTCAGAATTTTTCTGTTGTAACTGACCTTTGCCAAGTGCAATTAAAAAGCTGTGCCTGTACCTGGGTTTGTTTTGTTTTGKTTTTGTTTTTTAATTTATTTTTGAAGTCCTAATTCCTTGTATGCTTAGAAAAAAGAACCGGTATGTTTTATGTACTAGTGATCTTTTTTATTGTTATTGTTTTCATTTTAGACCATGTTCTTAACTTTTATTATTCAATATTGCTGTTTCATGGAAATGTGAGAGCACTCGTACTTTGAATAATCAGCTGCTCAGTCATCACTCACGTTACACACAGTAAAAGAACTTGATTCATTTGACTCTGCTTTTTTTTTTCTTAATCCATTTGAGCCCTTGGGTGAAGCTAGAACCTCCATAAAGATAGGTTATATGTCTTTTTAGACAGAAGAATATTTAAGTTCTGTTTGGACTTCTTTTTTAGAGAGAAAAATGTAAATATAACTATGCAAATAGAACCACAAATTTGCTTAAAAGGCCAAAGTGTTGGATGTTTTGGATCATCTAGAGTGTCTGTCCAGGTGACAGAGAGTATTCCCAGGAGACCTGTTTGAGACAGTTTAAAAACTAACAAAAAATGAAGATGAATACTGTACTGATACAGAAAAATACAGAAACAAACCTATAAAGGAAAGTTCTGGACACTGACATTGGTGTAAATGCACACAGTACTTGTTTGTGCTTTGCTACCAGTGGATGAGCAGGCAAATTACTGGAAAGTATGATATGGAACTGAGGGACACATGGAGAAATACTAAATAGTGGATATCATTCAGCATGACTTTTGTAGAACAAAGTTATGTCACTGTCTGCTAAAAGTCTTCTGAAAGAAGTAAAGGAGCATATGGACCAAGGAGCATCTAGTTAATATAGTCTGCCTGGATTTACAAAAATCTTTCAGCAAAATTCCTTACCAAGTCTTTAATAAGAAATTAAGCTTCCATGGAATAAGAGGGAAGATCTTTCCATAGTTCTATGTTTAAGGATAGGAACGAAAGAATAATAATGAAATTAAAGAATAAAAATGCTCAATATTTGCAATAGTAGAATAGTGGAATTCCACAGCTATTTATCCCAATATAGTGAGGTGCCAAAGTTTTCCAGTGAAACTGAACTATTCAGGGTGGTATATTCAGAAGTGAACTCAGGTTTTAAGATACTGAGTAAGTAGGTGATGAAACAGCAGATGAAATTCAGTAATGATAAATCCAAAGACAAGCATGCTGGGGAAAACCAGTCTTACCTATTCATTTATAGGGACTGTCTCTAAACTGGCTGTTAAAACTGTGAAAATGCATTTTCAAGCTTGGTGGTTCTATAAGACATCGGAGAGGGATGACAGGCTTGATCGTATGTATGGAGCAGTGTCTGGGCAAGGAGATCTAACTCGACTAAGGCTTCAGTAAGAAAAAAGAAGTGACTAAAGGTGGATAAGGTAAAAGCGTATAAAATCATGCTGGAATTGAGTAGAAAAATGGTTATTCACTTTTTCTCATAAGCATCATGGATCATTAAATCAAATTATCGGGTAGCAGGTATAAAATGAGGAAAAGGAAATATTTTTCATGCAGTGCGTGATGAATTCATGGATTTTACTTCCATAGGAAGTTCTGGAGTCCAAAAATACACAGAGGATCAAAGAGCGACTGAATTCATGGAACAAGATTCCCACAAGGAGTGTCAAACCCTAAGATGCAAATCTAGTTTACAAAGTCCTGAAATCACACATTTCTGGGAACTGGGAGCAGATGTGGAAGTCTTACTGTGAGATTGTTCTGCATTTAGTAGATTTGTAATGATGGTTATATTCATTGTACTGTTTCAGACACAGGATACCTTGAAGGATCTTTGTTCTGGCCAGTACTCCTGCTCATACAATCTTACAGCCTCATCTGGCTGCTTGTATTCCATGCTTTTAAAAAGTGTGATAACCCTTGGGTACTGGGTCAGACCCAGTGTCCACCTGCCCCAATCTCTTGTGTCAAACAAAGCCCAGCAGGGAATGCTTAGAAAAGGGTTTAAGGTCTGCACCAGCACACAGTTATGCTTCCACTCCTATACGCTCTACTGCCTGTGATCTGTGGCTTGGAGATTTTCTAAACAGGAGCTTTTATCTTTTTTTTTAAATAGCTACTGTTGGGTTTTCTCAATCTAAATGCATCTAATAATTGTTTTTGAACTTACAGTTTTGGCATCTATAACCTCCTGTTGCAATAAATTTCAACATTGCCCAGATGCTGTGAGAAGTATCTTCTTTTTCTTGTTGTGGGTGAATGACCTGATAATTTCATTTGATATCGCTCTACTACTTGTACTGTAGTGCATAGTTCTTCAGGCACATTGTTGCCTATTCACCGTCTCTACATGGTATTGATTTTACATTTTTCTTTTCCAGTTAAGTGTCTTTATTTATCTGATCTCCTCTCAAACAGAAGCTGATCCATACCTTTGCCATCTCCATCTTTGCTGTACATTCCCTAGTTCTTCTGTACCTGCAGAGACACTTCAGACAGATCTTATGATGGGTTAATATTAGATAAGTTTTTGCAATGCTAGTAATCATAGAATGATAGAATAGTTTGGGTTGGAAGGGACCTTTAAAGGTCATCTAGTCCAACCCCCCCTGCCATGGGCAGGGACATCTTCAACTAGATCAGGTTGCTCAGAGCCTCGTCCAACCTGACCTTGACTGTTTCCAGGGATGGGGCATCTACCACCTCTCTGGGCAACCTGTGCCAGTGTTTCACCACCCTCAGCATCAAAAATTTCTTCCTTATATCTAGTTTAAATCTACCCTCTTTTAGTTTAAAGCCATTCCCCCTTGTCCTGTCGCAACAGGCCCTGCTAAAAAGTTTGCTGCCTTCTTTCTTATAAGTCCCCTTTAAGCACTGATAGGCTGCAATAAGGTCTCCCGAAAGCCTTCTCTTCTCCAGGCTGAATAACCCCAACTCTCTCAGCCTTTCTTCAGAGGAGAGGCGTTCCATCCCCCTGATCATTTTCRTGGCCCTCCTCTGGACCCGCTCCAACAGGTCCGTGTCTTTCTTGTGCTGAGGGCTCCAGAGCTGGACGCAGTACTCCAGGTGGGGTCTCCCCAGAGCAGAGTAGAGGGGCAGAATCACCTCCCTTGACCTGCTGGCCACGCTTCTTTGGATGCAGCCCAGGATATGGCTGGCAAAATGAATAATAATGAATAAAGAGAAGTCTCCCAATGCGTCTTGTATCACTTGCAGGCGGGCCCATGGACTTCACTAGGAGCTCTTCCAGAGCCAACTAACTAAGTGATGCAAATTTAGCAATGTAAAAATGCAGAGATATCTTTCACTACTCTGGGCAGAGATAAACCGATACATATACAGTACTGTCATCATGCTGAGCGTTGCATCAACAACAGCAGAGAGGAATGCAGGAGCAGAATACAAATAGCTTAACTGTCTTCATGAAAACAAATATTTAGAAATAACTTTTTGTTTCAATTTTTGCAATTACTTCTGATAATATAATTATCATGTTTTTAAATGTAAAATGCACATACAGGTCGGTGGAGATAAGGGTCCAAGGAGCGTTCTCTTCTGTCTTCATATGGCAGTGTACTGGCCAGCCATGGTTTCAGATTTTAGCAAGGTACAAGTATAGCTGGGTTTTTTGGTCCCATAGGCAAAAAGGCAATGGCTTCCAGTGCAGCCGAAGAAGCAGCCCTTCTGTCCTTCTTCTTGTACCTGCATAGGGGTGTCATGGGGAAGGTTACTGAGATCCCTTCTTCTCCAGTCCACAGCAGAGGAAGTCCTGCTTGTTGAAGCAAATCATGGCAGACTTGAATCATAAATTCAGCGTTTTTCAATCTTATGTTATACCCTATATTAGGTCTTTTATCACACCTGAGCTGGGATTAATCTTGGCCAGCCTGAAAGATAATGATGTTCTTATATTTCCAGTTCTCATCTGCATTGTTAGCTGTACTTATCTTTATGCAAAAGTATTATTCTTTCCTCATGTTTTTGTGCCTTCAGAACAGTATCTAGCAGGAAAAAAAAATCTCTTCCTTTACACTTTGCAGCAACCTTTGCACTCTAAATTACCTTCTTCAAATCCATTACAAGATTTGTAAAATCCTTTATTGCAACATTAATCCTTTCATGGTTTCTTTTTCCTGATTTATACTTCTTTACATTTTTGTATTTTCTTAGATCATAGGTTTTGGGATCTAACAATATAACCAAAAGTTATAAATCAGAATCCCATAATTATGAAATTGTACTAAAAACAACCTTAATGTTTGTRGTGGGTCTTTTTTATACATGCTTCTTAACGTTTTTTGGGGTTGTTTCCTTATAATAAAAGTGGTCCTTTTTTCAGATGAAAGTTGGGTCTTGAATAATTATGTTTAAACGGATATCTAAGGAAAATGCTAAATAATGTAAGACTTCTGATGACACTGTATAAGCTTAAAGCACTGATGACATTTCATGGTCTGTTTGAAGTATATTTTACATTTGCACTCTGCAAATTTGCCGTATTTATGTAACAGAATAAAAATAATGGATACGAGTGGAAGTTCAAGGTTTGCAGACAAGACTCTTCTTTTAGTCAAGATCTTTTTAATATGGGTACTCATAAGAATTCAGATAATGTAAAGATATTCAGTCACCTGAACAATGAAAAAGAGAAAGACTGAACTTCCTCTGTTAGGCCATTGGCTCCAGAGCAGGTTTCCTGACTGACTTAAAATGTTTCTTGTGTGTTTTGGCCCTCAAATGCTGGAATGCTTTCTCTCTTCATTTTCATCCTTTGAGGAGGAAAGACATATATGGTATATAAGGCATAGTGGAAAAAAGTGGATATTTAGATCTGGTAAGGAAAGGGTTAAAGATCTGTTGGCACCAAAGGTGAGTGTTTTCTTAAAGGCACCTTTTTCCACATGGATACTTTTACAGTAATAAATAAATTCATTTTTGGTATTATAAAGGGAAGTAGTCAAGATAAGATTTAAAATTTTAAATCAGTTATTTTGTGGCACACCATCATCAGTTTATTTTCATCAGATTACTGTGAGTATTTTTATGTAGGCATAGCATATTTGCTAAAAATGTACTCTAATTATATGCCAGTCTAAATTTGGGGGTTTTGCATAAATAATACTACTTATAGAAATTTTATATATTACTGTAAAATTAAACTTCTTTTTTCTTTTACATTTGATTTACTGCATTTACTCAAACTGACTAGGTACTTTAAACATGTAAGTAAACAGTATTTTTTTAATGTGTGCAATTTAAGCAAAAAGCTGGAATGACTCCCAATCCATGTATCCTCTTTGGTAAATGTGTACAAATATTATTTTTTAAAGTATAAATTACAACCCTGAAAAAATAAGATGGTTTCTTCAGTTTTTCAAAAGATTTCAAACCTGATATTTTATAGGTGTTATTGCTTTAAATAACGTTATCTGCGAAAGGTGAACAAGTAAAATGCAGGAAATCTAGTGTCAAGACTGATGCCCTACATTTATAGCTTTCTGATACTTTCTATTCAATTATGTGAAAATGAACTTTTTCTTAGAGATTGTACTGATTTTCCAGGAATTTAGACTGCATTCTTTAAGAAGCAATTATTGTGAAAGTATCAACCCGTTGCACTGGTCCATCCCTTGCTGACCCTTCTACTTATTTTTACCTCAGACTCAATTTGACCTGAACAACACAAAACAGATTTTATAACATGATTAAGAGGAAATGACATTGGGGGAGGGAAAGGATTATATTACCTGGAGTGGTACCAAGGTAAACCCACACACTTCTGATATTTTTTTCCTTTTTTTTATCCCATTAGCTTTCACTGCTTCATGATTTGTGTCTTACAGTTTCCAAAAAAAAAAAAAAAAAGCGCACAAAAAAACCCCTAACAAGAACAACAAAAAAAGCCTATAACTGCAAGTTCAATTACTTTCATTGTGTACTACAATAACAGTAGTTATTGGTTACAGTTAATGCTCTTAGGCAGTAGACAGTGATCTGTCAACATCTCTGTTGGTTTGATGTAAGGCTGAGAACACAACTGTTACTTTGAGTAAGAGGAGGGAAATTAAAAACTTCCCTTTCATAATTTCAATCATTGTGAACTCTACGGAAGGAATTTAACCTCTAAAAAACCCCTTGTTTGGATTGGTTATATAAAAATAAATTAAACACTGATTTTCTTGAATTGCTTAAAGTTGTCGCAGCTTTTCCTTTTTCCCAACTGCAAAGAAACACACTTGTTGAAATGGACATTGGACTTTGTGTTCTGGATTTCAAGCTGTCACGCTTCGCAAAATGGTGCACCAAAATGCAGGGCCAAGATGATGTCTCGATGGCTGGTCTGATAAGGTTGGGATGGCTCCCACATATAGAAGATGCTGAAGCCCACTAGAGGACTCACAAAGTGTTTGAAGACACTGAGTTTTCCTAAACTGCTTGTTCTTTCCTGCAGGACCTGGCAGTGGGCCTGGAAAGCACCTGCTAGCATCTGGAATATAAGTGTAGTGAGTATAAGTAGAGAGCTCTCAAATTGTTTTAAGGACTACTATCGTTTACAAATTCCCAATATTTTAGTGTAGGTACCAAGCCTCTCTAGTACCCTTACACAAATGGTGCTCCCTAAGAACCAGATTCTGCACATACTTGTGCATATGTGCATTTTCATTTCCCAGGAGCAGTTTCAATCACCTCCCAGCACGTGATTGAAAATTCAATAAAGATTGGATTCAGCTTCAGAATAAACACCTCAACACAAGTTCTAAGTGTGAACACCTCAACACTTCTAAGTGTGAACTGGGGGTCCAGGCTCCCCATATAGACMACGTAGTTTTAGGCAAAACAGTCGTGTGGCCAGGAACACTATTCAACCCACGTTAAAGTTAACACATTTTATGTGATTCAGTTGGCTGTAATGGCCCCATGTGAGATGCCTAGCTGGTTTACAGATGCTACTTCAGAAGGTTACAGGCGTCCTATCTGCCAGCCCCACTGGAGTGGTTTGGATGTGCTGTAAAACTTCAGATGGCACAAGGCTCCTGTGCAGACAGCTAAATTAATCACCTTTGGTCAGCTGAGTAACTCTCATCCTAGGGTAAGTTACAAATTTCTAGACCATTATGGTTAGCAGAATATCTATCTCAGTATGCATACAGTTTTTAACTAAAGCCAAAGCAATTTCTAATAATTGATTTCTGTCCCCCTATTGCTTTCCACAGAGAATAAATGATACGCGTGCTTAATTTATAAGTACGTTTGGTATAATTCAGTCTTTGTGTGTTATTAAAGCAAAAATTATTGCTGGTAGGGTGAGAGGACTGGAGCTCCTTATCCTGCCTATGCTGGGCCATATTCCCCACAGGACCAGGATGAAGGTTCACAGTTCTTTGGAGAAGACATCCTATTTCATTCACGATGGCTATCCATAATACAAGTGCAGTGGGCTCATCAGGACTGACAATATCCTAGTACCCTTGCATTGTATATCAGCATAGTTTGGCTCTCTTGACAAAGAAAGAGTTTCTTTTTTAACCAGGAAAACCCTATATATCGTTTGAATAACATTATTTTAAAACCAATAGTACCAGAATAATTCAAGGTCATCAATAATCCTCTGCTTCGATCTGAAAAATTAAATGTGAGTGTTTGGAAAAGCTATAAATGTTGATAAGCATCTAAATCTTGAGAGAGAGAGAGAGAGAGATAGCATCTCATACGGAAGAGTACTACAGTACAAATATCAAAGCGAGACACAATAGCCATCATTAGTTTGTTCCGACAGATAGTAATGATTCTATTTTCATTTTTAAAGTTTTTTTTTACAAGTGGCTGCTGTGTACTTAGGAGGAAACACAGCCTATCTTCTTAAATATCTTCTCAACAATTTCCGCTTGAGGAAGAAAAGGATTTCCAAGCCCTGAAAAAGCATTTGGAAGCACATAGCTCAAACTAGAATGGAGCCAGGGTAATCCTTTGTCCTTTATTATGCAGCAGGTCAGATTAGAGGATCACAGAGGTCTTTATGGCTTTATAATCTGTGATTAACATATTAATGTTTAACTGTGTCCTTTGTTGTTCCAGTTCTTTGCAACAATACATATAAGCATGTCTTTGTTTAGAGCAGGTGGAGCCAAAGCAAGGGGTTAAAATGTTGAAGTGCTTTGCGGGCTGAAGCTTGAGTCCTGACATCCTGAGTTGTCTTTCAGAATGTTTGTGGTGAAATGTCTTTTTTGGACACGGTGGTCTTCGTGCCTTCCACTTTATTTAAAAAAAAAAAAAGAAGGTAAAACTATTAAGGTTATAGTACTTTTTCTTTGCCTAAAGAAACAATTTTATTAATTAAGAAATGCATTAAAATAAGTTTTATTTAGATGGAATAATCTGCTTTTCCCTAGGTTTGTTTTTTTTAAATTTTACATTTTCAGATAAAATACATATATCACCCATAGAAATATTTTAAAAGTTCAATTTTTCTTGTGGAGATACATTAAGATAATACAAATGACGGAAAATTAACATTATCAACCTGAATTCTGTACTTCAGGGTCTAAATTAAATCTATGAACAGTTGTAACACAACTAAATAATATATCTTACATTTCTAATAACCTGTTAAAGTTTTGAAAAGTAATAAAACTGAGCATATTAGATTGATATCATTCTTAGTTAATTAATTAAACATCAACAGTAACATTGAACTTAAATATACTGACCCCTGAAGAATATATCTGACAGTAGTAACGTGAAGTAGCTGGCTTACAAAGTGTGACTAATTCTTCAAATACGTACTGGGGTCATTACTTCCATTACAAAGTGCCCATGCCAGCTAAAATCAATAAATTCGTAGCAGTGTGGTACACCTTGAAAAGTATCGAGGAGAGGAATAATAAATGCATATGCCTATAATAAAAAGGACCTACATCTTTCTATAGGAAGGATTCATCTTTCCGTCTCTCATCCCTGCTCCCTTTGGTACTGTAGTTTACATCCCTCCGAATGTTTCTATTATGAGTGGCAAACGTAATTCATAGACAATGGTATGATCAACAAATTTCTTTCCATTTGCAAAGTTTCTGTCAAGTTTTCTTGTATTGATTTGTTATTCATACACCCAGTACTTCCAATAACGTTTTCGCATGCTGTTGTCATCAGTCTTCAGGAGTCTCAGATGTGCTGGGTTTACTGTTCTCAGGCAGTTTTCAGCTGCCATTCTCAGCGCTGCCAGTTTTTCAGTCACTCAGATGCTACGAGTTTTGCTGGTAGGATAGCTGCATCTATTCTGTTTCACTGGTGAAATACACCCTTTCTGCCTGACTTTGTAATTTCTGCCATCCTAGAATTCCCTCACAGTTCTTTCTTTCTTCTCCATCGGTCTCCCTCGTGTGAGTGTTTTCCTGCCGTGTCTTTTCTTTCTCCCATATTCATTCCACTTCATCCCTCCTGTCTGCACTTCCATTTGCCACAGTCTCTTTTCTGAAACCTCATTTTCCTCCTTGCTTGTTGCATAGTTTCTCTTCTGTGTACCATTTTGCTCTCTGCATAATTATCAAGGTTTAAAGTGTTTTGCCACAAACAGCTGTAACTGTTGACCAAAAAAAACGTTGACTAAAAACCAAACCAACAGACGACCAGCAAGAGATGACTAGAATTTATATAAAAGTGTGGGTGATTCCAGATGGCAGGATGATTTGGAAAACTACCCTGTGAGAGTCTTAAGACATTGTGGTAATGAATATTTTTTGAGGTCCTGTTTCTCCTTGTACGAGCAAGTTTTGGGTTTTGAGCTGGCAAGCTGTATAATTGTCAGCTGAGATGTTATTTAGGACTATGCACAGGCAGCGATGGGAAAAAGAAAGCATAAAAGCAGCAAGAGAATTTGTCCTGGTCTGTGCATGCCTCTACCTTTTGGCAAAGTTGCACTTTTACAGTCTGGTGGTAATGTTGATTTGTGATTCTTAGCAAGTGTACATTAGCTGGCCAGAAGTCTACACCAGTCAGGGTTGCCAAGGGCACTTTCAGCTCCTGAGTTCAATTACTTTAAATTCTCATACAATATAGTAGTGCATTTTAGAGCACCAGAAAGTGATGAATTAAAGTAATGCTGACTTCAAATTATGAAAAACACTTGCAGGTATGCCACAAAATACTCTTAGCACTGCACTCCTGAATCAGGCAGTAGTTACTGGGAACAGTAATAACTGTACAATAGTACAGCTAAGTAGCAATGGAATTACTTGTGTTGTATGCCAAGTATTTGAGTTACAGCATATGCCATGGTGCTCCATCTTCCGTTCACAGTATTAAGTGCAAATGTACTGAATAGTGGGGGATTGGTTGAAGGAGGTTGTCGGTGTCTTTGTGAATGATGTATTAAGACCATAGTAGAAGGCTGAGGCTGGGATTCAGCACCAGTTATTGTCACCTAAATATAGGTGTCTGCAAGTAAACTTTGTGACTAAGGGTGGGATTGGACTAAGTTACCTTAACTTAGGTGTCTAATACTCTTTGAGATGTCCTGGCATACCTGAGGCATGCACGTAGGGCTAGTGAATGTGACCCAGGCCCAGATGGAGATTGGAACAGTGTCTTCAAGAACATTGAGGGCAGAATTTGTTTCCTGAGTGCCATTTGAGCTGGCCTAGTGCATCCCGCTGATGGCAAACTATTAAATACTAACAAAGCTTACAGATCTTCCGTAGAGCCTATGTTGTATCTGTGTTGCGAGGGGTACCTCACAGCTTCTCGAGTGATTTTAGATGCCTGTATTGAATTAATCAATTCTATACGTAACTCTTTGTTTTCACCAGTGGGAACTTGTTCATATTTAGACACCTAAATGTATCTCAATGAAGAACTGAGCATATCTCACTTTCAGTACCAAGATTCTGTACGACTGAGAAAAACAGGGTGGCATTTAGTCATCATGATGGATAACAAAATAGTGATATGGATGATACAGATCAAGGCAATAACAACATGTAACTAAAGGCACTCTAAGAAAAATATTCTTCTTATACAAGGGAGAAGTGATGAAGTTTGCAAGGGTAGGCTGTTTGAGAAGTAGTAGATTCAGAGATAGAGTGGAAACCATGCTTAAGTGAATTCCTTTTAGCTTGTGCCTAATGCACTCGTCTTGCTTTCACGTAATGCTTTCTTTTCCCATAATGCTTCTATACTATTCCGTAATATCTCTAGTGGAAATGTTCTGATCCCATTACTAAAGAAGGCGGAGCTGTGGTTAACATTCTTAAATCTTCTTTCTTTGATTTTTTTGAGATTTGGGGATATTTTAGTTCAGATTGTGACCCTAGCAGGTTGACCCTGACTATGCATGAGCTGGTGAGTTAACCTTGGCCAGCAGCCAGGTGCCCACCCTGGCCTCTTGCCAGAGAGGCCACCCCAGCAGCCCCACCACCCAAAACCTTGCCACCTGCACCCGATACAGTCAGAAACAGTAATTTCCTTTTTGTGCCAATGAAGGAAATATTAATTCTTCCCTTCTACTGCCTGTAGTTGTTTGAAGATCATTCTGCTGGCCAGAATTAACCCTTTTCCTACTTTTTCTTGTTCTTTTATCTCTACTTATTGTTTGACCTTCCTCTTTTGAGGTGAGGAAGTGGTGTGAGTAAGTAGGGTTTGATGAGCTAAACAAAAGAGACAGGGAAATCCGAGAGACTGAATGAGATCAGATACTATTTGCAAGGGAAAAGGAGATCATCGTGACATGTACATCCCACATGTGCAGACTTACTCTCCTCTTTATACTGTCCTGTGTTGTGCTGGCAGTACTCCTTATCCCTGGGAGTATGTTCACTAGCAATTGGGAAGAGAAAGGGAAATCTGGGGTTCTTTAATCACAGAGCAACAAAGGATCCTCACATGAGATATTGAAGCAGATATTGAAATAAAAAAGGAATTATGGAAAAATAGTATTTGTAAAGGAGCTTGTTAATGGATGAGACAAGTCTCTCATCTCTTTCTTACTATTTGTAGTTCTCTTTTGCCTGAATTCCCAGAAAGCAAAGGTGATTTCAGACCTTTATTCATTGATGGGTCTTAGAAATACAGTATGTTTGAAAATCTACTTCTTAATTAAAGCTATAATAACCCTATTGGATTCTCAAGAACGTAACAAGGAATATCCCTAATGCGAGTACTCTTGAGCCCTGCCTCACAGCGTTGGTGTGAGTCATAAGTCAGACTCTCATTGAGAGAAGAGTATGATGTTGCTCTATCAGTATTGTTACCCATGTGGCAGTGGAAAATGTATTTTGAAAGAGCTTTAAACTTTTGAACTTAAAATCTTGAACTTCAATCTTTTGAATTAAAAAAAAAAAACCAAACCAAATTTTGAGCTACTTTCCAAAATGTGGACACCAAAATTAATGTAACATTTCAGTAATGTAAATATGTCTTAATACATCCAAAAGTAGTATTTGCTGTCTTAGCTGTGCATCATGCTTGAAGTACCTGTTTAGCTGGTCATTTACGCTTAATTTTAAGTCCTTCTCAACTTCACTGAATTCCATTGAAATTCTTCTGTCGTGTGAGTATAATCTGTATTGTCTGTTTTGAGATGCAACCTTGAATTTAAGCCTCTGAAATTCACACTGGTCTAGATATTCCACATTACGAAGGAATCTAAGTTTTCTTTATAGTTGACCTATTTCTTCATTGCTTTATGTCTTCAACAACTTTGGATTATCTACAAATGTTTTCTGTACTGATTTTTTAACTACTAAACACTTGTTCTTATCCAGGAACTACTGGGATGATTTCTGATATTGCACTGGCATGAACACCTAGAAAAACACCCAAGTTGAGGAAAACTAAAATAAATTATAGTGAAGTAGAAAGAAATGATTTTTCTTCCAAACAATTAAATTTTCTCTAGTTATGGTGTGTCATTGAGGTGTGTTTCATTAAAAATATTCCTATATTTATGCAGTTTGGCTGGGAAGTACTTTGTATTTATGCAGAAAAGAACTTATGAGAAAAAAATTAAAAACCATAGGATAAATCAAGATTTTAATCAGCTGTTTAAAATTTGAAATTTCAGATACTTGAATAGGTATGCAACACTGAGTACTAGAATAGTTTGCATGTTTAATCATCTTCTTTACTGCATTAAGTTATCTTTCTGAGAACAACAGTATGTTTATGTACATGTGGGAAAAGGGATAAAAAACTTCAGTTTGCATCTAGAGGGAAAAAAACCCATGTGAGTACAGCTATTGCATTTTTGCTGGTTGTGCCTTAAAATATATATTTTCAATTACATCTTTCACTAGAGTATTTCAGTATCAGTACGTTAGTCATTTATACCAGCTGCGGATATAGCCTATGGTCTCAGGTGATTGCCGGCATTTTCTCCATACTCTCAGAGATAATATAGGGAACTTCAGTCATTTACTTTTCACACAAGCAGGATTTTCCCATCAGTAGCTTTACAAGGTTATCTGTTTATACTCCWTCCTCACTTCTTGAACATAATTTTGCTCTTAACGCTAATGTTGAATCTTCTTGTAAGGATTGTCTTCATCTTTTGTTGCAGGGGTTTTAAGTAGTGTAATAAAATCTAGTGATGTGGTCATTGTCGTATACTAAAAGCCTATAGTCAGGCAACTTCTGCCAGAAGTGAAATTGGAAACATTATCAATGATGATGTTTTGTAAGATAAGATGGGTTTAATTATGTTTTATAAGCACCGATGAGAAAGAAGTGTACTTGTTAACTACCATTTCATCCCATTTATTCACTACACTTCCTCCAGTGTACTGTATACGTTTCACAGGAAGCTCTCCAAAGACAATATTTGAAATTAATTATTGTTATGACTTAGCCTTTTTGCTTTTTAAAAAATAGCACTGCAGAGAATCCCTGCATTTTCCAAGGGCGCAGTACTGGGAGGTATTTTGATGCAAGGAGGGTCGCAGGACAATAAGAATGCAGCTTGCATTTTTCCCTGTTTACAAACCCTATAGGAAGAAGAGGACTGGTGAAACTATTGCTTAATCTGCTTGCTGGTCCATCTCAATTGTGTCCCATGAGGGTAATTCCTATGCCTCCTTGTCAACAAAGAAGAACTATTTTGTTGGATTTGATTTTTGTGAATTGGTGATGCACTTCTTGGTTTATTTTTTTTCCTTTTGCACCTGAAAACACTAGGTCTATTAACTCTTGTTTGGTGAATACCCTTGTTACCCTCTTTATGTTCTACATTGGAAAGCTTTCAACAAAAGGTCTAAAATCCTCAAATAATAGAAAAATTTTTAGCAGGGATAAAAATCCACTGGGGACTAACAGTATGTCAAAGCCTTGATTTTTCTTCTTACAGCTTGATAAGTGGGTTAAATTTTAAATTTTATCTTAGCAAAATATTCCGAATGTATTAGTTTATACAGTGCTCTTCAGAAGTACACTGCCTTTGCCAGAAGCTCACCTTGTGTTGGCTAAGGAATAATGGTGGCAAAGTAGCAGGGACACAAAAAGAGCTCTTCTCACCTGACTTCAGATGTCCGCATCGTAGATGAACAGGGCAGTAACTATAAATGCCATTTAATGGAAAGAAATAAACACTTCTCAAACACTGTTAATCTGGTCAGCGTTAGGATGAGATGCCTGCTTCTCTCCAATGACTAGAAAAAATGCCTAGGATGAATTCCTTAGAGGTAGATGTCTATGGTATAAACATTGGGACAGATAAATTCCCATTCAGAACATCTGTCATTTTACACTGATGAAAACACAACACTTCATTAATGCTAACTGATATTTTGCATAAATAGAGGCAAATATACATACATAACCTACATTTTTTGGTATCATTTCAGGAGATATTTTTCTTCTAACTAAAAATTCTATTTAAAGATGAGTGCTTCTGAAAATCAGTTTTCAGCTTGTTTATGGGAGGATTGATTGAGTTGAGCAGATTCTGCACTTAATGACAAAATAAAGTAAAGTTGTAGTATTTTAATTCCAATGTAAGCCTACTTGGTAAAATATTTTAAATATGATTGGAATGCAGAAGGAAGATATTATTAAATGAAATGGAAATGTTTTAGTGACAAAGAAGCACTAGTTACTAAGTGACTGAGTATATTTAGGGAACTAAACCAAGATCCAAGCTGTTTTTCAGGATATGTAAAACATTACAAGCTCCTCATTTTCAAACATTTATATATTGAGTTCAATGTAGTATAAGTGTAAACAAATCAGCAAAGTTTATATGACTTGCATCTTCTGAAAACTTAAGGCCATGTGTCAAGTGTATGCCAAGGAAATGACATATTTAACTTTGAATTTGAAAAGATATGTCAGCAGCTTGTGATTTTTCTTTAAATCACTTTTCTTTTTCAATGATTTTTTGAGCGAAATGAGTGTTTTTGATACGGAATAATTTCAAATTAGAATGTTTGAATCAAGTACAACAAATTAAATTCCACGATACTATCTGATACTTATAGAAGGTAGTAATAATACTCTTCAAACAGGGACTATGTACTGAAAAACATGTTTTAGGAAAGCTATTACTCCGATTGGTAAAGGCCATTCATGTGTAGATGATACATACCAAAGAGGTCACGTTTTTAAAGTAAGTTTAGTTTAATAGATATGTCCAACAATTTGCAATTTCTTCAACAAATTGTTCAATTCAATTTTGTGTTCTGAGTCAACAATTTCCAAGAACAGCAATTTTCAAAATGTCTTCTGGGTAAGCATGAAGTTATGGTAAGTCTTCATATATATCAATAATCATATGCTATTTATAGAATATTTCTATTCTATCAGGAATAATCAGAACCCCTACTTGCAGGAAGAAGAATGCATAGCTTCTCCCAGGCCTTCCTGGCTGCCCAGGATAAACAGGGTATGAACCAAAGGCCGTGGACGTTATCAGAAGGATTCTCCTATACCTCAGCACCTTGGATTTGGCTTGCTGCCCCTTGACTCTTCCAAACTAGCTGCATATTTTAATTATAGTTTGTTCAACTGCAAGAAGCCTTTCTGTGTGATGAGGAAGAGAAAGTAGTAGCATTACTTCTGCGGCAGGGCCTGCTTTGCTGTCCGAATCATACCGAGCTATTCATCTTTCAGGAGCTATTTCCAAGCCAAGCAAAATGGTTGTAGTGCTGACAGAGGCATTGGTTTTCTTGTCCGATTGTGACATGCATCTGTTTTTGGAAAAAGGGCATAATAGATGAATGTGGAGTCTTCGTTCTCTACTTCCTTTGGGCCTTCCCTTGCCTTCTGGCAGCTGACTAGCTTCTGGGTTGGGAAGGAGCATAGGTATCTACTTCAAACCTGACATTGATGGTTCATGTTTGATTTTGTCTTTTTAGAATCACAGAATCATACAACAGCCCAGGTTGGAAGGGACCTCAAAAGACCATCTGGTCCAACATTTTAGTAGAATCTCAGATTGCTCCACTTGGTTTCTGTAGACCTGCAATACTGATCCTTATCAAAAACACTGCTACTGACCGATATTTTCCTACCACTTGTTGACAAGACTGAGACTGCTTTCTAGGGCAGAATCAAGGATCTTTTCACAGAGTCACAGAATCACAGAATGGTGATTTTCCACAGCAGAATATGGAAGCATGGCCCTCTGAAGCCTGTGGTACCCAAGCTGACCCAACACGAGTTGGTAGCATCATACAAGATTGTGTAGCAGCACATGATCATATTAGCTTGAATCTAAAGCCTTCATTGCGTCAGTTTTGTGCCCCAACTGATAAGCGTTAGTTCTTCATTGTCGGTCTCACCAGGCAGATTGTTGCAGTTGCAGCACTGTGGTAATAAAACCATGCTACTTCTGGCTCTGCCAGTTGTAGTAACACAGTTGTGTAACTACTGTGGCAGTTGGCTTGCGCTGGCCTTTGCGTTTTCCTTGATAGTGGTACCTTTAGCTCATGCATGTCTACAACTCTTAGAGATCTCCTCATCTGTGGTATCCTCAAGCTTTTATTTATTTATTTATTTATTTATTTATTTTTGCATTTTGCCTTTTCTGCTGGTGGATGTATCATCTTCTAAGCCACAATTACTTTCATTAACAATTATGTACATAAATTGTAACAAAATAATTAGTTGCAAAATGTAACTACACATTTTAACTTCCTTTAAACAGCACTAGTGGATAGAAATATTGTTGTCTAATTTTAAACACAATGAGCAGAAGTACAGAAAGATTAAGTGCTTTGTCCAAGGTGACATGACACTGCAGGTCTTCGACAGACCTATATCTAGGATCCGGTTAACCCAGGAAACAATTATAATGCATCCCAGGTAAGTTTTATGCTCAACTGAAAGACCAGAGAAAAACTAACTTGGATTTGAAATCCATTACAATATGCATGTATTTTAAGTAGATATAAAGCCAAATTGTAGCTAACTATTCCTTTACGATATATGGACTTTGAAATAGGCAATAACATAATCAGAAAGCTGTACAAGAGAAAACTGATTATGAAGCTTATGTTTACAATAGAAGTGCAGGATTATGATACAGCAAGAGAAAGTCTTTAGGGTAAATAATGGTCTCTAACAGTGTGGCTTCATATGATTAATGTGACATTCTGTTGGCTGTAATAACTATATTATACTCTGTACCTTGTTTTGGGGAATATTTGTGTAGAATGCATAAAATGCAAAACCATATCATGTGAAAGTAGCTTTCAGAGAATACTCAGGTCCTCTTTCTTACATATTTTATTTATTTTTGTGTGCTTTTATATATTGCATAAGAATAAATTTACTCACATTTGAGAGTATAATGTATCATTATACAAGCCAAATATTTCTGTAAAATGGATTACAGAATAATAACCAAAAGATTAAAAACATTTTTTTTTTGTGGTGACTAAACTATGAATAAGATAAAGATCTAGGAAGTGGAAGTTATAAGAAAGGTGCATTTACTGCATTGATTAAGTTGCAAATTGAACAATTATTTTAGATTATGAAAAATACCAGGTTTTACCAGTATTATTTACCTAGAAATCATTGTGGAACACTTATGCCAGCTAAACAGAAAGTTCCTTAAATCCTTAGTACAAATAAAAATATTCAGCCACAAAACTGTATGGGAACTGAAATTAAAAGGCTGGTGCTCTCTGATGAAGGAGAAATTGATAGAATATGAAATATACGTTTACTTTTAATTTTCTTTCTTGATTATGCCATTAATGAAGAGAATACAAATAGTATTTTCTTTATGCAGTCTGGGCTAGTGAATGAAAAGTCTACCTGCTTAGGGATCATTCTCACCCCCTCCCCCAACACCATAAAAGACTGAACATTTTCTATAGAGTTAGTGTGGTTTTTGGTCAGATGTGCTTCCTAATAATCGTTTGCATGTAGCTATGCATTTTCTCACTTGGTTTGTTTGAAGGTTTCTAGCGTGGATCTTGTTCATATATGGCCTGACAATAAATTGGTTTAAGGAAGGAAAGGGGCATCTGATCTCATTGATAAAAGCTTGTTGGTTTTATTAATAGCTGAATACTTCAGCTGCTTCGGATGAATGCTGCCTTAATTCTTGGGCCATTTTACTGAAATGAATAGGCTTTCCTCCTGAAAGAAGATGACAAATATGTTAGAAGGCAGAGCTTAATTTTGCCTGATAAGATGAAAATACATCATTTGTTTTATACTTATTACTCTAATTCTCCAAATGTTTTGTGAAATAGCAATAAACCATACATCTTTTAACAGATTTTACTGGTGCGTATATATGCTTTGCATGTATATTTGTGCAATTAGCTGCTGGCGGTGGGCAGTAAAATGGCTATTACGTACTCTCCTTTCCATATGGGAATGAATTTCAGAATTAAACTCAGCTTATTGCAGAGGAAATGTGCTCATCCACCGGCAGAAGTGTGTCATCTGTACCAATGACTGCCTGCTCCTCGGGAGAGCCGGGGCAGTTTTAGTGCTGGCACCGGTGCCGGCAGCAACACCTGGGAAGCGCAGAAACACTGGCGGGAAAAGGGTGGTCCAGGCAACACGGAAACTGTATTCCCTTCAAAGTAGTGTGTGTGTGTGTGTGTGTGAACTTAGCGTGGGTTTTTTTTAAATTATTATTTCTCTTCTGAGATCACACATGAGAAGAAGAGTTAAAACATACTCGACCCCGAGGAGAAAGGAGAAGAGAGTCCGTTTAGTTGACACCGATCAACAAAGGGACTACAAAATGGACTTTAAGGACTGGGAGCAGAACCTGCTGGTGCATCTGCATCCAGCCGCTGGTATTATACAGGTTTATATAGTTCAGTGGCACTTGTGAAAACCCATTCAAACCTTAATATTGAGTTAGCCTATACTGTGTAAGTCTTGGCCTTCAAAAGGTTTTATGCCTTTTTCTGAAACTACTCCACCCTAGTTTGTCAAAAACAGAGTGCCCCTAATTTATGCCAGTATCTCCTAAAAAACTTTTCTCTATGAGGAGTCCTCAAACCACTAACCTCAGCTGCTGCTCCCACTAAATTCAAGGAACTGCATTGCTGTAAATCCCCCATCTTTTTCTTAGAGGAATGCATTTGGAATAGGAAAATGTATGGCTTTTATTTGATACTGTTCTAATGTTTAAGCTACTTCCGCAGAAATTCTGCATTGAAAAAAAAATCACAGTAATGAACAGATGAGAGAAAGCACATCAGAAATTATATGCAGCTCCAACGATGGGGTAACCATCATTTATTACCCTTGCATAATAAACTTTGTGGTGGTGTTATTTTCTTAAATTACGAGTTGAACATTTGTGATGACAGAACTGACGATGTTTGTCAACAGAAATCTGGCTTTGATACATCCAGCCAGACATAAGGCTGAATGGTTCACAGGATTAGAAATGGGATAAAGAACAGTAAGCTTTGCATTCCTAATTCAGGAACATTGCGTTACTAGTACCTATTAATTGGTATCCTAGAATTTGGTGTGGTGGCTAATTTGCAGTAGAAGCTATTTTTTATAATCAAATATTCATATCACAACTCATAAGTTTCTCAGACAGCTGAGATCATTAAATCATGGAAACGTAAAGCTCGAATTGACTTGAAGAGATCATCTAATTCATCACCTATACTGAAGGCAGGATCAAGTACATCCATATGTGACAGATGCTGGTGTATATTCTGTTCTTAAAGTGAGAAAGCTTTTCCTGAGATCAGACATAAATCTTCTTTGCTGCAAATGAAGATAATCTCTTCTTATCCGCCATGGCCACAAGGAACAATTAATTGCCGTGTTTTCTACGCCAGCTTCTGCCTACTCTAGTCAAACGCCTCTCTCCTTGCCCCTTCCTGCTGCCACTTCCTTTCAGCTGCACCTCGTGGGCTCCTTTCAGCTTTCCTTCATTAAAAGTAGATGTTTTGATCTTTTAGTATCTCCTTGTTTTCATTTGGGCTCTCCAATTTGTCTAGACTAACTTGCCCCAAAATGCTGACAGTTCTCTGGAAAAAGTCCACTAGTGCAAAGTAGAAGAAAGTAAATACTTCCAGTGTCTCTCATAAAATATCCAAAGTGATACTGCTTTTTTCCTGCAGCAGTGTCATGTACAGTTAGTGATAAGTCATATATATTTAGGGATCCATTATAAACCCCCAAACCCTTTCTATCATACTGCTGAGTTTCCAGGCTGTTGTCATTTTGCTATTATATCTGACCCCCCTTTAGAAGTACCACACTTAGGACTACGTCAGTAGATTTCCTTGGCTCGCCAGGTTCACGTGGCGTTCCGGTTGTCTGCACAATTATTTAGAAACTTTCTCAGAGTGATGCCATGCCCTGTGAGTGGTGTAAGCAAAGTCTCTTCTGTACCACACTGCAAACGCTGGATGAAGCTGTGTCCAGGACAAACTTTGGTAGAGTTACGGTTGCCCATTGTCCCACAGGTGATTAAAGAAACATCAGCAGCATTTCATGTGTTGTTTTTCAACACGTTTTGCACCATCTGGGGTTCAACTTGCATGTCCCTTGTAGACATTAGATCTGTTTGAGAAGTCCTGTGTTTTCTGCCTGGCTTCCAGCTGCTAGGTCTCGTGGTCCAGCAGGGTGGGGTGCTCCCAAAAGGTCTGTGTCATTTCTATAAGCTTTGTGTCAGGAGACTTACATGTGCCTGCATACCTCTCTCTCTTATGCCCCATGGCTTTTCAGATGTCACCATAGACTATTGCCTTATTCTTCCTTTTGCCTCTGACCCTATTTCAAAAACAAATCTTTGGTATGACCAGACTTTTGATTTCTCACAGTGTCAAAACATACATAAATATGTAAAATTTTACTGTAGGCTCTTCTTACTGGATTTCTTCAGACCTAACTGTAGTCTTCCTTATTGATTTTGGGAGATTTGGCATGTTTTCTTATTTCCCTCAGAAGTGGACAGAGAAAGAATCCTCTGCTCCGGGTTTCTTTTCTTATGCCTTTTATTAAGATCCATCAGTAAAGATTTTCCAAAGACATTATTCTGGTAATTTGTTAGAGTCACATTAATTCAAAATGAAAAYGATTTGGTCTAGCAATTAGAAATACACTTTTTATTTTTATCTCCTCAGCTGTATAGGGGAATCATTGTGTCCAAAACATGAGAGTAACCTAACTGGAATATTGTTAGACTGCAATGTCAATATGTACAGAGATGTCATACATTAGTAAAAGATTGGAATCATTGATATTATCTAAATTCTATTTTTCCGATTTTAATTTTTCTTTACCTTTACAAAGGATTAAGTGCTTTCAGAAGAGATCCTTTCAAACTACATATAAGCCCTGTGTAAAGACAGTCAGCAAAGTTGATAAGGATAATTTTAGAAATGAAGCTGAGTGGCTCAGTTTTTGCTATGAAAGAGATGTGTAACTTCAATAAAAGAACATTTATATTTGGCTTGCGGGAAGAATCATTTGATTTAGTTGAGGCAGTTGTTGCTGATCTTACAATTTCATTTTTTAATATAAATTGAAACATTCCCAGTAATGACATATATGTTGATATTAAACCTTTCACTGAAGATAGTAATCATATTGCTATAAATACATTGCACAAGGATAGTAACACTTGGAAATAGCGTATTTTATGTTAATCCAAAATGGATAGCTAGAAATAAGTTGAAAACCCTTCTTGGGTATCATTTTTCAACATTATTTGCAATAATGGGGATTGTTTGAACCTTTTTTATCAGTATGGCTCCAGAATATATGCATTCATTTTAGTTCCCTTTGAAGATGATTGCCACAGGAAATTAGTCTTTATTATTGCATTGGCCTTATGAATAAAGCTTGAAAAAACAAAGTTCAAAAAAGCAAAAAAGTACTTTGCTTACTACGACTTCATTTTTTTCTCCTTTTTTTTTCCAATGGAAATCATTGGTTAACTTCTGGTTAAATTACTTGCTTCTCACTTGGCAGTGTTTCTAAATTATGTTTGGGATTAAATGAACTAGCTATAGATTGGATAGATACTGCTGAGACTCAGAAGTTGGATATGGATTCTTTTAAACATTTAAATGACCTCCTGTTATTGAACCTGAGAAATCTTTGTCAAACACTAGGATTTGCCATCCGCATAAAGAAATTTTTACCTTCCCAAATAGTCATCTTTTGCATTCAAGAGTTAAATCTTCATGTAAACTAAGAAAAAAAAAAATCAGAGGAACATCTGAAGGAAAAAGCATGTTTGCTCCTTGACATGTTTTAAGCGATAGCTGAATTTTGTTTGTAGTATCTTTACCGTTTCTGCTGAAAAATAAATGTTTACAGAAATTTTAAAGCCCCTGTACAACAGACACAAACCAACACATCTAGATTGTTGTAAATTAGCAAATTCTGAGGACCTCTCCACAACGTGCCGGGGAAGCCTTCATGAAAAAGAAAGGGAGACCAGATGTAGTTCAAAAGAGAACTTCTAGCTGCCTTGGCAGGCTCCAGTCCTGATTTGAACTCTCTGAGCTGCAGTGGAAAAGTGTGATTTATGACTGATGAAAATGGATTAATGCTGTTGTACCGAAGGGTATCCAACAATCATTTTGTCTGTGGAGATACTGGCCTGCACAGTCAGACAGTTGCTGTCGGCGGCAGGGTGGAGAGCCGCTGGGATGCGCATTGTCCTGACGGAGAGTTAAGCAGCCTCACAGGCTGTCTTCAAGTTGTTGGGTCCACCCTCGCCCCCCTCCCCCCCGTCATTTACTTTGACTTGCGTTCTTTATTCATTTATTTCCAGTGGTTGGCAAAATCCTTGCAAAATATCTAAAGCTGTATATGCGTGAGGAAAAAAGTAAGTTCACATGATGCTTCCTAAAAAACCCCAGTATATCATGGCCTTATAGACCCTTTATTCTGGTTCTAGTGCCGAAGTGAATATTCAGTTTTACAAAGAAAATAAAACATCTTTTTATAGCAAAGGCAATTATGCATTTTAGGTATGGGTGCCTCAGCTATACATCCTTCGTGTGAGATTATGCCATAGATATTATGTTTTTACAAAGATATTTCAATAGTAAAGTCTTCTTTCTGGTGTTTTACTATTGGTTTAGGTTTCAGATGAAAGTTAGAAAATTAAGTTTCTCTTTGCCATAACAGGAACATTTTTGTGATGAATCTTTAACATACTAGCCTCTGGCAGGTAATGCAGTTGCCTGGAGGAAATTTTAAAAGCTTTTTAAGTGCAGTGCTGTCAGTAGATGGTTTGCAGTATCCCAGTTTCCCTTTTAAGACTGACGCGGAAATGTACAATGATGTTCAGTCATTATGCACAAGAATATATGCTAGTTTACCTCTAAAGCAAATGAGGTTATCTAGAATGAGTTAAGCAAAAAATTCAAACAGACAACTAGGAACTTTGTAGAAGTGTTTGAAATAGAGGGAAAACAAGAAGAATAAAGAAAGAGTGATCTTCTCATAACAGAAACAAACTCGATTAGTCTGAAACTAAGATTTGTACAGTGAGTTGCAAATAATAGTAGCAAAAATTTCATTAGGTTTACAATTTTAATACAGTTACCTGTACATTGAAAATTAGAAGTTGATGAATGTGACCTCCCTGTCTGTGGGGATGAGGATGTTTTGTGAACAACTGCTTGAATTATCCAAAGCGTAAATTTTCAGCTAATGGCAAACTCCAGCCATCTGCTAGGAGAGCAACACAGCGAGATGTGGAAGTGCTTGCAGCAAAATGAGTTAGGCAACATGGTGATGCGGGGCAGGGAAGAGACTGGGGTATTCAGTGCCATCCTTGTACTGGATCTGTGCTGGCAAGGCTTATCTCAGGTCCATCAGATGTAGGAGCAAAGTTTTCGGAGAAAGGTACTGTCCACCATAGGTCAGGATCAAGGTAAGGACTATTCAGGCGAGCTGGACCTGCACAAATCCATGGTGGGCAGCTGGCTGATGTTATTGTGAGGTCGCTGTATTTTTGAAAGGTTAGAGCAACTGGAGGACATCCCCATGAGAGAAAGGCAAATGTTACCTCTGTTAAAAAAAAAAAAAATAGGAAAGAGTATCTGGGGAGCTATACACCAATCAGTTTCATCTCAGTCCCTGGAGAAAATATGGAGCAAGCCGTTGTGGAAACCATTTACAGATTCATGAAGACAAGAAGATGATTGGGAGCAGCCGGCATGGATTTGCCAAGCGAAAATCACATTGGATCAACCTGATTGCCTTGTATGATGAAACGGCTGTCTCTGTGTACAAGAAGAGAGCAACGGTTGTTGTTTACTTTAACTTTAGCAAGGCTGTCTACGCAGTATCCCATTAGCCAAATCAGGGCAGCATGGACTGGAGGGGTAGACTTCAGGGTGGGGGGAAAATCRCCTGAACCATCAGGCTGCAAGGACTGCAATTAGCAGTACCAAGTCCTCCTGTCCACTGTCTGAGGGTGTTCCTCGGGGCTGAGACTGGGGCTGATGCTGTTTAACATCCTCATCGGCAGCAGTAAGAAGTGCATAAGCCTGCTGGTGACAGGGACTGATTGATCCCTCTGCGGGACACCGGTCAAACTACATCTGGGAAACTGTGTCCAATTTTGGACCCTACTGTAAGAAATACTGGCAAACTGGACAGTGTCCAGTGGAGGGCCATCGAGACTGTTGGTAGGCTGGAGAACGATGTACAAGGAGAAGCAGAGAGAAATGGTTTGTTCAGCCTGGATAAAAAAATGCTGAGAGAGATCTAACTGCAGTTTGCCACTTCCTGTAGGACATTATAAAGAAAATGAAGTTAGACTCTTTCAGAAGTGCATAATGGAAGGAAAATAAGCAACTGTCACGAACTGCAATACAAACTATTTCAACTGAGTATAAGGAAAAACAATAATTTAGAGCAAAAGTAGTTTATCATAAGAAAAAGCTGCCCAGAGAGGTGGTGGAATCAACTTCAATCTTTTCCTTGGAGATGTTCAAAAGTCCGCTGACTTGAAGCCCTGAGCAATCTGATCCAGCTTTGCAATTAGCCTTGCCTTGAGGAGAAGCTTGGACTAATCGCCTCCAGAGGTCCCTCCCAACCTCAGTTGCTCTGTGGCTCTATGAAGGCAGCTAGCAGGAAGCCCCTAGAAAAAATGTAGTTGAAAATACAAAGGGGGTTTACTCTCGCTTTCTTTAACCTGCTTAGTGAGGACATAAAATGATTTATTACATCAAGGCACAGAACGTGCAGACCATAATAAAACCAATACATTATAAGAAAACAGACTAGTAGGGCTGATGAGTCAGATCTCATTGCAAATAAATCTAAGGGAAAAACATTTACAAGCACTGGCAGTTCCCCCTCGAAATTCTATTTAAGGGAGAAGCACAAACCATCTCAACACTTGTGAAGCCTAGGAAGCAGCTACCTTAAGTAAGCCTTGACTTCAGTGGCCTAAGGCCCAGGAAAAAAATCCCTCAGAAAGTGGAAACTAGATCAAATTACCAAATTAGTGTAAATGAAGTAGCACTAATATGAAGGATGACAAAACTGGAAAGGCCAAGACACAGAATTATGCATGGTATAAAAAAGGACATAAAAGGGAACTAAAAGTCATTTTATAAACATGTTAATAATAAAAACAAGAAAAAGAAAAGATTGATATGCTATCGAACAGGGAAGGAAAGAAATTGAGAAATGGTATTAAACCTGCAAAAATGTTTAATATCTTTTTCAGTTTTCCTTAACTGGACGTACTGTGCTCAGTTAACACAACTATGAAGCCTAAGAAAGGGCTAAGATGTCAGACTGGAATGATAACAGAGCTTCTGAAAAAGCACATAGAGAAATTAGATTTTTTTAAATGAGCTGTGTTTAATGAATTTTATTGTATGGTATTTAAGTAACTAGATGAAGCATTCTCAAGATCCATTAGCAGTTCTCTGTTGTGGAGAATGGAGGAAGTTTCAGAAAACTCAGAAAGAGCTGACTCAGTGCCTGCCTTTATAAAGGAGAGGAAGGAAGAGCTGGGAATTATAGACCCATCAGCATAATTTAAATTTTGTAAAAAAAAAAAGCTGGAACAAATAATCAAATCAAATGAACTGTAGGCACCTGCAGAATAGCGGGGAGATGAGTAATAGCCAAAATGAATTTATCAAGGAGAAATTGTGTAATACCACTCTAATATCCTTTTGTGACAGGGTAACAGTTCTTGAGAAGAGGATGAACCAGGAGATGTCATCTGTCTTGACAAATAAAGCTTCTGACATTATCTCACATGACGTTTTCATAAGAAAGCATTAAAAAAAAAAAAAAGAAATTACACTACTATTATGTGAATAGTTGGGAAACAATGCAGAATGCATTGTTCCCTGTGAAGCTGCTGTTTGTTCTGTAGGAATCTGTCCTCGATCTTGTACTATTGCACATTTTTAGTAATGACATGGACAATGGAGTAAAGACTAGTCTAACTAAATTTCCACCAAAATGGGTGGGAGGGGAGGACGAGCTGAATCAGCAAGCAGGATGAGAACTCAAAAATTGATAAGTTAAAAAAACCACCCAACAACACAATTCTGTGATGACAAAGGCAAGTTCTTATTTTAGGTGAAAAAAAATCCTTATACAAATACAAGGAGAAAAATGTTTAGAATTGAACCTTATTTGACCTGGGTTTGTCCTTTACATTCATTGATGTTATTTCCATGATTGTAATAACAATTCTTGGTCTCATTTTTTAAAAAAAGTTTCAAATAAGGTAAATGAGATACTTTTACAGTACATAGTTTATTATGAAGGTAAATATGTGCAAATTTCATATAGATCTTCCAATATCTTTGAGCTCTTTATAAAGTTGTTGCTAGTAAGGAAGATAGAGCTTACACTTTTGAATTTTAGGAAAACATATTTTGCCTCTTCCCAAAACTTAGAATCCAGTACATTTTCATTCTGCCTTCATAACTTCTTGATTTATAGGTAATAATTATAATTTTTYACATGCTCCTCTGGAACAATTGTGCCTGGTTTATAGTCCATGGTCATGAGCTTAGACCACAGTGTCATAATAATATTTTTGGTAACTAATCCAAAAAATCATGCAGCTTTTATAATGTTTTTAGCCAAGAGTTTTCTAGAATATATTCCTGAGAAATGTTAAGGGCCCAGTTTTTTTATCAAATCCTCACAGACGCTTTAGAAACTCTCTCTAGTGGATGCAAACCTGAATTTTAGGGCATGGATTTTCACCATTAGTAAAAGACTGTAATGATCTTCTGTATGAGTTACAAACCCATTGGAAAGGAATCAGTATTAATGCTGTTAAAATGATATTTTTCTAGATGTGGTTATTGTAGACTATTATTTACATTTTTATTAACATTGCTTCAGTTTTTCCATTTCTATGCAGATAATTTTTTTGCATTTATTTTTTCTAATTTTCATACTATAGGCATCTTCATCTAGGTTAAGAAAGTGTATTTCCAAGAGATGTCTCATATAAAATACAAAAGGGAGAGTAAAAATTACATATTAAGTTCATCTATACTGAAAAAGGTGCATCAAATAAAATGATACAATTTATTGGTGCTCTTAATTTTTGTTGAAGCTAAGCTAACCTTACTCTAAGATGAGTAAACTAAGAAAACTTTCAAACTAAGAATTCTGCAATCTCTGCTCAAAATACAAAGGAGCTAATGGTAAATTTAGAAAAGAGGTATTATCTCTGGTTCATATTTTATAGTTAAATGCTGCTGTGTTCTTTAAGAGGAGAGCAAAGACATTGAAGTTCCAAATGCTTTATTTCAGACACAGCATTCGGCTGTAAATGCTCCAGATTCGAAGCTGGGGGGAAAAGAAATAAAGCAAGCTGAGTCAAGACATTTGCCTCTTACTTTCCTATTCCAGAACATTTGTATGCACAGATAGTTTAACATTTTTAAAGCTTTGAGCAGGATATGCAGAGGACCAGGAAGGGAAACAGGAAGCTCACCACTGAAGTCAAGAAGAATTTTGCCAGATTAGTGACGTTCAGGTTAGACTCCGGGGCCTGGATTATACCTCACGTAATTTTAGACATCTAGATATCACACCTCATTTAGGTCAAGCTGGGTCACTGTCACTGGAAAATACTTAAAGCACTGGACCTCAGCTACTTTACCTAGATAAGATCCTGTTCTTAATACAGCAACTCTTCAGTCAGCAGTAATCTTATATCTTGTATTGCATACTTTATATTGCAGATTATTTATTTCACTACATGACCTTGCATACAAAGTAATGTGACTTTCAGGTCAATCTGAGATGAGGTTTCAAAGATACAGCATAGAAAGCAGGCAAAACCGCACAAATACATACAAATAATAGTAATGCTCTACAATAACAACTTAATCATTATCAATTCCTTTGGAATTTGTTTTAATAACATTAATCATGAAGTACTCATTTGGGATTAATTTGGATAAAGTACTTAAAGGATTTCAGTGTTAATTGACCATTATTTTGAAATGTTCTTACATGAATTTTGAACTCGGGAACATCACGCACTGATGATGACTTGGTAGTAAGCTACAAAAGTATGTTCTGTATGAGCATATGATTTAGGTCTGGGGATGGTTCTGCATCCTTATTGCACAAACTGAAAACTGCATGTAGCATCTTTTCTGATTTGCTTTGGGACTTCATTGAAGTTGCTGAATCAAGTAGTGTAGACCTATTTAAATCAGTTAGTACCTATGTATAAAAAGACTAAAAGTTTAACCAGCAGGAATGAAGCATTTACAGCTAAATTGCCTAAATTTGGGGTAAATTATCATCCATTGCCTTTTGAATGTTGCTTTGTTTTTAAAAACTTTATCTTGAAACTAAGCTGCATAACTTCAGTACAGAATTTTGAACTGTTAAAATTGTGGTTTTAGTTCAGGACCAACTTCTTTCATACTGAACACTTGTCAACAGGCAGCAAATTCAAATAATCTGAAATCAAATGGAACAATGGTGGTAGTAGCTGCAAGTGGTTATCTTTATGCTTGCAGATTGGTTTTCTATCTACCTCCTTGCTTTTATTATCTCTTTCTCACAACTTTCTGAAACTATCATCTTTTGGACTGCCCAAATTTAGTTCTTCCTGAAAATAYGTTTTCAGTTTCTGTTTTGGAAAATCTACAGTGAAGTTTGAGGTCTGCCTGTGAAGTGACACCTTTGACTCCAAGGTTATCATTCATCTTCTGTCTTTTACAATCTCTACTGAATTGGGAAATGTATGCTTTTGTCTGAATTCAATCCATTTTTAAAAGAATAGCTAAAGGTAGATATACACTATGCAGCAGAATACAGAACAAAGGTTGCTAACCTTGGTCTGACCTGCATCTACCGTGTGTCACAGTGCAGTACTCTACAGAGGCACTAGCTGGTGTCCCAAAATGCATATTAACTGAAACAATTAAAGTAGCTAGCCTTTCTAACAGAGKTATTGAAAGAGAAATGAGTTTTCAAGAACTAATGTTGAAAAAGGAAAAAAAAAAAAAAGATTAATCCCCAAAATTCATGCCTGGCAAGTGATTAAGGGGTTTGCTGGAGGGTGCTAGCGAAGCAAACTGAAGAGGTTATCAACCATGTTACCCAGAAACCAGAAAGGTTATGTGTTATCTCTCTCCATTGCCTGAAAGGAGGTCTACAGTTTGTGTGAGAACAAGAATATGTATGGTATTCGATGTTTTTGGGCTGAGGTAATAGAATCTTGCTTTTGTAAGTGAAAAAGTCAGAAAGTAGCCTAATACCATAAAGCATTGTCATTGTTTTGTTTTAAAATCTCTTGGTTTTAATCATATCCTTTGTGATTGACGGGAAACTTGAGCAAAATTCAGCACTTGCAATGTTGTCATTAAAAACAAAATCAGAAGCTGAAAATTACACTTGCTCAAGTTTTTCTCAGTTGTCAAAGTCCAGAGGCAGAGCAGACTGAGCTGTCCATTTTGTCAATAGACAAAACAATAAATAGAAATCTAGTCCAGGGTGTCTAACTCAAGTTTAGAAATTTTAGACAAATAATTCAGGTCAGATATGGTATTAAAAAGGAAATTTCTTATGTTATTTCACTAGAGTGTGAAATACTATTTAGGAAAGCAGAGAGCATTATTTATAGTTTTGCAGACTCCCTACTTTACTCATTTTGCTAAACTCCTCCTCTACTGTAAACATGGAGCAGTAAATGTTTCTGGGTAGACTTTATGAAGAAGTGAAGCGGTAAATTGCATTATGTTTCGTATTATCTCTGTCTGCCACTAAACAATGCAGCATCAAATTGAGCTCATATGTACAACAGCTTTCACTAGAAAAAACATCAGTTCTGATAAACTCGTCCTGTAAATAGCAAGTTTTCTCCCTCATGCAATCTCAAGTTGTTTTTTGCTGCACTCTCTGAGTGTGTTGCACAGGATTGTGAGCCCAAGTTCATCAGTTTTTGAGGTCTGCGAAGATACTTCATTTAGTCCATCAGACCAGTCATGTCCAGTTCCTGGGAGCTGCCTGAGATGGGGAGGGAGGATGCTGTGGTCCAGCTGAATTGTGCTGGCTGTGGCACCCCACTGAATGCCCTCTTACGTAAGGGTCCCTCAGCAGCCCGTGTATGCTGTGGGTAGCACACCCTCAGTATAGGCATCAGTGCTAACAGTTCCAGTACTGCGCGTATGCTGCAGCCTTGGTCATATGTCAGGAAAGGGGCTATAACCCACGGTCCTCAGCTGCTGCTAAGAAGATATGTGGCTCTGAAAGTCAAACTAGCTGAACCGAGAGTAAGAATTTAAAATGCATTAGTTGGGGAATGCTAAGTCACTATCTGGATATTTTGGTAAATTAAGTGGCCTGTCTTCACAAGAAACTGCTCTACATGTGTGTGGTCGCATGCACACAACATGTATTTAATACATATTGAAGATACATCCTTGGTCAATAGGCTTCACATCCTATCTAGAAAAAAATTATTTGTTGTGGAAAAGAAACGGTGTAGAATATCAGACTACTGAATGATTTCTCTAAGTCCCTGCAAAGGTAAGAGCAATCACAAAGCAATTGTTTGGAGTTACTCCTTTATCTGTCTCTGAGCAGGTCAGTCTCATCTGGAGTTACACTACCATGGTCATACTGATGGCAATAAAAACTTGAAGAGGATCAGGACATACTCTAGGCAAATAAATAAATAAAAGGAGCTGGAATTAAATATCTGATTGTGATATACTCTTTAATACACACTCTGTTCATAGCAAGTCACAAGTTAGAGCTGACCAATTCCAGCCATCACAGAGTTCATTATTCTTCATTACCACTCATTTAAAGATCATTACAGTGCAAGTAAAGCACTTTTGGAAACAAAGAGGGATGAATGAAACTTAAAATGGTGAACACCCAGAGGKTTTTATGTTTCCCTGCTGTGTGCCACTTTTTAGTGGCCCTTGTGGCACTTCTTCTTCCATTAAACAAATCTCTTCTAACAATTTGCTACATCTTTCACCTCTAAAAATGAAGATGCAGTCCTCTGTATCCCTTAGCTCACACAAAAGTACCTTGAAAGCTTTTTCTTGACAATATCCCTTTCAACCTGTGGGAGAGGAAGAGTATGAGATGAAAATAAATGTTCTGTGTCATTTGTCTTCTAAGAATTTGAAGGAAGCCTTCCTTTTCAGCTGTCTTTTTGCTATGCACTTCATTTCTACAGCTTCTTTATGCATGTTTCAGAAACTTCTCTGCTTTAACTGTAAGGACTTTGAAGCTGATTTACTTCTTTTATTGTTTGCAGATAGTTCAAAAGTTCTGAGTAAAGAAGCCTATCAGAGCAAAGAGATTGGCCAGTCATTGTACAGATATTATTAAAAATTAAATACAGGATTTTAGAAATAAAAACCTTGTAGCAAAATTGTTCTCTGGAAGCTGCAGTACTTGTGTAAAGAAACTCTACTGATGTGAAACAGTTTAACTATAAAACAGCTGTGTGCCCTGATGGCTGAAGAAATTCCCATTTTAGTGTAATGGCTCATATTGTTGAAAAACTCCACTAAAGATGATGAAAAAAAAGAACAGTAAATGTTTTTTATTATAAAATATGATTAACTTTTCACATGATTGGGCCATATGAAAGAGATGGAAGAGGGAAAGGTAATTTAAAAAATAATTAAAATTGATATTTGCAAAAGGTTTATTACCTTGATTTTTATTAAGGTTTTCTGCTAGCTGCTCTACTCCCTGCTGCTCCAGATCTTTCTGCTAGAAATCAATCATAGATTTTAACAGTAATTCACCTGTCACCAGGAATTTTAATTGTCAGTGTGATCATTTATTAAAAAACGGAGGTTGATCTGCCCTCTGCTATGCAGCATGTATTTCCATAGATTCAAATTAAAGCAATTGTGCAGGCATGTGTTATACAATAGAAATAACACCGCAGGAAGAAAGGCTGCTGTGTATAGACAATTTTCTAGTGCTAATAATGCTGAAGGTGTACTTACTACAAGATACCACTGAGGGGTTTAGTTCTACAGGCTATGGTATATGCTAACCTGGAGGAACTTCTTTTGTATCACTAAGGATATTTGAAAAGTCTTTTCACCAAAGGAGCCTGTGCACTAAGAAGAAGGGACTTTGAGAGAAACTGCCCTTTACCCCAGCTCTGCTCCAGGCAGCAGTGGAGCAGGGGCTGGCTGGGTGGGGACAGCTGCTGCTCTCCTGGAGTAACAGATGCTTGGGGTTGGAAATGAAAACACATAACCCTGTCTAAGAGGCCAGATGGTTAAATTTACATAGATCCTCATTGGTAAAGGCTGGAACTGAGTTATTTTTTCAGCGAGGCAAAAAAGGAAGACCCCTAATGAATGGTAAATCGAGATCTATCTTTCAGGAGTTGTGGCTTATAGTCTTGTTCTTTAACCATGGGAAAATACTGTTTCTCCTTTGTGTATATGAAATAATATTTAAAAATCTAATTTTGCTACAAAACCTATATATTTATGCTCATGCATAAAGAAGCATGAGCTCTTAATTGTTGACAACACAGGCCAGACTCGTCCTTAACTTTACTTTAGGCACCTGCTTGAGGCACTGGAGCTAGAAGGGTAGTTGGCTACGAGCTCGCTACCATTAGGGGAGTGTTAAGACCTGAACTGCCCTGAGGAAGAGTGTGTATATCCTTCTTCATTGGCTCTAGAGGGAACTTCAGGTCATTAAGCTTCAAACTTGGATATTTCAGATTTCATAAATATTGGACGTTGTAGCCACATTTGGGGCACCGGACTCTGTGGCCCTGTATTGAAACCTAGTCTTCTCTGACATTCTC
Organism: Phoebastria nigripes; assembly: GCA_035582835.1. Lineage (NCBI taxonomy): Eukaryota > Metazoa > Chordata > Aves > Procellariiformes > Diomedeidae > Phoebastria > Phoebastria nigripes. The sequence goes on from JAYKAV010003392.1 coordinate 155,182, forward strand.
TACCTCTTCTCCCAAAGTTTTCCTATGTAGTGATAGGTAACATTCAAGGAACAAGGGAGGGAGAATAGAAGGATATATAGGTGGAGAGAAATCTTATTTACTGATCTCAAGACTATACATGTTTATACACATTGATGACAATGAAAACTATGCAAGTAGTCTTGAGTGCAAAGTGTCACCTTGCTCCCATATGAATGGAGAACGCAGCACATACATCCAGCCAAATAAAGACTGAGATTGACTATGAAACTTGTTAGTCTATGTAGATTGCTGGGCTCCCTTTCACATTCTCCTTACAACAGTCTTAYACTGATCTGATTCTGTTAAATCAAATGGAATCTGACTGAAGTGAAACTGCAGCAGCACTCGTACAATCAAACACAGTCCTTCGAAATCATACAAACGTACTTATTCAAACAGGTCACTTTTTATTAAACATGCAAATAAACAGGCATCATGATTTAGTGACCAAGAATGGCTTATCTTTTAGCATAGTTCTCTGCACCTGTGGATGTTGTAGCTTTCTCTAGAAAAAGGTTTCCTTTCATTGATTACGAAGGAGTTCCACCAGGAACTTCTTTCAGAGGTTTGCTTTCATCAGAGATCTCCCACCTCTAGCAGGGAGGATTATCTAGGCACTAAAATATAACTGCCGTATGAAATAGAATAAAACTTCTTCCCATGTCCTGCATTTACCAGGTTTTGGCTAGCAGGATATTTAAACTGGGGAGTTTAAAACATCCCTCCAACAGAGATTTATGTTAGACTGTCAACATTGATAACCAAATAAAAAATACTACTGTGCAGCATGATGTCTGGAGTCCGCAGAATGCAGAATGAGTGCAAAGAGCCRAGGCTGTAATTTTCTCCTCTCCACTGGACACTAACCAGGTTTACATTTCCCTCTCTGTTGGTGGACATTCTTTTCTGTTGTTCTTTTTTTATTCTTTTATGCCTCATTAAGGTTTTCTTGCAATATTTACTGAGGACAGGTTCCCACACACTTGGGTGACTGCCAAGAATTCAGAATTTCACTTAGCACCAAAAATTAATCTAGTTGTGATCAGGAAAAACACTTCATTGATGGAAGTGATAGTCGGGTAAATTCTAAAAGGTAGTGTTTATTAAACCCTCTCCTTTTCAAAGTCTGGTTTTAAATTAAAAACAAAGGATTATGTAATCTATTTTATTATTTGTATGGAACATCGCTTCAGTTAAAATTAAAAGGAAATGCTAYTAAGCTAAGCAGTAGTCTAAGTCATTTTTATATGACTCCTAGCTCTTAATAAAAAGATAGCTGTTTGTGTAACTCAGTATAACGCTGGATAGCAATAAAATGTCTTCCTCGTTACAATCAATACCTATGAATAGCAAAGACCTTCAGCGTGCCATGGCCTTTCTCAACAGGCAGCCTCACTTGGTAGTAAGGAAAATTGCTATCATCTTGTATGAAACTATTTTAGCATCACCCTGAGCTTAATGGAGCAGTCTTTCATCGCCTGTTAACAAACTGAGCTATTGCCAGAAAGTGTTTAAACTGACAAATGTTGTCAACTCTTTCTTTGCAAAGGTTTTTTTTTTTGTGTGTGTTTAGTGTGTTAACATTAGTTTGAATGCTGTCAAAACGTATGTTGATTATTTTATTTACCAAACTAATCAGTCCATTAGTTCAGGGTACAGAAGGTCTCTAAATAACAATAGCTGGATATCAGCGTACCTGTGGTAAGTTGGAGCCCATATGCTTGCAGTTAATATCATCGTGGTTTCAGCTGCATTAAAATGTGGAGCAGATACAAACGTTAAGGGCTGTGTTGTGTAGCCCCACCTTTTGCTCAGTAGTCAGCCGTCATTCCTATGCAATACACAAGACATTGCTGTTACAGCAACAACCCACATATATCAAACCGTCTCGTAAAGGCCAGACATGTTGATATTCTACAGGCATTTATAGTCATATATGTACTTGCAGCTGCATATGATGCATACTGATAATAGCATGCAAAAAATAGGACACATGAAGGTACACAATGTTTATAGAGGTTTTGGGTAAGGTGAAGGGTCATGCGAAGAAATTCAAGAAAAGGATCATTCCATTGCTCTGTATTCTGGGAAGGAAAAGATGAAACCTAAAACTGTCCAAATTTGTTAACAGGAGAAAAATAAAACATTAAGGCTTTTCGGGAACATACATCAATTTTATGATTTCAGCAGTTGGGATTGTAATAAAGATGCATTATTTGTGCTGCAACGACTTTCAAATTACACAAATGGTCAAGCTGGCTTTGACCACCTGCCCTCCATTTTTGTAAAGCTTTCACGGGCAGTTAGAGAGAGGAAGAGGCAAGAGGACACGCTGAAGAAGGAGATAGGCTGGTGTACGCTGCCATAGGCAGCTTCCTTCCTGCTTTATTTTATTGCACCCTCAGTTCATGATTTACSACAAGGTAACCCTCTTCATCCCTCATGGCACAAAGCTTTACTGTCTTGTCGTACTTATCCAGCTGCCTACTTTGCTGAGTGCGCTTCAGGTAGACCTGGTGGATGATATGTATTATTTTTTGAGTGTCATAGAACTAGTAGTGGTTTTGCTTGTAAGCCTTACAGTTAGGATTTTGCTTTTCAGTAAGCCTGATAAAAGGAAGTCATAGTTTTTATTTTATACGGGAAATGTACTGATTTTCTTCTCTGCGCCTCCCCGGGAGCCTGTAGCTTCACCAGATTTCCTAGATTGTRAAGTGGAGTTGGATGTGAAGGGGAAGGAAGACACAATTGTTAGTCTGGACCCTCTAATTTCAACTGGTTTTCAGGAAATAATTATAAAATTAATTATGTCTCTTGATTTGAGCTGGAACAAACAGTTATTAGGCCCTTTAGATAGAATCTTCTATTTTCATGCAGTCCGGAAGTGACCAAAAAACCCCTTGAAATAAATTAAGGATCTTTCATTGAGAGTTACTTTTTCATTCCCTTTTCTGATATAAACTAAGGTGTAGCCTTTCTGTGACATGTGGTTAATGCGTGGGGAAAAGTAGTTCTTTAAAGATAATTGGTTTTCTTTATGCTCTAAGGAATGGCTGGAATACTGTGGTGATTAAAAAGAGGAAAAAGAACTAATTAAATACCTTTCTTAYGCCAGCTGCGGGTTCAAATCCATATTTCTTGCTACTTTTCTCAAGATACGCAGACCTAGAAATAAGGCTTCAGAGCAAGAAAAAATCTAAAACATAAAGAGATATAGAATCTCACAAAGGGGGGAATTGTCTTCCCTTCATACTTGAAAAATCACACGGAGTCAAAAGGAGGACAGAGCAGTGCTACACAGTCCCCTGAGAAACAGTCCTCCTCTATATCCCGGGGAAGGAGGATTGTGCATCAAAATCAGGCTCACGCTACAGCAAGCCTCAATACAAGCACTGTATTAGTTGAGACATGGGGAAAATGAGAGGAGGGAGCAATCAAAAGGGAAAGTTACAGGAAACTCCCACTTCATTTAAAACACTTCCAAATTGCTAAGTTCCTAAAATAATGTTTGAGACAACTCCGAAATTTCATGCATCATAATTACACACAGCAAAATAAGATACAGGTTTTTCAAGAATCTGATCTCCATTTTTCCTTTCCGTGTCTGTGAATGCCAGTGATGTTGAATGTACAGCCCTCTGGATCCGGGGACCAAGTTAGATTGAGTGCTGTTGCTGCATAATAACTATGTTCTTCTTCATAAAATGTTCGTTATATTATGGGCCAAGGGTTTCCTGTTTCCCTGAGCGATGGGATTTAGCACAGTTGTGTTAGTGCTGAGAATATCATGCAAAACCCACTAATTTCCAGTAGCTATGCTTCTGATATCATAGAGGTACCAGAAGTTTTAACTAGCTGCACTTTGTGCAGCTTGTGAGAAAAATTTAGGCACACGTAATTTAATTTCTAGTTCTTCTTCCTAAGCAGTGTTTGAAAGACACTTTCTAAAATGCCAACCTGATTTGTTTTTTGGAAATAAAATACATTTTTCTTAGTTTGTTTATAACCTTTTACCTGAGATACCACATTTTGAATGTGTAAATGAAAAATGGCCCAAACCAAATGATCAAAAATAGTGCCTATGGGTACATCAGGCACATAGAATGTAAAAAGTTAGTATACTGTAATAAGTTTGCATACCACTGGGGATGAGACCAATGTTTTTGTCATCATGACTATTTAAAAAAAAATGCAGACTATTTAAAAAAAAATGCAGAAAACATTTATATGCAATGTACCATAAAAGAGTTTGGAAGCAGAAATACTTTTTTTCATAATCACGTAATTGTACTTCTGTTCCAAAATATGTTTATCCATACTTGGAAGTTTTGGAGTCTAGTTTGTTATAAGTTCTGAATTGGACTTACAAACATTTACACTTACTTTGAGCACATTTTAATTTTTGGAGAAGATTCTCAGTGCTACACAGAAGCATTTTCATTGAAGATTGCATCTGCTGTAAAGGAACAACAAATGCTGTTAATATCAGTGAAGATCTTTGCACATGGGGGCTTTTCTTGGTTTTTTGTGAAGTTTGCATAAAGTCTCTGGAACATTTCTCACCTTATCTTCCTGCACCAATACATTAAAGCCTTTCCAGAACAGCAGGGACGCTTTCTTAGAGTTTGCATTGCGTTCATAAAATTATCATCAGATTCCTTTTGTTCAACTAGATCGCACATGATCTCTCTGAATAGCTGCAGAAATAAAATCAAACAGCTTGCTGGCTGCAAAAGGAAAAGATTTGCTGGAAATCTGAGGGTGGCCCTAGCGAAAGAGTAATTCTAGGGAGTCCGAATCCAGATCAAATGACAATCTCAAAAGTGTGGGGAACAGGGACAAACATAGGAGCTCTGTCCTCTGAGAACTGGACTGAATCTCTTTATTAAAGGCTGCCATGATAATTGCTTAAGAAATCTTTCTTAGATTGCTTTTGGCTGCATGCAGGTGAAACTTCATTATTTAAAAAAAAACAAACAAAAAAAAGCCCATTGCAGTTTCAAGTACTTTGTGGTCAGTCTGTGGTTTATGCTGGTTTATGCATTAAACTATAAGCAGTGTTGTTGGCTGAAGAGAGGGATATGCAAACAATCCTATGGTTTGGAAGCAGAAAACTGAAATCTACAATATTATTTATTTTCCGGCTTCAATCATTCAGTCTCTTTTGGAGAAATAATTTAACAGTGCGATTACAAGAAAATGTATGCACAATTTAACGTTAACCAAGGTAATGCTGAGGTCTGCTAGGAAGGAAGAGGATTTATTTTGGAGTCTGCTTATAAAAATGTGTCCTAATTAATATCTCTGGATTGTGTCTGGAATTCGGTTTCCTGTTTTGACTTCCAGTTTCACAGGATCTGCCTGTGTGAGAGCTGAATCTCTCAAAAATGCTGACGTGAATTTTCAGGTTTTGAATTCAATTTTGAGGGAAGCTTTTACTGTGGGGAGTTGAATTAGGGCCTATAAACTGTATAGTCTGTGATGACACGCTGAAAAGATGCAGTAGCTTTTTCTAATAAGGGCTTGTGTTTTCAAATACTTGACTCTTTTTGAAGCTTTATAAATGCAGTCTCTTTTTTTGCCCTCTGAATCCTTGCTACCTGATGCAAACCTTGCCTGGACAAACAAAAATTCTGATCCTCTCTCTTCATCTGGAAATATTGAATGGAAACAGAAGCCCATCTTACTCACAGGTAAATGTCCAGGCTTTCAAACAGGTTGTGGGGAGAAGTTCAAGGGCCAGCCTTGCGCTGACAGTTTGAATTTAGTGCTGTTAAGGAGCATGCTGTCTTGTTGCACTGCCTCTAGAAATGGGGTTGCACTAACAAGCCACAAAACCTCTGCTGCTTTTCTCTTCATTTTCCTGTAAGGATTGCGTTTCATTCATATCTCAACATCTGTAGCTTTCGGTTCTCAAGCAGATTTTTGCCCTTCATATAGTCTGCAGCTTAGCTGTGATAGTAGAAGTATATTTATTAATATGAATATGATTTTGAGCAATGATCATGCTGGAAATCCTTGGTGGAACTGTGTGACTACTGGGCTTCTGAATTTGCTAAAACCAGAAATTCACATCTAGTATCTTCAGGGTCAGACATTTGAAGCAGTTACGGCATTTTGTGTTGATGAAATATCGCAGTAGTATATAAATGATGATTAAGTGTTATTGACAGTCATTGGTAAATTATTGGCTTGCTTTTGCTGCTACTGCTAGAAAACTTCAATTTCTGCATGCTGCTTACAGCACAGGTAAACGATTTTACATAAAAATTCAGTGATCGTATAGGGAGCTGCTTACAAATATGTTAACTAATGGTTAAATTGTTCTCATTTATAAAATATGAAAGGGCAGTATTTTGTGTTGTGAGATTCATCCTTTTTTCTAGGGATTTATGGAAATGAATTCACAATACTATCAGATAGTTGGCGAAACATGCTAACAAATACATAATCTTATTGCAAGCACAAAAATAAGTCGTCCTTTTTCTTGGAAAACCACTTAGTCCAAAGCCTATTAAACTCAGTGGGAGTCATTTTATTGACTCTTAACAAAATGGACTTTTGCTTCATACCTTTTCAGCTTTCCTCCCCAAACCTTCTGCTTTCCAGGCACTCCATACCTACCATAAATGCACTGCGTCTTCCATGATTATGAACAGACTCACATACTACATAATATAACAAAATATTCTCCACGCCTCTTCTGCCTGTCATCCACTCTTCTTTTACTCATGCAGTCTCACAGAATTGTCCGTTTTCTGGTATTTTCTAGGTAGGTCACATTTGTTCTGACAGATGTGCTACACCTGTACTACAAGTTGGTGTGTTGAATCCCTTGCATGATTCACTCTGTTTCTTAAATGTAGATGGTGTCAGGAGAATTAACCAGTCAGAACTACTAGATATGTTCATTAAACCCATGATCATAGAAATGCAGTGAGCAGATCTTTATCCATCTGTCAAGAAAGAGATCTAAAACCAGCTCCGCGGGAATGCTTTGGATTCCCCAGTGCAAAGCTGTGTTTCATAGTCACTGAAAGACACGTCTTCATCCCTCAACCCTATCATTGCAAGCTCTGAAGCTGATCCAGGTGTCTTCTAAGGAGAGAATTGTCTGTTGTGCTTTGCATATTCTGGAAATTGTGCTGAGGAGATAAAGCACTTGTTAGCACGTCGCAATACGCACTTATAAATCCACTAAGCAGTCCTGGATGAAAAATCCTGGCAATCACCCCTAGCTCAAATCTGTTGAAAATAAAAATGGAAAGAAAAAAAAAAGTTTGTTACCATGCTGTCTATTTTGCATGTTTTAAATGTTTCTAAAACCTGATAAATAAGTGAAAGAAAAAAAATGCTTTTTTTTCTGACATCAAGATTAAAACTGAAAGGTGTCTCTATGTCTATATGCATTACATAGAGGATTATATTTTCTACATGCCATTCAGGTTCATTTTGGGAAAGAACTGCTTCTTGGCGGGAGTCTTAGCTTTATAACTAATCTCCTTTCTTGAATGTCAGTAGGATTTTGGATAGATTTACTTGTTCTCCTTCAGTTCTTTCTGCCTTATTAACTTCTACTTTTGTTCGGACTTAGTTTTACTGTTCCTCCAACTGAAATAGACATTTCCTTAAGGGAGCAAATATAACTTTGATGTGTCAGGTATCACTTCCTGCATTTGACGGTCACCTCTGAGTGAATGAGGTGGGGTGTCACACTGTCCTCCTACCTGGTGACCTGCTGAGAAGCGTCTCCATCCAACAAACATCCACTTACGTCTTGTATCAGTCTATATACTAAGAATACATTTCATGCAAACATGTATAGGGAATAATGTATGTAGTCATTACTGAGTCATGACTGTTCCTAGACACAGTAGTAACTAACCACTTTGAGAGGACAAGGAATTTATATCCTTGTCAGTCTCCACCATATTTTTTCTAAATATACCACTTCTGAATCCCATAGCTAGTAATGAATCTAAAACCTACGAGGAAGCTGTAAGGTTCATAACACTGAGGTGTGGGTCAGCACAACATATTGCGCTTTCCATACTGCTAATGTGAATAACCATAATTCAGTGTAAAGGTGTCACAAATGTTTAGACATGAAATAAAGCCATAGTTTCACTTAAGCAGTAAGAGCATGAAAAAAAGGTCTCAACAAGACAGATGAGCTAGAGTAATGCTGAATGACAGCACTAAATACACTAAGATTCAGCTGGAGTGTGAAAGAGATTACAGCATCTTTTGTTTCTACTGCCCCTTCTTTCCTTTTTGCCTTTTTCTCTGCCAGCCGGGTAAAACGGGAGCATCCATGTAGTGCACTGTGCAGCCCTGTATTTCCCACCCAGTGCCCCCTGCCAGTCAGTCCTCTAGCTGGGTAAATTCTGCCATCTGTAATTATTCTTTCATGACCTGTTATATGGGAAATGCTGCATTCCAGCCAGTAAGGCATAAAATTCTAATTAATGACTTTACTGTTTGTGTTGACAAAATTACCCTCAGATTAATATTATTTTCAGTAGGATAAAAGTTTTACCAAGGCAAAATGAGATTTTGTATGCCCTCAGACTCTGAAAATGAAGACTACTTTTAAGTAGAGTTTTTGAGAAGATGACCCTTAAATTTATTAGGGATGAAATCTTCTCCAATTTTCCATCTGGTTCCTATGCTTTAAAAAAATTTTGTTGGTCAAGAGACTCTAATTAATGACCTTATATATGATTATGAATCTTTGTAACGAGCAGATGGTAACTGATACTTATGTCTAGTAGTAAGTCAAGAATCTTATATTACGGTATTTAAATATATCAGAGAGAAAGTTTTTGGAATCGAAGTCTACTTTAAACTGATTTTCATTGTTTCTCTATGTGATGGATCTGTACCTTGGAATCTTGTGATAAAAGCTTTTTAAAAGTTACATCTTAACTATGTTGCTGGAATTAATTCTTCTGTAAATGGTATAAGAGTGTTAGATCCAGTATTATTTCCATAGTGGGTTTTTTTTGTGTGTGTTTTTGTTTTTATTATTATTATTATTATTATTATTATTATTATTATTATTATTATTATTATTTTCTCCAGACTTCTAATAAGCATACTGAGGTAGATCTCATTTTCTTTTATTATTGTTCCATGTACAAGACACAGTATAAAAATGTGCATTGATATAAGGAAGGTAGATGGCTTCAAAGATGTTGAATAGCAGATACAGAAATGCTATATCATAAAATACAAAAAAGTATTATGTTAATTAGTAGAAAGATTAAGAGTTGAGTGACAATAATTAGTTAGACTGAATTTTTGGATCAACCTAATGCTTTAATTTAACACGGCTCAGTTGGTAAAATAGGTGTGATAACACAGTTCTGTAAAAATACTCTCCCAACCAACTATGCAGCATCATTTTCCAGATGCCATAGTAACATAATTGTATTTCTAAGGACTCAAATGACCAAAGAATGCCTAAGAATGAAGCTCCAATGACACTGAAAAAGAGATGGTTCGTCAGCAAGGTGACTGAAGAAAGATGAGGCTTCCCCAGTCATCTGGAGAACGGAAAGGTCTTACAGAAGCAAAGGAGCTAGACATGTGTATACATTTTTTGAAAGGATATCTATCCTATTTGAAAAGTTAAGTTATAAATGAAACTACAGGTTTTTTTCAAGGAATGCTATCATGTACCCATTCCTAAATAACAGATGTGAATTTAATTTGGATTTGCTGAGGACAATTTGGTTATTACCTATGGGGACTGCAGTCAAAGATCATGTCTGACTACAAGTTTGGGAAGATACTCTTTGTCCTTTGCTGTGCCTGTATAACCTGGGAAGCTGGGAAATGACTGAGCTATCCCAGAACTAGTTGGAAACGTGATTGCTTCAAATTTATACATGAAAAGAGCAAGGAAGGAATAACACTTCTGGTGATCTGAGGGGGAAAAAGTTCACTAAATTCTTAAAGTTACTTTGAATTCTCATGAATGCCATCAGATGCCCAAGTACTTAAACTGCATATTTTAGGAAGCCAGTCAATCACATTCCAGCAGTGCTTTCAATCTATACTTTTCACTTTATGCTCTAAGTAGAGGAATGAAGTTGTACTTAAAGGAAGACTATAAACATTCTGATTGCCTGTAACAGGAGTGATAGATTTTATGTTGTGCACCTTTTCAGAGAGTTTTCTCAGGTACCGTTCCCCTCCACAGTATTTTAGAATTTTATGGATTGATTACTAAAGCTAAAAAAAAAAAAAAAATCTGTTTCAGGACCATTTTTGCTGCATCTTGCTCTTCTGTCAAATTGATATATGGACTTTAGTAAAAGGAACTTTTGAGATATGTGAAAAAGGACTGTTCAAAGTCTTCCTTCCCTAGTGTAAAGTGCATACAATTATTTTAATATCTCTTTGCTTATTATAGAGAGGAGTGTTATATTATAGAGAGGTGAATAAGGAGGTGAAACAGCATTTATAAAAGATGGAGAAAAGGATGGTGCACCAATGAAGACACAGGTTCAGAATGTGGGGAATGCACAGGCTATATATTTGGATATGAAAGGCTGTGTCTCTTAAAAGGTTTGCTGAAAGACTCTGCAAGGTGGAGAAATATCCTGAATACAAGGAAGTAGAGCTACTACCTGAGATAAGTCTTAGATTTTGTATCTGAGGAGGAGGATGGAATTATTCACACACATATAGAAAAGAAAGAGTAAAGAGCTCTCAGGCTGAACAGTAAAATTAAGAGTTCTCTTTGAGCCATTATTATCTTCTAGAATCATAGAATAGTTTGGATTGGAAGGGACCTTTAAAGGTCATCTAGTCCAACCCCCCTGCTGTGGGCAGGGACATCTTCAACTAGATCAGGTTGCTCAGAGCCCTGTCCAACCTTGACTGTTTCCAGGGATGGGGCATCTACCACCTCTCTGGGCAACCTGTGCCAGTGTTTCACCACCCTCAGCATCAAAAATTTCTTCCTTACATCTAGTTTAAATCTACCCTCTTTTAGTTTAAAGCCATTCCCCCTTGTCCTGTCGCAACAGGCCCTGCTAAAAAGTTTGCCGCCATCTTTTTTATAAGCCCCCTTTAAGCACTGAAAGGCTGCAATAAGGTCTCCCCGAAGCCTTCTCTTCTCCAGGCTGAACAACCCCAACTCTCTCAGCCTTTCTTCATAGGAGAGGCATTCCATCCCCCTGATCATTTTTGTGACCCTCCTCTGGACCTGCTCCAACAGGTCCATGTCTTTCTTATGCTGAGGACTCCAGAGCTGGACGCAGTACTCCAGGTGGGGTCTCACCAGAGCAGAGTAGAGGGGCAGAATCACCTCCCTCGACCTGCTGGCCACGCTTCTTTTGATGCAGCCCAGGATACAGTTGGCCTTCTGGGCTGCGAGCGCACATTGCTGGCTCATGTCCAGCTTGTCATCCACCAGTACGCCCAAGTCCTTCTCGGCAGGGCTGCTCTCAATCCCTTCATCTCCCAGCCTGTAATGATACCGGGGGTTGCCCTGACCCAGGGGCAGGACCTTGTACTTGGCCTTGTTGAACCTCATGAGGTTTACACGGGCCCACTTCTTGAGCTTGTGCAGGTCCCTCTGGATGGCATCCAGTCCTTCAGGCGTGTTGACCGCACCACTCAGCTTGGTGTCGTCTGCAAACTTGCTGAGGGTGCACTCGATCCCACTGTCTATGTCATTGATGAAGATATTAAACAGTACTGGTCCCAGTWCRGACCCYTGCRGGACACCACTCGTCACYRACCTCCATCTGGACATTGAGCTGTTGACCACTACCCTCTGGATGCGACCATCTAACCAGTTCCTCACCCACCGGCAGTCCACCCATCAAATCCATACCTCTCCAGTTTAGAGAGAAGGGTGTTGTGGGGSACCCTGTCAAAGGCCTTACAGAGGTCCAGATAGATGACATCTGTAGGTCTTCCCATGTCCACTGATGTAGTCACTCCATTGTAGAAGGCCACTAGGTTGGTCAGGCAGGACTTGCCCTTGGTGAAGCCATGTTGTCTGTCTCGAATCACCTCCCTGTCCTCCGTGTGCCTTAGTATAGCTTCCAGGAGGATCTGTTCCATGATCTTGCCAGGCACAGAGGTGAGACTGACTGGCCTGTAGTTCCCCGGGTCTTCCTTTTTCCCCTTTTTAAAAATGGGGGTTATATTTCCCCTTTTCCGGTCAGTGGGAACTTCACTGGATTGCCACGACTTCTCTAATACAATGGATAGTGGCTTAGCAACTACATCCGCCAGTTCCCTCAGGACCCGTGGATGGATCTCATCGGGTCCCATGGACTTGYGCACCTCAGGCTCCTTAGATGGTCTTGAACCTGATCTTCTCCTACAGCGGGCAGTTCTTCATTCTCCCAGTCCCTGCCTTTGCCTTCTGCAGCTTGGGCGGTGAGGCTCGAGCACTTGCTGGTGAAGACTGAGGCAAAAAAGTCATTGAGTACCTCCGCCTTCTCTGTATCCCAGGTAACCAGGTCTCCTGTTTCATTCCGGAGAGGGCCCACGTTTTCCCTCGTCTTCCCTTTATCCCCAACGTACCTATAGAATCTTTTCTTGTTGCCCTTGATGTCCCTGGCCAGATTTAATTCTAGCAAGGCTTTAGCTTTCCTAACCTGATCCCTGGCTGCTCGGACAATTTCTCTGTATTCCTCCCAGGCTACCTGTCCTTGCTTCCACCCTCTGTAGGCTTCCTTGTTGTGTTTGAGTGTGTCCAGGAGCTCCTTGTTTATCTACGCAGGCCTCCTGGCATTTTTGCCCGATTTCCTTTTTGCTGGGATGCATTGCTCCTGAGCTTGGAGGAGGTGATCCTTGAATATTACCTAGCTTTCTTGGGCCCCTCTTCCCTCCAGGACTTTGCCCCATGGCACTCTACCAAGCAGATCCCTGAAGAGGCCAAAGCCTGCTCTCCTGAAGTCCAGGGTAGTGAGCTTGCTGTGCTCCCTCCTCGGTGCCCTAAGGATCTTGAACTCCACCATTTCATGGTCACTGCAGCCCAGGCTGCCCTTGAGCTTCACACTCCCCACCAGCCCCTCCTTGTTGGTGAGAACAAGGTCCAGCATAGCACCTCTCCTCATTGGCTCCTCTACCACTTGGAGAAGGAAGTTATCCTTGACACATTCCAGGAACCTCCTGGATTGCTTGTGCCCTGCCGTGTTGTCCCTCCAACATATCGGGGATGGTTGGGGGTGATTGATATCGGGGTGGTTGAAGTCCCCCATGAGGACCAGGGCTTGTGATCGTGAGGCTGCTCCTATCTGTCTATAGAGGGCCTCATCTGCTCGGTCTTCCTGGTCGGGTGGCAGGTGTAGCAGACCCCCACCATAATGTCACTTGTCCCTGCCCTCCCTTTAATCCTGACCCCTAAGCTCTCGGTCGGCTCCTCATCCGTCCCCAGGCAGAGCTCCATGCACTCCAGCTGGTCATTGACACAGAGGGTGACACCTGCCTGTCCTTCCTAAAAAGCCTGTATCCCTCCGTCCCAACACTCCAATCATAGGAGCCATCCCACCACATCTCCGTGATGCCAATAAGGTCGTAGCCCTGCAGGTGTGCACACGTCTCTAACTCCTCTTGTTTTTTCCCCATGCTATGTGTGTTTGCATTGAGGCATTTAAGTTGGGCCCCTGATGAAGCTGACTTACTGGCTGGAGTGGCTGGGGTTCCTTTGTGCTGCTCTTCAGACACTCTCCTGCTGACCTGTGATCCTTCTCCAGGCTCTGGGCATCCATTGCTGGCCCTGGCATCAAACTGGTAGGAGTGGGATGGATTGAGTTTCCCCTCCCCCGGCATCTCTAGTTTAAAGCCCTCTTAAGCCAATAGTTAAGAACTTAAGAAGGACATTGAGTTGCTGGAGCGTGTCCAGAGAAGGGCAACGAAACTGGTGAAGGGTCTGGAGAACAAGTCTTACGAGGAGCGGCTGAGGGAACTGGGACTGTTTAGCCTGGAGAAGAGGAGGCTCAGGGGAGACCTTATCGCGCTCTACAACTATCTGAAAGGAGGTTGCAGTGAGGTGGGTGTCGGTCTCTTCTCCCAAGTAACTAGCGATAGGACAAGAGGAAATGGCCTCAAGTTGCGCCAGGGGAGGTTTAGATTGGACATTAGGAAAAATGTCTTTACTGGAAGAGTGGTTAAACATTGGAACAGGCTGCCCAGGGAAGTGGTTGAGTCACCATCCCTGGAAGTATTTCAAAGACGTGTAGATGAGGCGCTTAGGGACATGGTTTAGTGGGCATGGTGGTGTTGGGTTGACGGTTGGACTCGATGATCTTAGAGGTCTTTTCCAACCTTAATGATTCTATGATTCTATGATTCTTGAAACATCAGAGTGTTATGTTAAAGCAAAATTAGAGAAGTAGGAATAAAAGCAGAAAGGAGTGATCTCAGAAGCGGAAAGATGACTGTATTTCAAGAAAAATCTTGTGTCAGAAGTATTTGAAAAATAGGAGGGTGAAAATTAAGTCTTGATTCTGCTTTTGGCTAAGAAAAAGCATAGGGAATCTTTCTGGGAAAGTTGTGTCCATGGAATACAAGGATAGAAGTCATGCTGAAGCAGAACTTCATGAACAACTCCAGACACAAAGTATAATTAGAGAAAAATATGAACTCAGTGATAACTGTAAGAGAATATTTAAGATGCTGGTGTCAGGGAATGTAGGTGGTTGATTATGACTTGTTTCTGTTGTGTTTTTTATAAAACAGAAATGACTGAGGGTTTGGACAGATATGCTCTGCCTAAAGAAATTACCATATCTATCTTTTGTGTCACTTCCATTCTATTGCTATAAGGAGGACTAGAAAATAGCTTATGCAAGTCTTAGTTTTCATTATATTAGTATTGCAGCTCCAGGGTCCAGAGCACTATTAAATATCCTAAGATTTAAAAAAAAAAAAAAATATATATATATATGTGTATATATATATATATAAAACCTTATCTGCAATAAGAACATAAGAGTGATAGCACTGGATCAATCCGAAGAGGCATGTAGTATAATACTACATCTGAGAGCCACCACTATCAGATGCTGAAGGAAGAGTATGAGATCAAGGGAGCATACAATGATGCCCCTGACTACTTGCCCAGACTCCAGCAATTTATAGGTCATGTGTCTTTTTTTTTAATAGTTCTTCATTTAATTTTCTTCCATGATTTAGGCAACATTGCATTTCACATTACAGTAAATTGGATGATGGGGCATAGCCTGACATAATCCTTTCAGTCATTTCTGTATGGAAAAGATAGCTACAGGTAGAAGCTGACATTTACCTCAGTTGTGATCCTACCTAACCTCTTGTTGCAACACAGAACTTTCTCTTACAGATGCTTGACTCAGTCCATTTCTCTTTGCATGATTTCCTTGTATTAAGTACTGTTCTTTTTTACTTACTATGATTTGCCATGATCAAAAAAGGCAGGAGGGATGACAAGATTTCAAAGGGTGACAAAAGATTAGGATTTTGTGAAAGGTGAGAAAGTAAGGGATAGTTCTTTTTGGAAAAGATTCTGTCACCACATGTTCTTTTTTTTTATAGCTTTATAGCTTTGAACTTTAATAACCGTGTGGTTACACAGCTAAGTACCTCTCAGATTTCAAGGATTTGGTCTGAGAATCAATATTTTAGTCTTGGACTTTCAAACGTATTTCTCAAATCTCAGGTCTTAGAATAAAACCCCTAAGCAGTTGCATGACATAAGGCACATCATATTGCTCCTGTCTTGAAATGCTATGAATCTTTTTTTTTTAAAAGGGATTTTGAGTGTGTCATTGTAACTTTTTTTAGGGTTTTTATTTAGTTAGGTTTATTTTTGAAAAATCTGTTAAAACTTAAGCTGTGGCATTTCTCATGAGTGACTTTCTGAGTATCTTTTTGAAAAGCAAACACATTATTTTTTCTTCAACCAACTGGCTTTCCAAGAATTGGTATTCTACTATATAATATTCTACTATATAATGCATCTAATGTGCCTTCTGAGCACATGGCGCTTGAATATCATGTAACAGCAAATTCTTCCTTCTATCTTATTTTGGTGCAGTTGATCTTTTTTTCTTTTTGACTGGGAAATTCAATGTAGTTCATTGAAAGTATTATATGGTAAAGACTAGGAGGGGTGAAGAGTAATGCCTGCTTTTGGAGGTCTGCCATGTCATCTTTGCTTTATTATAAAAAATATGTGTCCATTGCCCCCAAAGTCAGGATTTACTGAGAGTCCGACTTAGTATCTTAAGGATTGCTTAGGATCTTCTGCATTTTGTCAGTGAAGGTTGTAGTGCGCTAAATTAAAAAGAGCTAAGTCCATAAAACCGCTCAATCCCTTTTGAGCAAGATGTGACAGAAACAGCACTAATCCATGTCATTGATAGCAGATATGCTTGTACTTGAGTGAAGTTCAGACATTCATTTTGGTATTGATAAACCTAGTCACATTGATTATTAAATGTTTTTGACACCATACGCTTGCAATTTTGACTTTGCTCCCACTACTTCAAAGAAGCAATATGGCTAATGCAGTCAGAAGAAGATTGCTTTGCTTTGCTTTGCTTTGGTTTGAACTCCCTGAAATACTAATTCAGTCATGGAATAAGAGCGCTGACTTTAGCTGAGTTATATCCACATATACACTATTTGGTCCAAGTTAGCTGATGCAGAGGAACACCATGTTGAACAGTAAATCTGTTTGAAAAATATACCTCTCAACATGCCAAGGACCAAAATGCCAGCTGTAATGTGGAACAGGGAATCAGAATGAAAGACACAAATATTACTAAGGCAGAAAATCTTAAAATGCTTTCTTTCATAAAAAAACCAAAACCCTCTTTCTGTAACTTCAGTTTAAGAATCTTTATTTCTGATACAAATAATTCTTAACAGTACAAGTAAGGAGAAAGCAAATGTAGTGGGGCATGCAGATACCTTAGGGACTAAAGATTACTATATGACTAACATGACCCTCTTTAAGTGAGCATGAAAAATATGATTCCCAAATTTTGCACTCACTAGAATGCAAAATAGGCTATGTAGCTGGAAAAATACATTACCAATAGCAGAAGTAAAAATCAGTGCCGCAATCTAATGTAACAGTCATTGCAAAATAATTCTTGAAGCTGTCACAAACAAAGGAAGGATAATTTCTAACATGTGCATAAGTTATTTGAAGTGCCTCTAGTAAATGTTTGTACTTACAAGAAAAATGGAATTTGGGCCCATTTATTTCCATATATCTTAAGCTCATTCTTTGGTGATACTGAATCATTTTGTAGTTTTACTATATTCAGCCTTGTTTCAGGGCATTTTTATGTTAGCTGCCAGACAATACTTTAAATTAGTTTATGAAGTTGATAATATTTGGCTGTATTTTATTTACAGAATATGTTTCATTTATAAATAACGTTGTTATGAACACCATGGCAGCTATAGCCTGCATTTATGATATTTTATTTTTTCTCTTTGAGTTATATTAAACAATTATTTTACTGTACTATGTACAGAATCTATAAAACTACTAACCTACAATTTGATGAAATCCTGGAATCGTTAGGAAACTCTTTACAGGCATCAGAGAACCTGCCAAAGCCAGTGAAGAGTCTTAACCACACCTGGAAGTCATTTCCTCAAGGAGGGCAGCCTTCCAGTTTGGTGAAAATGATCTGAAACTGTAATTGTGATTTAATGTTTGCTCATGCCTCTTTTACAATATTTTATAACCTCTGGAAGCTGAAGTGGTAAACTATAGGAGGATACTAAGGCCCCTGGCTCATGTTTGCAGACATTTTGCAGGATGACTAAAAAAGGTTTTTATTTTCTCCTTTGCTGCCATACCTAACACTCGGCTTTACTAATGTAAAGCGCTGTTGATTTCAGTTTAGAAAATGCACGGGGCTGTGAACAGCAGTGGCGTAGGAAGGTTTCCCTTTCTGCTGTTCCTCGTGTAACTTCCAGCAGAAAGAGGAGCGTACAGCCGGGACAGTCATCGCTTCAGCAGTTTCAACATGTCCCATTTGCAAGCATTCCCCGTGCAAGCCTGAATCCTAGTTTTTAACTCCCTAAAAGAATGCTATGGTTTTGAAGGATGCTGAATTCTGAGGCTCTCTCTATGCTAGTAAATGTATGTCGAGGGTCATTCTGTGGCACTGAGGCCACCAGTAGAGGAAGACCACATCCAGGGCATCACAGCCCAGCTCTGCGGTCATGCATGCTCCTGGGCAAGTGATCAGAAGAATGCCAGCTGGCACAGGTGAAAGCCATAACAGCAGCCATCCTAACCCTTTCACAGCACGGACAGTCAAATGATGAATTATTTGATCATTTCAGAACCTGAGTCTCAGCTAATAGTTATTAGCAATAATTTCTAAACTTTAGCTTTGCTTTATATATTACATGGGCATACATGAGTAGAGTAGCAGATATGCACCCTATCATGTACTGCATACCTCAGAGTAATGTATGGGGCACTGAGAGATGGCTTTAAAAGTTGGCAAGCCTGTAAGGGTGAAGTCTTGTTGTCTATCGCATTGTTCAGTCACCAGAAATTATTATATTGCCTTCTTTTTCTTTTTCTTTTTTTTCTTTTTTTTTTTTTTTTTTTTTTTTCTTTCACTTACTGCCGTTAGTCTTTTTTGTTTTGTATGCTAGTATGCTAGCATTTCTAGTATGCTGTAGTGACTAGGTCTGTCTCTATTCCTAAGTAAGAGCATTTCTTTCCTTCCTTCCTCCCTCCCTCCCGCCCTCCCTCCCTCCCTTCTTGTCTTGTCCCTTCATTTCCTATGAGAGACAGGGGACACTGTTGGTGACCGAGTAATTTTCTTCCCTCTTACTTACTGTTTCTCCGTAACATTTTAATATGTATGTATATGTGTATGTATATTTTATACAAGCACAACTATATATATGTGTCCTGGTTCTGGCTGGGACAGAGTTAACTTTCTTCCCAGTAGCTGGGGGGGGTGCTGCGTTTTGGGTTTGGTATGAGAGGAACGTTCATGGCCCATTGATGTTTCGGTTGTTGCCGAGTGGTGCTTGCACCGGGGACTTTTCAGCTTCCCATGCCCTGCCAGGTGCATGGGAAGCTGGTGGGGGGAGCATAGCCGGGGCGGCTGACCCAGCTGGCTGATGGGGTATTCCATACCATGTGACGTCATGCTCAGTATATATTCAGGGGGCGTGGTCCGGGGTGGGGGGGGAGGCGCTCTCGCGTCTCGTGGTGACCTGGGCGTCGGTCAGCGTGTGGTGAGCAGTTGCATTGTGCATCACTTGCTTTGTATATTCTATTGTTGTTGTTGTTATCATTGTTATTATTACTGTTTTACTTTGTTTTATTTAATTATTAAACTGTTTTTATCTCAACCCGCAAGTTTTCCTGCTTGTTCCCTCCTGATTCTCTCCCCCATCCTACCGGAGGCGGGGGGTGAACGAGCGGCTGTGTAGTGTTTAGTTGCTGCCTAGGGTTAAACCACGACAATATGACATTCCATATGTTTATATAAATAAACATAAACACACACATGCACACATATATATGAAACATTATATGTATAAAATGATAAATACACATACCCAAAAAAGTTCTGACTTCAGGCTTTCCTCCATAATTCATCTTCTAAAAATGAAATCAACAACATCTTGTAAACCGTATCATGAGGAATATTAAACATTGGAACTAATTCCATTGACTTGCTGTGCCATGTTTAGTCTGCACGCAGGAGCCAGGGCAGGTAGGAAAGAGCAGTTAGGTGTGCAGTACAAAGACACCCTCATCCACCCATATTTGCTGTTAATTTAGGAGCTTTTTCTGCAGACACGAGGAACTAGAGCAATCAGACAGACTGGATGAAGGCTGTATTGATTACAAACCAAAGGATAAGACATAGGACTAGGTGGAATCTCCTTCTGTACCATATGTTTAGACTCCTATAATGAGAAGTTTTAAGATACCAGGAGTTCTCCTCCATTTTCTGGAATTCTTGGAAAACTCACCTCAAATTCTCTCTTAACTAAAAGTACTTAGTCTAAACTTTCTACAGTTCATGCCACCATAATCATGGATATCATAAGCAGTGCTCTGTTTCTTTCAATTCATTAATAAATTTTAGCTTTTGAAGTACAAAAAAATCTTCTAAGTGGTGAGTTCAGTTGCTTCTGCTTCTGCAGATTTGCTGAAAGATGTAAAATCACATTACTAAAGAGTCAGTGTTGAAGTGTTAGAAATTACTTGTATTTCTATATCTCCATCCTAAACCAGAAGATACGCGTTGAGAAAATTGTCTGCCATCTTATCGTTTCTGTTTGAAATTATAAGGTGCGGCATAAATAAGTGGCCGTAAGAAGGGTGAAGCATTTAAAGCACTGAAAATCTTTAAATAGGGATCTAGACAAGCCGAATTCATCTGACTTGCAGTCGTAAAAACTATCAAGTGYTACTAAAACAAATGATCTGAAAAAATGTAAAAGTATAGCTATGGGGCAGGAGACAAGGCATTGAAATTGTCTTGTGAGGTAACTTACTTGAGTTCTAACTTGAGTTCTAATTTCCGTTAACAAAACTGAGTGATTATTACATTTCTACATATTCAGGAGTTGGTAAATATGTTAACATTTTTTCCCAATGCCATGCAAGAATATCCACTTGAAAAGCATTTTATGCATACCCTCTTGTATGTTTTTTAGATATTATTTCTTTTGTCTGGATTGATATCTTTAAGTTGAATTAATCAGGACTTAGAATGAAAAGTAAAATAGTTCTGCATTGGATTGTATGGTTAAATAACAAGAACAGAAAAAATAACTTACTTTATTCCACTCTAGCTGTGCTGAAATAAATGTCCAGTTTTACAATATCTGCATATATTCAGATTTTTTGAATATGTAAAAAAAATATATTTCTTGGAATTGCTATAAAGTTTAGTTCAGTACAAGGAACCTTTTCAAAATGCAAAGTATTGGTGTAAAAACATTTGTATCAGAGATGAGGATAACCAGGTCTCTAACATGGCCTCAAAACATTACAGTACCTACAACTTATTTTCATGTTTGTGGAGCTATTGAGATTACTTTAGGGACATTGTTAGACATACGCTTAATTTTTATTTCTAGTAATGCTGCTTTCTAATCTGACATGTACAACACAATCTTAAAAACACCACAAAGATACGTGTCTACATGAGAGTACATTTAATACTATTGTGCATACGCTGTGAAGCAGATGGTATTTTCAGTAAGTTATTCATGAAGGATATGCTTTGCATCACCACTTGAAAGAATTAAGTATCTTGTTTGCTAGTCATATCCTGTTAAAATCTTTTTTCACCCTTTTGTTCTTGGGGTAAGCGTCCAATGGGATAAAATTAATCCCCTCAACCGTATATGTTATGCAGCACAGAGATCATAATGTGATTTTTTTACTTTTTTGAAGTAACTTTTATGATTTATTTTCTGTATCTAATTCATGATTTAGTGAGCATATGGTAGTTGAAGTCCTACAACTTTTCTTTTCGTCTAGTTTTAAAATTAATGTCATCCTTTTGATCATCAAAAATCTGAGAGATTCTGAGATATTTGAAAATGCCTTATTCCCTAGCAGTGTTTTCAAAAAAATGCTATAAATTGATTTCACATCTTCTAAACATATTGTTCAAGTGAGTAATATGATAAAGTGAGCTTTATTGCTAACCTCGATATGTGACTTTTAGCAGAAAGAGCAACAATCTGTCTAATGTGGGCAGCTAAAATACTATAGGCTATGTAATATGGTGATTTGAGAAAGCAACACTATCTGGGAGGTTTAGCTAAATAGGAACTTATTTCTATAGTTGAAAGAAAGTCTTAGAAAACTTTGGTTAGTGCCTTGGCCAGGTTGTCCTCTGGTTGTGAAGTCCATTGCGTTGCCTCCCACTGCATGAATGAACCCAGGTTTCCTTCCACGAGCTGCACTACCTACAGATCTGCCAGAAGCGGACCTGAACCTGCAGGACCTACTACCTGCAGCAATAACCTAACATAGTCGTTATCATTTCAAAGCAGAAATAACGTGCCCTTTCCAGCTGTTTTATTTGGAATGACAGGTTTCAAGCTCAGTGCCATCCTCCCTAATTAGGAGGCCTTGAGGATCTTAGCCTGGGGGTTGTTCAAGCAAAAGGTATTTTCCAGCACAAACATATTTTATCTCCAATACAAGTAAGCTTTTGTGGTCTAACTGTAGTTAGTTGTTATAGAGACATACACATCTAGCTTTGGGCAAACACCGTGAGCAGCATTTGTATTCAAGACAATAGGCACTCATCAGTGTAAATTCCTGTCTACTATGCAAGGTGCATCTTTTGATCTTTTAGAAAGAGCTGGAAAATTGGATGGTATTTGCAAAAGTCTTTCAGCTGAGAAATGTCAATAAAGTAATCGTGTTGAGACCAGTACATGGAATTGACTTTTTGGAGGGGCCACAGGGATGGTTACAGGTGCAGGAATGAATTGTGTAGCTCTTGATTACATAGACCGAAGTTCACAGATGAGAAATTGTGCACAGGCTCAGCGTCTCCAGGCTGTACCGCAGTCTCTCATTTGACGTGGCTAATTGGAGTGGAAATACCGGGGTACAGGTTTTCACATTTTTTTATGCAGTGTGTATGGAAATGCTTTGTAAATACTTTGCCTTCAGCACGCTAGTAAATACATAAAGGCAACAATGAAGTGTGATTGCACTGTTACGGTTGGTGCATGTTAACAAATGGGAGTAAATGCATAACATAATTTCTTACTGAAACATTGTTTCACAGCCTGGCTCCCCACAAACACTCTTCCTCTGTGGATTTTTGCGAATTTGCAGTGTTTAATGTGTCTCTCTGCAGGTCACTGCTCCCTATCCACTTCCATAAATAAATAGAAATAATTGCCAGTGGTTTAAAATTACTATCATTCATCTATTGCATGTGTTTGTTGTTAATCCATTAACTTGAAAACATTAGTGTTGTTTTTTTTTTTTTAAATAAATCTGGAAGAAGCAATCTAATGAATATACGTAAGTCTTTTCTCCTCCTTCTTAGACATCGCTACTTTGAATGCAACATTCTTCAAAGTTTATTCTTTTAATAATCCTATAAAAATGTCAGGATGTTTGTGAAGTACAAATGCAAGCGCCGTACTCAGTGCAATATTGCAGAATTGCCAGGGTAAGCTGATGGTTCATTAAAAGGCTGGTTTTAATAGAGGAGAGAAGTAATCAAGAAGTGGAAATAAGAAAATAATCTGAATGGAAATACAAGGCAAGGGGGAAAAAAAGGCTTAAGGGAACATGTAATATCAGTGCTTCCTTGCTAAGAAGGTGAGCATATCATATGTAAGAAGGAGAAAGTGGTAGACTGGTGAGTCCACTGCTAGAAACACAACATACAGGTTTTCGTGATATCAAATCTTCAATTTTACTCATTGATAATGTGTCTCCTATGCGGTTCCTGGAGTAGCCAGCAGCATGTAGAAATTTAACAGTGCTTACCTGAGCTGTGGAGAAGCACTTCAAAATAATCTCTGTTGTTTGCACATTAATATCTTCCTATAATTTTCAGTAAAGTATTTCTCAGGAAAGGGATRCTACAACAGCTACTGCAGATATGACATAGCTAAAGTTGACATCTAACACTTGAGACTGACTCTTTTTTTGGCAATACAGGGGATCTTTTTGGCTATAGGATGTACCCATTGGTTCTTTGAGATTTTCACATGAGAGTTCTGGAATAGAAGTATTTCATATTTTTATTTTGGTTTCTGTAAGTATTAAGCAAAGATAATGGTTAAAGAATAGTAAAAACCAGAAGATAGATATTGTTTTACAATACTTGGAGATTTCAAAGCACAAGGCAGTGACATAAGAATATATGTACAGGCATATCAGATTAGACCAAATGTTCAGCCAGTTTGTATCTTGACTAAAAAAGATTAATAATAGGGTATTGAAAGCCTAGGGAAGAGTCTAAGCTGAAATCAATGTTGCACAGAAATTTTCTCAGGACTTCCTGCACCATAATGGTAGGTTTGTATTTAATGATTCCCAAATGGGCTTTTTTTCCATTAATTTGTCCAGTCAGTTTTGGAACCTTAGTAAAAAATTTACAAAGAGTTCTTTACCTTAATTTCATGTTATATGAGACAAGTTATGTCTCCCTCCGTCCCTCCCTCCCTCTCTCCCTCCCTTCCTCCCTCCCTTCCTTCCTTCCTTCCTTCCTTCCTTTTCTTGGGTTGGTTTTTTGTTGTTGTTGTTGTTGTTTGTTTTAATAGTCATTCCCTTACTCCCTGTATCAGAAAAGAGAATGAACAGTCTACATGCACCTTCTCCAGACCACTGAGAATTTAATAGACCACTATTATGTCTCTCTCCTCTATTTATCTCTCATCCAGGCTGGAGCATCCTTGACTGTTTTATAGTTCCAGATACAGAAATCCTGTAAAGAAACCTAATACGTTAAGTGCAGCTTAATAATCCAAAAAGCCAAACTGCGTATTTTAAGCAACTGAATAGAAAGAGGTCTCTGTGGACAGAGTTCTCCCAGGCATTAGCTGATTTCGCTTATTTGAAGTTTACTCAATACTTTGTTGCTCATTTAGGAAGTGTATACATCTTTGAGTATAATTCTTCCTAGAAATATAGGTTTGATAATAAGAAACAGCAAACCTAAATGATTTAAATGTGATCTTTGTGGTAATTTAAAATTCAAAAAAATCAGAGTCCTTAACTGTGCTCTTTGACATGCACATATCCAAATAGGACAAGATCACCTTACATACACTGAAGTTTATTAACTGACATGGTATGCTGTTAACAATGACACTTCCAAACTTGATGTTACTGACAGGGGCTTTATTAATTCGATTGTTCAGACCTGAGTTTTGGAAACTTTTGTCTGAGTTTGTGTGAAAATGTAGATGGAAATTAACAATGAGAYTAGAAGGAGTGAAAAAATGGACTTTATTGGCTTTTAAGGTTTGGGGTTTTTTTACAAGACAGAGTAAAGCAGAATTAGGSAGATTACATTTCTTGGCAGATGTCACCAAGTTGTTGATTGTTGTCGATCGCTGTCTGGACGGATATGGGAGTCTTCATTGCAAGGGTCTTTGCAATGGTATTGTTAGATTGGACAAGACTCCCCAAAGCACTCTTCTACTGGCTTGTGGTGCTACTTGACCACTCAAGTGAATGCATGGTCCATTTTCAGGAGCTATCTTAAATGACATAGAAAACATCTCCTAATCATCTTAAAAGTATGTGCAAAAGACTGTCCTACACGAACATGTCTGCATCTGTGGCAAGTTTCTTCAGGCTATTTTCAAGTGGCTTACCTAGGTACAATTTGATCAATTCCCCAGTAGGAGCTGACTGGGACATTCTACTCAGGACGTTAATCAAGGCATTTACGCTCACAAATTGAACAAGGCATGGCAGGAGCTGCCTGGGGGAATCTCTACAACTCTCTGAAATTCCCACCTGGAGAGCTCCTGTAACTGTAGCTCCTCAGTAAAGTAATTAATTGTGACGGAAGGTGGCTCGAAGTTCAGTCAGTCACTTAGCTTCCAGTCAGTCCCTTTTCTCCCGCCAGTCCATTAGCTCATCTGTGCAGAAGACTGGCCAGGGAAGTCCTGGGCCACCCAGTAAATTCATTACTGTGTGTGCACACAGGCACAGCCATGATATCCAGCTACACCATGGTTGCACCTGTGGACAAACTTGAGCTTCATACTTGGAGTTTACCTTCCATAGCCCGTGCCGCAGAAGAACAACAGGGGAGGTGTCTCAGCTGGAAGGGACATGGAAAGACAACAATCATGGGCTTTCCTGCTCCCCCAAAATCTATTACCTCCTGCAAACTGCTACTTAATATTTGCAACCAAATTGCCCCTCCACCCGCAAAATCAAAATATTTTGCCTTCTTCCACTTACTAATGTGACAGCGTTTCTATTCTTAGCAGCTGTAAAAAGCCTCAATATCCCACCAAATTCTTGCTTTAGGACCCTGTGGCACAGGGAAAAATTCTGGATACCTGATAATATTTGCAATGGCATTACTGGAGGTCTATCTTCAAGTTTAGGGGATTAATTAGGTAATGGCCTGCAGTTCTTTTTGCTAAATTATGTGAATTTTGCCAGTTATCAGTAGCAGGACTGGGCCTAGTGGGTATAGAAAACTCTGATATGAGAAACAGCAGAGAAGTCTTTCCCTGCCATTATGTCATTAAGAGCATGCCTCCTGGTTTGTCTTTAAAATAAAATTTGGATTAAAATACCCACACAACATCACTCAGAAAACCTCGTAGTATATCTCTCTTACTAGTGAGAGCTGACAGTGACGCAGTTCTCAGGTCAATCACCAGTCTGTCTGGTTTGCTTTCATAAATTTAAAATACCCCCAAAGAGCCCTACAACAGTTCGACGTACTCTTCCGTGTCCTCTTGTGTTAGTGAGGAAACTTCAACCATCAAATGAAGCTTCGTTTTGAATCATCTGCCTGGACTGACAGCTTGACATCTAAAATGAAATGTTGTCCCCTCAGAATAAATATTTTAAAAATATATCATTCGGTTTGCTAATGTCATGATTTTAAAATTGAAGTATAGGGTCAGCACTGTTTCAGAGAGCTCTTTTTCTTTTTGCTTTGCTTTTACTAGCCCAGATATGTTGACACTTCCATTGTCATTATTATACTTTAGCAATACCACTAGATGTTTCTTTCCCACCTCCACTGTTCCTGCAAATAAAAAAAAAAAAAATTAAAAAAAATTCAATTTTATTGAAGTGTTACACATTATTTTGTCCTTGCCTGCCAGTCTTTCAGTAATGCACAAAATGTCAATGTGGCTCCTTCAAAGTTCTTGCGGAGGCGGTGCACTTTGAAATACATTCTTCCGGACAATTGTCTCCCTACTGAAATTTGAACCCCGTTTTATCTGGGATTTTATTAAAACCTCCAAATTCCCATTTCCTCGAGGATGCTACTTAAAATGACAGTTCTTTAACTGTTAGATTGGTGACAAGATGCCACACATAGAATATTTAGTATCTCAAAAAATATTTTGCAAACCTTTTACCCCTCTGGGAATGTTAGCTCCTGTTTACTATGCTGAGCTTCACAAACAGCTAGTAACATGCCACAGCTGAATTATCCTCAGACATGAATGCTGGTTAAGTGCATGCCTTGCTGTCAACAATTTTAGTTGACACAGTAACTTTTTTTTTTTTTTTAATCTGAGCAAAATTTAAGTTTAACATAACCTGGAAAGTTGACCCCTTCCTAATTGGCAGATATGCCTGGGAAGCACTGTAGCTTGTACGCCAGAGAAAGAACACAAAGACTGCAAATGAACATGAATATAAATTGATATGAACTACCACAGTTTGCCTAGATTAAGAGTATGTCTGTGACATATTTAAGCAATTAACTATGTCTCTCAGTTTCTGGTCCAAAGGCCTTTATAGATTTGTCTTTTTTGTTTTGCTTTGTGTTGTTTTGTCTGACCAGTCTCTTTCTATTTTTTTTTAAATAGATGATTCCAGWCTTGCTGCTGTGTCACGAATTGGTTTTGTTGCTGAAGTAGCATGATCTAAAAGTAAAACATTCTGTACTTGAAACAAGGACCTCTCACATATGCTTCACTATTGCTGGGGACATATTCTCTTACATTTTTTTAAACCTGTACAAACCTTTACTTTAATTGCCAAAATCTTTTGAATTAGTGCAAAATATATTCACTGGTGTGTAGGGCTTTTTCCATGATTAATTTTTTGCATATGTACTTCTAATGACTTCTGGTATAGAGATATTAAATCTTGGTGGCCCAGTTACACAACATTTTATACGAAATGTTTCTAGAGTGTCCCACATTTCATAACTTGGCTCATAACTTTTCTTAAACAGGTTCAAGCTCGCTGCCTGCAGCCAGAACTCCTTGCATTCATTTGCTCCCTTCCTCCTCCCCTCTTCCGTATCATCGGGGGCCCTCATGTGCTATCCTTCTAACTCGCCAGGTTTTCTCCTGCAGCAGTGCAGCATCTCCTCATTTCCAACCTCTCGCTCCTGCATTGGTGGTGTTTGTTCCTTCACCAAGGCTAGCAGCTCCATGTATGCGTCCATCCCCACAGAACTATTTACACCCCTTCGATTTCCACCCTCCCCACCTCTTTTCAAGGGTCTTCTTTGCTCCCATATTGGGATGTCTGCAAAACTCCAATGTGCCTCCTGATGGCAGCTTTCCCTGACACAGATTCCCATGTCTCCCTCACCCAGGACATCTGGAAATCTCCTATTCCCCACCTCCCTAGTGATGGTGGCCATGCAGGGTAGGCTTTCAACATTCATTCAACAAAAAGAAAAATGGCTTTTCTTTGGATAACTCCTTTGCTGTGACTATTCCCCTCTTTGGTCCATTGCGAAGGGGAGACCAAAGCCTGCGTTAGTGCCTTACTTCTAGTTTTAACTAAGATACGGTTTTCCTTACTGAATGGAACTTTTTTCTCTAAGCAAAAATCATTGACAAGACTCACATTATAGATACAAAATTTAAGATATAACTGATTAATCTATAAAGTAACTTCTTAAAAGTCATGGAAAAAATCATGAGCAAATCATGAGCAGAAATGGGGGCTTCATTTTCCGCCTATGCATATTTTGGTTAAGCTGTTTTCACTGACTAACATCATGTGAGTAATAATATTTGAATGAAATTTCAGTTGTTTTTCATAAAGAAATGGTAGAAAGTTGGGTCTGGATTGAACAGCCAGAAGAAGAGACAGAGTAGATTAAAACTGTATGAAGCAGAAATCCATGTAGGGTGACAGGAATTGATCAGACACTTATTGCCAGAAACATAAACATGAAAATGGCTCCCACAAACACATCTATGCTTGCAAATACACTAAAGCAAATATGTCAGCATATAGTACAGAACAATTTTTTTTTTTTTTAATTGGTGGAAGGGCAGTTGTTCAGAATACAGATTATCTGAAAGTGCAATAAAGACATTTTTCCAAGGCTAATCTAATCTTGCATTGACAGCACTGTGCAACTATACTGCATAATGGTAGCCACTGCAGAAACGCTGAAGCTGGCAATGTCTCACACCGACTCTGGAATCATGCAATATAACTTACAGTTAAGTAATTTAAAAGCAATGCAACTGCATTTGTATGATGCCATATTCAAACTGTCTTCCTGCTGAGAAATGTTCTGTCTTAGGTGTAATGTTGCATTTTTGTTAGGACATGTGCATCATGCTGAGCTGCCTCGTGCAGACACAGGAGCTTGGTCAGCATTACCTTCAGGACCTCAGTGATCTGCAGTGTGGTGGAAGGATGCCCTGTGGAGTCCCTTGCTTACACATAAGAAGAGTGCTTTCTCTGACTCTTTAAAAAAAGATGTGTTTATCGAGTGTGCCACTGAGAAGTCTGTGCTTTAATGACTTCCCTTGACTTTCATGTTTATGATGAATTATAAGTTATCAATATTCTCAACAGTTAATTGCTGTTAAAAATCTCTGAGTCATCTAAATCTGCAAAGAAACTTGTCTTCTGTGCTCCAGCAGAACATCCATCTTTGGTCAGCTACATTTGGGCAAGACCTCTTGAAGCTGAGAATTGCAGTATTTTTCACTTACAGGACAATGACCCACCGGGAGACATCAGCAACATAAATACTGTACTGGGAAAAAATTTAAATGTAATTGTTGCTCCTTATGTTGATATTAAGCTTTGCATTTGTCTTCTCCCCTCTAATTCTCAAATTCAAATTTCCGTGCCTGTCATCAAGCATACAACGTACAGAATCTTGTAACACAACAAACCTGGTATGTGAATCGAGTTGTGCAGAGAGCCAGGCCGTTGTGCTGGGAGAGCTGTTCCTGAAGGACACACCAATTTGTGCATTGTGCTTGTATGTAATTCTGCCGTGACTAGACAGATGGGTGGCTATAAATGAAGTATCTTCCTATTCCCTCTGAGACGTATGCGGTAATGTCCTTCTTTAGATGTTCTGTCATGGCAGTGCACACAATTAGCTACAGAATATTAGTTACTCTGCAGGATGCAAATCAACATCTTTCTGTAAGTGTAGTAAACGCACAAACCTATCAAATGGTATCAAGATACCAGATTTTCACATATACCCAGCTTGTATTAGTGATTTGGTTGCTCACCAGCTGAGTCAGGGGAAGAGAGTATAATGAATGGACAGTCTTATGTTTATTTGTAATGAACCACAATTTAATGTTTTCATCTCCTTGCCCATTTAAATGCAAAAGAGCACATTTCACTTTGTAATGAACCACATACACTGATGTACAACTTCACTGAAATATCAATTTCTTCCAAAGCTTCTCATTGAGATGTAATAGCTTCACAGTGGAGACTGACATTGTGGTTAAACACCAGTGAGGATCTAAGTCAGAAGTAGACTCTTCTTTAATGTCCTTTATATAGAAAAGAGAAATACATCCTGCTTTTAAATTTTATACTTTTTCAACCTGGAGGATTTCCCTGAAATTCTTTGTGACCTTAGCTACACCGATAGGTGTCTGGCTATCTGTTATGAGCTTGCTGGGTAGATTGCTTTAATTAAACAATAGATGGGTGTGATTAAACACCTTAATCTGATATGTGCATATAAAGAAAGACCTGACCTCTGCCAAGGATCATCAATAGACTGAGGATCTGTCGTTTTGTTCTTAGACATAAAGTCTAACTAATTTCTCTTGCAAAATCCTGCTTTGAATCTGAATGTCCAGTGAGTGCCTTGCACCTCTGAGAATCAGGCTCTAAACTGGGACGTGACATAATTTTGGAAGCTCAGAAGACCTTCGATAGCCTCGGTAAAATGCCTGCCTTTCTCAGTCATGGTGCAAATGTGGCAATTCTGTTCACACTTATTTTATTGTGAGCCATGGTGTGGAAAGATCTAGATCATTCTTCTTGCATCACTTCTGTCTTGAGCAGTTAGTCATCTCACATTTCTCAGACAGTATAAAATTAATAACCCTCTGGAGAACTCCATTTCTCTCTATTGATTCTAAGGTATCATAGGGATGACCGGCTAGATGAAGGTGTCTGAAAGCTTGTGTAAATTAGTGTTCCATAACCTTACCCTTAAATACAGCAAAACCTTTTAATGATTACAGTCTGTGTCTTCATAATCTACTTTCTGTTAGCATTTCACTCAACAGAAGAATACATTTATTCTAAAGCTTCGGTATGGCTTTTGGAAGGACTAAGTCACCAGCAATTTTTAAATCATAATACAAGTTCATAACTTTCTTTGTTCACATACACTTATTTCACTGCATTCAGGCAGTACCCATACCCATGAACAGAGCTTCCTCTCGCCTACTCCTAGATAACAGTTCTGTATGTTCAGATCTGCTTTATTTTAAGCTTTCTCTTGATATGTGATGAAGCACCACAAATTTGCAACCAAATCTTACAATTTATCGCATGTTAAGCCCTTAGAGAAGACAGACGATATTACATCGTTAACAATCCACTTCTTTTGTATTTCCACAAGAACTTGCTGATGAGCCTTGATGATACTATAAAAGTAGGAGAGAGAAGATATGTCCATAGCATTTAAAATGAAAAGGCCTTTGAGAAAATGAGTCTTCAGCATGATGTGCCAGGAATGATCTTGAGTGTTGGCTCAATATTTCTGAAAAGCCAGAAAACTGATCTCCATATCAAAGTCAGATAGAGACCTTTTACAGCAATGCAAGCCAAATTTTAAGACACTTCAGAGAGTAAGAGAGTGGATTAAGCAGTTCATGTAGATATCCCTACTATACTCTCCTGTCACAGTTGGAAATGTTTGATTGTGTTGCTCAGGGATTTCAGAGTGACTGTGTTTTCCAAGCATTTTTTCAGTCATTTACTAACAAGTCTATTAAAGTTGTGGCTTTTTTGTTTTGCTTTTGTTTGTTTGTTTGTTTGTTTCATACCTACTTTGCAGCAAACTTGCATTTGTTTTGGAAGAATTTTCTGTTCTGTGATTGTTAAGTAGACCGGTCTTCCGGAGCACAAGTGTTCCTTTCAATGAATTATTTGTTCTTCTACTTAGGACAGTATTTATGGTTGCCCAGTGGGGGAACTATTGAAGGGTTAAGGCTTTAGCGTTACCCGACTTGAACTCAAGCCTGTTGTATTACTGCAACACCGCAAAATTTCTAACCATCTGTTAAGTCCCTTCTGAGATTCCTGACTCAAGAGAGTTCTTGAAAGGCAATAAAGCTCACCCTGGCCCCAAGTTTCTTCCAACATAGATAACACTGAAAGCAGTTTAGTAACTTAGACATTACCATCACCTTGTGTTGGGTTTTCTCCTCTAAAAAAAAGAAGGAAAAAAAGAAAAAAACCACCCTCAAATCCAGATTTTTATCGTAAAGAACCATTGCCTTCTCACGTTCTTTTTCATTCTTGTGCTGTCTTCTCTAGTACATTTTTTCAGCTCTAGGAAGGTCTCAAAAGCAGGAATGCTAAAACAGAAGCACCTGCAAGAGTTCTCTTCAGGAATGAATTTTCTCTGCTGGTAACAGAAGTGGTTTCTCACCCAGTCTGTGCAGAAATTGATGTCATCATGGCAAACCCAAATATGCACTAGTAAGATTAGAATCATATAAGGCTCTCCATTTCTGCAAGGATCCACTGGATCTACCCATTTTGTACCACCTCAGCATTCATTTTGTGAACGTAAAGTCAATGTGAATTACTACTTTGAAAAAAATCAGGTTTATTTCCATTCAGTTTGAAGATGAGTAAATAGCCTCACACAAGTTTTAAATATGTTGCTTCTAGTATAGCTAGTGTACATTAGCTATGTCTAGGTGTAATAACCAGGCTAAAAGTAGCAAGTCATCCTGTAATTCTTTGTTTAATTCTTTAAATGCACATAGGCTGGTAGTGGGTATACCACACTGAACTTGTCAGTACAGCCTTTGCATTAATTTCTCTTGCCTGACAGCAGCTTCATTCTCCTGCTTGGGCTTTGGCCAACTCAAATTAACTACTTACAGTGAAGCATGTATTACAAGGATTGTGCCGGATCTGCATAGTATTGGCAAGTTTTTGGAGAAAGCCTTGTGCCCCAGAGGTCTAACATGTCTAGCCAATTTGGAGTGACTGTTAGGAACCCCATTCCTGTTCCCTACAACCATTCATTCTGGCTGTAATTCAAAAAAAGCTCTTCCTCTGCCAAAAAAAAAAAAAGAATTTTTGAGTTGGAACAGCCTCACGTCTCTTCCTTTGAGTGTCAGTATATTATGAATAGATGTCTTATATATAGAGAATCAGTTAAAGTATTATGGCAAGCTCAATTTTGTATCCAGATGACTGACTGACACTGTATTTGTGAAACATGATTTCTGAGCTTTTAAGTTCAAGTTATAGGTCACTTCCATTAGCAAATTCAGAACAGAAGTTTGACTAGCATTGGTTATTTCATGGAAAACTTTTAAAATTATGACAGGCAGGCTGCTGGTCACTTCATCAGTTCCTCTGATGCTTTTCTACTGAAGCCTTTGATAACTGCTAATCCAACAAAGGCTTAACATTGTTTTTAAAGTCAGCTTCTCGTTTTCTCAGAAACCACCAGATGCTGCTTTGATCCCCTTTTGCACCTCTTGTCTTTTAGTCTTATTTAAAATTACTCTGTCTGTTTTGGAGTTTTTTGAACATGCTCGCATCTGCTCTTTTGTGGCTCATCAGAAAAACCTGCTCACAATTTATCTTCTTAAAAATAAATTCTGTGTCTCCTACCAGCGTTTCCCTTTCTTGATGTGCGAAGTTAGCTAGTAATTAGAGTCCCGAGGATCCTTTGTGTTAGAGGAGAAAATGACAATGAGGTTGAATCCCTCTTTGTACTTCCTTCATGAAATAAATAGGGTTGTGTCAAAGTACTGTTCCTGAAGCACAGTATGGTAAGGAGATGTGCTTTTATTCGCAGATTCAGTTCTTCCACCTGGCTGCTTTGTTGTCTGCTGCCTCTGCTTTTCTCTGCAGTTTTTTAATCACCCTCCCTCAGAGATAGGCTGGCCTTTGTACAATCCAGCCAAGCTGTCAAAACACCGTGCCCACGTCTGCCTGGCGCCAGCCTTTGGGCAGGGAAGTGGCCTGGACTTGTTCTGTCCTGAAACTCCTGTTGCGGCAGTCTCCTTCCCTGGAGCCATCTGGGAAACAGAGCGTTGGCAACAGCCCCCCATTTCCAAGTCATTTAGCCAAAGCATAACCTATTAATACTCGCTAGTTGACAAGGTAACTGAAGTGCTTTATGCATTTGGTAGCTATGGTTTGGCATCAACTTCTGCTTTGTCTTGGGCAGTGTCTGTTTTGAAGGAAGAGAGGTGGTAGGGCAGGGTACAGAAAAGCCCTGCATTCAAAGTTGTCAGGCAAACCCTTCTGCTACTTTTACTTCGTCATTTACCCTTGCTAATTAACATCCATGAAGAAAAAGGTAATTTCATAAGCTATATCATATGTGAAACCGATGTTTTGTGGTGAATCACTTGTTGAAATAGAAGGAGGAGGAAGTTGAAGAGGACATCTGAGGAACTGCGTATGAAACACAGCTGGGGTTGGGTAAGATGACTTGCAGAGGTCCCTTCCAACCTCAACCAATCTCTGATTGATTCTGTGATTGTGAATAAACTCTGTACAGAAATTCCCAGAGGGGAAATGTGGTGGCCCTCAGCTATCCACATACAAAGTGGAACTAGATACACGTCTCCAGCCAATGGCCCACTGAAGATCTAATTGCTGTCTGTAAAACACTGCCTTCCTCCCTGTTGACAATAGTGGAAATGTCCCGACTTCCTCTCTGCTAACACTTCACTTAGATTGTATGACTGTCCCTTGATCCCCAGGTATAGATGTAGGTATTGAAGTAGAATGGTTTGCATGAATTTGAAGGGATATCTCATTTTAAAAGACATGTATGTTTGAAGGTTTCCAATTACACACTAGAACAAAGGACCTAGAAGCTGTCTGCTAGAGTACTTTTCGTTGTATTCTACACATGTTTCGGTATTAAGAAATTGTCTTAATCAGTTTGAGTATTGGAACAAAAGAAAGGCAGTTGCTAAAATCTCAACTGTACAATAAAGATATGTTCTATCTTTAATAGACAATTTAGGGTGTAAATTTATATAGAGTTTGATAAACATTTTTAGCATGAATTTCTGTTTTATAATACCCCTATCTGAATAATTTGGGAATAGAAAGGAGATTGTAAGTCATACAAATTCTTCTGTATCTGTAGGCAATATTTAGGTCTTGAAAGCAGAGCAAGAAAGGAAACAATTTTTTTCACTCTTAAGACACCTCTGGTATTTCAGAGCTTTTCCCAGTACTGTACTGAAATAAAACCAGTATCTTTTGGAATGAAATCAGGAGTATAGAGATGAAGTTATACATCTGAATCAGGGAGAACAACAGTGTGAACCTGTCTCTCAAACATCACGTATGAGCTTTGTGACCACCTTCCTACTGGACGCAGGAAGGTGGGGCCTGTGTATACATGCTCCCTTTCACAGATGACCAGTTATCCATCTTTGCTAAAAGCAACACCACTTTTCTCTGGAAAACTTCTGTTCTGCAAACCAAATGAGAAATAATTTTGGCCGAAAATTCCAACTGCCTTCATCTGCAATATTTTCCTTTGAAATACCAACCTAATTTATGGGGATCCATGCTTTTATCTTTTGTTGCTTTTAAATACATTTTAAGTATCAGTTTCACATGTTACTACCTGAAAGAAACACAAAAACAAAAGCTTCTTCTTCAAATCCCCTTTTGTAACTGCTCCTCAGTCTTTCACTATGTTTTTAGTCAGTTGTTCTGTTTCCATGGAGCTGTACAAATTAGTAGACATCTGGGTAGGGAAACAGGAAAAAAAGCACAAAACTAGAGTGTGTTTTTTCAGAAGAAAAACACTGCATTTTCTTTCACTATCAGGAATGTAAAAATGGGCACATTTTGAGTGTTTTGAAAGTTTCAGTTACTCTTCAGGCAGAAGTATCATTACTGGAGCACTTCAGCAGAGCTCTTTTCTCCCCATTGAATTGTAAGCGTTCAGCAGATTATGGCAGCTGCAATAGGGTTTAGATTTCATCCCTTCTTTTGTTGAGAGCAAAATAATTCCCTTTCAGTGAAAACAGCATTAACAGTACTTCTCTATATTTGTGGGACTTTTGTCATCTTTTTGTGGTTGAGGTCACTGTTTGTAACACAAGATTTTCCTTGTTGTTCAGGTATGCCGTGGCATGATCACAGTGAAAAGATTCATCAATCAATCAATCAGTCTCTGTATGCTTATACAATGACTCATCAGTTAATCAGTGTGCTAATTTAATTGCTACTTGCCCCTTGCCAGGTCGGTAAAGATGCCATTGTGGTCCCCATAAATTAAAAATAGTATTGTGCTAATGTAATAGCAGTTGCAATTAATTATTCATAAATTCTTATTTATGTGATTATTCTTTTGACTGTGATGTAAATGATATTTAAACCCTAGGCTCTATTTTTGGAAAACTTAATGGCAAAGCAAGAACTGCCATTTAATCTGAGGTGAATTGAATCTCTAAAGAATAAAGAGAGAAAATAAAAGGAACTGTGATCCACATCCTATTTTTTTCTTCGTCCATAGACCATTGCATAGTGAAAAGGTTAACAATTTGCCTCTAGAATAACAAGCTTCAGATTGTTCTGCTTTAAAAATGCATTTGTTATCTTCTCGAGTGCTGGAAACTACCTAGACAGCTTTTATATCCTTATAGCCCTCAAATAATACTGAGACATACACAAAAAGCAAAAAGGTGGGAGTTGTACCCATTAAAAATAATTCAGGACATAAATAGCTAACTAGAGGTGACAAAGTAAGACTTTCTGTCTGTGGACTTTTGTACTTTGCAGTGATTTTCTGCTGATTCTAGTAGCAATATCTCTTGTAGCAAGGTAGGGCTCTCCCTGCTACCCCTACACTTCCACCCACAGAGGATGCAAAGAGACTTTGGGGTATTTCATTACTAACACATATATAAAGGAGGGACACACGATCTCTCTCTGATTTTGAGGTTTGGGGTAATACCGTCTGGCACGCTAGAAGGTACCGGAGTTATTCAGGGTGAAAACTGATAAGGATCCTTCATTAGAGTGGACAATGTGGATCATTTCTTGAGCAGCATTAAGATTTATTGCAGAATAGATAGCTTGACCCTGAATCCCAAGCTGTAGTATAGCTCTGCCTTCCAATTCCCTTCTCCTTTTTCATTATATTCCTCAAGGAAAAATGCCCAAATCTTTGCCTAAAAACATTAAGTGTCAGCTGCTCAAAGTGATGCATTGTAATTACACTCACTTCTTTGGTCTCCCTAGTTTCTGGAGAATTGTATCAAAAATCCAGGCTGGCGGAAAGCAGAAGGTGCTTCAGCAGAAGTGTTGACGTGGTACAAGTAATATAGAAAAATGGCCACTAGATACAGTAGCCCAAAAAGAGCTGAACCAAGGGATATGGCAGAAGATTTCCAGCTGCTACTGAAATTTAGTTTTGCCAACTCTCTTAAGGTGACTATCCACAGCATTCTCACTACTTTAAGATCAGTGAAGACTGCATAGTCTGAACCCAAGGAATATACTTTTTCTAAGGGCTGGCAAATATTCTAACGAATATAACAAAATAGAATCTCTTCTGAGGGAATCACCAGACCTAGAATAGGTAAATTATTTTTGTGAAGAATCTGCAAAATCCTGTTTATTTCTGCTGTTTTGGGTTGCTATGATAAATACATGCTGTTTTTGAAAGAAAATGAGTAATATAACTATGTTATAGGAAAAAAAAAAAGGTTTCTCTTTTTGATTAAAAACAATACCTCACATTTGTCCTGCACTGCCCCAAAGTGCAGTTGCAGGCACTTCACACAGTCTTTTTTGGATTAGAAGCACTACATCCCTTCCCATCAGCAACATGAGAACAGTGGGGTTTGGGTTTTTCTCCTTATAACTGTTAAAAAGGAGATGAACTCTTTTCCCCAGCTGCAATTTAAGGGGAAAAATTGAGGGATAGAATGTAATTACCAGCACTGGAATCTCGCCAGGGTGCTGGACCTTATTTCCTTGAATTCCTCAAAAAAAGTGTCATGGGATCCTCTAATTATAAGCAATCAGGACCACAGTTCCATATCTGACATGAAAGACACTGCCTCCAGCAACACAGAGCGTCAGTCTGGGCATTTGCTCAGTACTGACTCAAAAATGCCATCTAATGACTCATAGTCATATTTTCTGTTGTGTTTTTTTTTTTTTTTTTTTTTTTTTTTTTTGCTATGTACCTAGAGCTTGTCACAATATCTTAATAACCAACATCTGTACATTTTACAACACTCCATTCTACAGTCAGTAAAACAAGATCAGCCAGTACATATAATCCAGTCTATACTCCTTAACACCATTTTGTAAGAGAAGTGTGTGGAAAATGTAGGGCAATATTTTTATCTTTGTTCATGTGATTTCATGTGATAGAAAGTAGGATGGAAATGGTATTTTAATTGCAAGGAGTTTTAAAAACATTTATGTATGATAAACAGTGACAAATTCAGCAGAAAAGAACTGTAAATTAGAAAGCAATGTCCCATCATACTATCCTGGCTATAAAATGTGTCAGACACTCTGTTTTACAACTCACTGAGAAAAGATATATCCATACTCCAGTTTATGTGACGAAGCTGATCAACATCTACCTGTGAAAAAAATTACTTCACGTGAAATTTGAATGTCCTCATAATGTTGCTAAAACAAGGCCTGTTACTCTTGTGCAAAAAGGAGTCACTGGTATTTTCAAAGAGGAGGACAATAAACTCCAAAAAAAATGAAGTAAAAAAGGAAATTGAATGGGCTTGCTCTCATAGAATTATTTTTACAACATACATCAAATAGTTGATGAAGATAGAATAAATGGATCATGGTTCATGTGGCAGTTTAATGAAATAACTTTGTAAATTCCTTGAGTTGAGGTGTCTAGATGGAAGGAAGCGTGAATGTGTGAAAATCTTCCCATCCCAAACTATGAACAGCTCTAGTTTTTACTTTCAGAAGGGAGAACTGGTAATAGAATATCAGTTGTAGAAAGCGTAGAAAATATCTTTATTTGCATACTAACTAATCAGAAAAAAACACAAAAGTTAGTAGATAGAATGTATATATTTAATTTTTCATTTATCTCATTCCCATTTATGTGCAGAGGATGTGGTAAAATCAGTGATCTGCATGGGCAAATGAAATCAACATCAAGGTGTTGACTTCATCAACATGAAAACAAAATCAATATCAGTGCTGCTTAGTGAAATCATTTTGGAAATTACTTTGATTTCTCAGGTTGTTTTCCATTTTAGAAATCATGCTACTTAGTCTTTCCTTTTCTAAAATTCCAGTTGCGCTATTAACTTTATAAAATAGAAAAATCCCAGCTAGTGGACGCCTGGAGAGCGGGAGGTGGGCATCTCCATTATTTTCCTGTGTCAAGGAGGAGTGTGCACAAGGAGTTTCCTTTCTTCATATGGGGAATCTGTAACGATTTTAAACCTGTATTTATTCTACTTCATCTACCACTGAGTTTAGCTTAAGCCTGGCTTGTCTTTTACAGTAAGTCAGCTCCTATGCACTGTAAGGCAATAATAACATAAGGTTGTATAATAACCATCTTATACAAGAGTTGCACCACTTTTGGACAAGTGGTTTAAGTCAGCTGAGGTAAGAATACTGTGTCCAGTGAGATTAAAGGCTGTGTGGTTGCCTTGAATAACTCTTGGTTTTTTGTCTGGTGCTCAGTGCAGTGAGAACCTTTTTGAAGTGATGTTGAAGTACAGTGGACTTCAGTACACTTAAAAACTGGTGACATAATCTTTGACCTCAGAATTTAGGAGGATCAGGCACCTAGCTTCGTTACACGCAAGTTCCTTTAAAGAAGCTTGCATGTGTGAAAATAGGACACTGTCATCTGAATTTAATAGTTATTTTTGGCAGAAATTCACCTGTAGCAATGTGGTTATCCAGGCAAATTCTTGTCTGTTTGTATCAACTAAATTTAGATTATGTTCCTCTTTGTGGGGATGTCAAGCTGAAAGCAGGTCAGGACAGATGTATTCACAGAGGTAATTCTCAAATTTTCAGGATATATGTAGGTGGCCTCCTATGAGAGAGACCAAAATTTAACAAGCTAATAACAGATGAATAGGAAAAGTGGCATTTGACAGAAATACAATTATGTGTTGTGCAAAAGTTTTAATAATCTGCAAAAAGAAACCTGACAGCATGATGTTATAGAGATAGTAATACCAAGTGCGTTGGTATGCTTACTTGAAGTAAGGGTGGTTGTTGTTATTACTACACTGCTAACTTTTAAACAAACAAACTATAACACAGCTCTGGAGCATTACCACAGTGATGCTCCAGGGAATGATTTAAGTGGAATAAAAATATATTAGTCTGTTAATTGTTAGCGATTTAGTTGTAGTTGTGAGATATTACTTCACTGGATGAGCAAAAGAAAAGGGCAAGTAATGAAAGACATGCTTTTACAGGGAGGACCCACCTCCTCATTTAGTCAGTCAAGGGTTGTTACGCCTTTATTACCCTGTAATTTGAGGGCAAGTTCAGTGAACAACTGTGGAGGCCATAAGGAGCTGTCATGGAGAATTTATTTGCCTTTGAATGGAAGGTGGAAGCAGTACGGCAGAGGCTGTGCTGCTTCAAAGTGGATAATTCTCCTTTTGCAAGCTTTTTAATACTATGTTTATTGTTTCCTAGTATGTCTCCCTAGACTGTTCTTTGTCGCCTTTGCTGCTCTTGTCAGGAATAAAATTTATAGAAGTGTGGCCCAGGAGAACCAATCTTATTTTGTGTAGTGACTACGCTAGCAGCCCACAATGTGTCTTACTGGAAACTTGCGGAAAACAGTAAAATCCGCACCTCTTCAGAAGCTAAAGGTCTGGTGACGTTTTTTTCTTCACAGCTGTGAAATACAGGTAGTTGTGGTAAAATAGACTCTTTCTTACAGTGTTTTAAGTCCAGAGCAAATCTCATCAAAGTTAGTAAAAGCAAATTAAGTCAGTTAAGTTGTTACATCCTAGTTTAACAGTGTAAGCATCTGACTTGCTATGAAAGCAGTTATTGCTCTTGCATTCCCTGAAGTGTAATAGACATCTTCAGCACAAGAAAAAAATCCGGTCCTTGCTTTAAATAATGCATTATATGAACTTAAAAGATGTAAGAAGATATGTTAATTTAGAGAAGAGACTGACAGCAAGAAGATCATCCTGTTGCAAATGAAGGGGACATTTATCCTGGAAGAACCAGTGCTACTCAAGAAGTGGAACCAACAATTTTGCTCCAACCGTGTTTTGAGGGTAAGCATGGGAGGGCGGGAGATCCTTTTTTAACAGACACTGTATATTAGACATGAAAGATATCTGTAAGTAAAGATACAATTTCCAAAGCTCGTGTCACCAGTACTTTATGTAATTCACATACCCTGTGGATGTGCTGTGTTACAGGAGTATTTGAGGAATGTATTTCATTTATTCTAATGAAATCAATCCTTGGCTTTTGAGCCACTTCATAGGTATGCAGTTTCCTTACCAGGGTTCCTCTTGCAAATGTCTCAGAGAAAGAAAATTAAAAAACCATAAATGAATACGAAAGTATCTGAAAAAACCTTTTTCAGATACAAAGTCAGCCAGTGGGCTCAAAGGCCTTAAGTTCATGGTGATCTAGGGCTAAGTTTGAGTCCTGTGTATTTCTCTTTCCCAGTTAATGTTGCTTTGGTTAACCACTCAGTGTTCAAAA
This sequence comes from Phoebastria nigripes, assembly GCA_035582835.1. NCBI lineage: Eukaryota > Metazoa > Chordata > Aves > Procellariiformes > Diomedeidae > Phoebastria > Phoebastria nigripes. The sequence goes on from JAYKAV010003392.1 coordinate 197,054, forward strand.
TTTATGGGATCTCATTGTGGCATTGATACCATTTATTCAAGTAAATATAAATTGACAGTTGCAGTGCATCTGTGTGGATTTATACCGACTAATTTACCCATTCTTCTTAATACTTTATCAAAATAGGAATTTTTAAATGGATGTCTGTGCATTCACTGTCAGGCTTACTCTCTGAATTTGAACACTGTTTTGTTTTCCTGAAAAGTGCAGTGTTCTTGAAATACTACTGAATGAATCTAAATTCTCTAAAAACTGTAGTTAAACTAAGTCTGCACTGTCATTCATCTGAAAAAAATGTTTACAGATACACCAAATAATTCCTCTTCATAGATCTATTTCCTGCCCAGTAATGCTCCATAATTATAGCATGAACTCTTAATAATGTTGATATACCAATCTTCTAGTCCAGACAGAAGAACACAGTCCCAAGTACTTTATTAACTGATCAGCTGTATCCAATCAATTACAAAGATTCTGGCACTAATTATTTTTTCCTCTTAGTTGCTCTATTAAGAAAAAATAATGAATATGAATTTCTCAATTGGGTATTTCCATGAGGCATGGACTGCTTCCTTTTATAAATACATAGATATTATTTAAAGCTTTTCTTTCAACCACTGGCTTTTAAGGCATACATTTTCATTCTGCTTTTTGTCTGCGTTTCCTTCCTTCTTTCATCTGCAGGGTTTTAAACAATTTCTAAAGGCACTAGCAGAGGTTTCTTGTGATGTTCTTGATAGACTAAAGGGCAGTTTATGGAATAGCAATCGTAGGTACAGCCTACAGTAGAAAAAAGGTTGGAACAAAGTTGAAGATGCTAAATATTTCAAAATTGAAATTATGTGATCTTCTGAAGGACAAGCAATAGTCATTTGCTAATCATCAGTTATTGGTGGAAAGGTTGTTGGGTATTTTTAATTCCATCCTAAACTCTCTGTAGCAAACAGCTGTGAAAATGTAGCTATGTAGCTGTTACCCTCTGTGTTTAGTTCTGGCGAACAGCAATTCCTTGGTGAGCAATGCGCTCGCCTAGTGGTAAATGATTAAATCAGTAATGGGAGAAGAAAAGAGAAACCTCTAAACATATGAACAAGCAGTATCTGACACTCCCAAGTCATCATGAGTCTGGGCTTACCTTTCACATACTCATTTATTCAGCCGCTGTCATTTGTAGGCTACATCTACGAGGCTAAATGCATGGGTTCCCGAAGCGTTCCCCGACTTCTCAGTGGAGGGATGCAGGGTGGTCTGGCCCACGATGGTCACGGCTAGCCTCCACTGAAGGGGAGCGATTGTGTCGTGTGACACAGCACTTGGCTGGGGGGGTCCTCAGAGCCCCGCATAGCGCCCACGCGATCCTGATACGTTACTCTTACTCGTGTGTACAAGCATGTGTGCACATGGGTGGTGGGGAGAGGCAAAAGCTCTTTTCAGTTCAAAGTATTTGAAATTACGTGACGGTTATTTTGCATTCCAGTATTTTTATAGCATGATAGAGAAGGTACAGCATGCTCAAAGCCTGGCAACACTCTCGTTCCCCATGTTGAAACTAGAATCCAGTTGCTCATGTGTTATTGCCCATTGTGCAAGAGCTGGGAGTATGCTATATCCCTGTTAGAGTCACAGAGTCGCCTTCATGGTCTTTATGTTTTTAAATAAACAGTACTGGACCTTCACTACTGGTCTTCATGCTCATACTTCCCAGTTAGGCTGCTACCCCGAGGGGAGCCGTACTTTATATCCACTTACTCCCATCTGGCGTGGTTAAGAGCAACAGGAGATGGCACTTCCACAGTAACAGTGTGAGGAGTGTTAGAGCTGCCAGGTGAAGCTCATTTCCATCATTACCAGCAACCACAATATTAACTGCTGTGGCACCATTCCCCTGCCACTGGCCCTTTCCTTAGCTGTGCAACCCTCTACTCTTACCTTCACATTTTACAGAACTGCTGGCACACCAGATGTATACTTACACAACCAGTTCCTGCAGCTTCGGTGGAAAAGGACGCTTTGGATGTGTTGGCAATGTCAAATAAATCAGCTGCTTCTTTGTGAAGTGGTAGATACGTTACTTAATTCCCACGTTCTTTGGTGAAGCAAACCAAAGTGTTTCCTCCCTCCAAGGTGAACCCAGCTGCAGTTCAGGAGATGCTTCATTCTGAGGACAAATCGTTCCTCAGCCAGGACCACGCCAGATTTGGTTTCTTCTGCCCTACACAGTCCTCTACACTGTCCCAACGGGCCATGTACTTTCAAACACACCATATGTTCTGATGCCATATCCTTCGTTCCCTTAGCAGCATGCTGTATACACACCACTCTGCACTGACAGATTGCACGACAGCCTTCCTGTTATTTCAGGTATTCGAACTGAAACAACTTAAAAAAAMCAGCCACAAGAACACTGCATGAGGGAGTGGGACTGGACTGTGCGCCACTGTACTGCCAGTCCAACCGAGAGGGAGGTTATTCACTGCATGGCCTGGGGCCCAGGGATGATTAGCAGTATAGACGTAGTTTTGTCCTTAAGTGGCAGATGCAATTAATCTGTCTGCTGCAGGATATTTACTTGCACAGTGTAGCTACGTTAGCAGAATGATGTGAAGAAGCGTATCGTGTATCAGAGGTGGAATAATAACCATACAGTGGTTCCTTTTTTTCAGCTGTCCATATTCCAGTGTAGGTGGCCAATATCAGAAAGGTCGTCTTAGATCTCTTCGCCTCCCTTGTATCAGTGTGAAGAAGTAGGACTCGCAATCAAGACCTGAAAGAATAGTTACTTTGAAGTCATGCTCACACATTATGCCTTTTAATTGCCTGATTTTCACAGAATGGGTTGCTCTTGCATGTCCACAGGGCATGTCACTTTATGGTGCATCATAGCTTCATAGTGCACTCAGAGGGAAAACCACTCATTAAAAAGATGAACAGTGCCTGCTTTTTAGCGCCTATTACTATCAAGACATCTGAAATATGCAATGCACATTCTTAATGGGTACTGACAAAGTACTTTTAAGCACATTGATGTTTTAAATGTATATTTAGACTAATGAACAAGATGTAGCTGAAGATTAACCTTTTGAGTCTATCAAATCAGTCAGAAAGCCTCCCCCGGTCCTGAATCCCACTGTTTTCTTTCTTAATGTTTTATCCATACAGTGATACATTAGGGAGATAGTGAGGTTCCAGCCCTCCTTGAAGCATCCCAGATCATAGAGAGAAAGAGTGGTAATTCACCAGGGTAAAAAAGAACTGCATAGTAATGACATAAAGGACAGAGCACAGTCAAGCTTATTGAAAGTATGATTTTGACCTCAGCAGTGACTTTGCAAAAATGGCACTGTTGACCTCCATATTTAATGTGTGTGTCAGATTTTTCAGCTAAAACTTGCTTAGTTGGAGAGTGAAGCAATGTTGCTCTTCCAGACCTGCCATCCCTACTAACCCTGCCTCAGGTCTAGTGTCCCAGCCGAGCTCTTTCTGGTGTAAGCCACTTCAGCAGCAAGGGTGCTTCTACTAGTTGCCACCTGCCCATATGTAACCTTCACCTAAGCGATTATTTTCTGCAGTTCCTGTGAAAGCCCACAGGAAGGCTATGACCATGCTCTCGCTGCATTCAATGGATGGGCATGAAAACAACAGGTTTTAGTCATGCCATGAGTAGCGCTAGCAGGCTCTGGGAATGTATAGATTGAAGAGCAGGTGATATCGATGGCAACGTATGATGTGAGCAATCCGTCTGGGATTGTTTCCTTCTGTGCAGGCTAGACTGAAGGCGCAATTTGGTCTGTCCTGGCATGCAACCCATATGCACCCATTTAGTTAGGAAAAAAACCAGTGCTTTGATTAACCTGACAGTAAAAATAGGAAGAGATGGATATATTCCTGTTCAATCTGAAGTACTGGTTGCTGTAGCAGTCAATGTAAGAGCTGAGTAATTTTGGTAGTTTTGTCTAAACCCTGGTTTGGCGGAAGAATATTCTAGCTCCCTAATTTCTTTCCCCTGTTGTTGAATGCTCAGTTGTTTCTGCTAGTTTCTAGATCCCGCTTTCTGATACATTTTACACTTTTCTGTACTGCTATGTGTTTGTAAAACATCTCATGATAGGACTTCTAGGCAACAGGTTCCAAGTCCTTGGATCACTTGTCATAAATGCAGGATCACCCACCAAGATAAAATGATGTGGGAGATTCCCTAGACCATAATCAGAATACCAAGAAATAAGCCTTGAAAATATGTGACTTGGTTTACTTACCTCTCTCCTCTATTTATTGTCTTAGTAGCAATTTTCATCACACCTAGCTTTAGGAATATTCTTGATGTTCTTAAACTAGCAGGTTATTTGCCCTAGGCTTCCTTAATAATAGCTGAGGGAGATAGGCATTTCTAACAGACAGATCTTCATTCTTAAATGTAAACATTAAATCTCATATTTTCTTTATCACTGCAGAAAAAGAATAAAAGTGGTTTTAGAATAGGAATCTATTAAAACGTGTGCCCCAGAGACTCTAATGCTAAGACTCACTGTGCTGCATCATCTTTGTGTTTGAATTCTCAAAGATATAGAAATATGACTCTTCTGACTTAGCTAGATCCCTCCAAATATTAGTAAAATAACCCATAATATTACATTTGCTGAGATAATAAAACATAATCATTGTAATTAAATACCTAAACTCACATATACTTGTATATGTGATGTTCTTATCCATTCTTTTTTTAAAGGTATGGGAACAGTAGGGGCTTCAGTAGCGTTGTATACACTGGATGTTTGGAACTTACATTTGCAATATTGGTGTTGATTTCCAAAAAAATCCTCCCACATCCTTAATGAACAGTTTTCCTTTATGTAAATTTAGTAAGAAGAAAATGTTTATGCCTGCTGGTAATCTCTGTGTTTGTAAGCTTTCCAGATTTTAGCTGAATGTTTTGCATGTGACAGCTTGATCTCCTAATAAGTGGGCCATTCAGCCCAGATTATTTCTTTCTACCTGAAACTATCTTTCTTTTCTTGTACTGACTTTCTACTTAGTTACCTGTTGCTTGTACAAATACATGTAGTTCCTCAAGAGTGTGGGATCCAGAAGACTAGAAGTAGTGGCAAAGATCTGCTTTTTGGTTGATGCAGAGTTGATAGCTTCCATATGACTGACATGTGTCCTTCTGGGACATTTAGTGCTTCAAGTTAACCCAGTATGAATGTTTGACAAAACCATCTTAAAAGGACTTCAGAAAAAATGTGATTTTCCTAATAAAGTTATTTACAATCTTCCATACTTCATTAACTGAAATGATCACCTGCAGGCTTCAACTATTTAGTCAACTTTCTCTTCCAGTACACTAATGAATAGATCTACTTAGCATATTGACGTTAACTGTCTCTCTTTCAGAAGAGCAGTCTTTTATAGCGTGTCTTGAGTTAACATACCACTGGATTTTCATTTATTTATTCATTTATTTGATAAATGACCCTCTCACAAGATTGTGATTTTTATATTCTTTTGCATGCTGGGCCATATTTTGTTTGCATCCTTTTCTAAAAAGAAGCAGACACTCTACTATTGACTGTGTAGCCTACAGTACTCTATATACTGACTGCTACGGAAAAAGGATTTTTTCCTGGTGCTGAATATATAGAAAAAAAGATTTTCAATGAAATAGGGCCACTAGCGCATGGTATTTGCACACGTCAAGAAATGTGTTTTTGTTTGGTTTGGTTTTTTTGCAACTGTAAGTGCAAGGACTGCTCTAATTTGGCCCAATGTCCTGTCTCAGGAGCTATGGGCAATTGTCCTTTATAGTGATGTTGCTGTTATATTCCTTCCATGATTTGTGGAATGCTTCATGGCGTAACTGAATCTGTAGTGAATAACCTTTTTACAGGTATCTGATTTGCACTCAGTGATTTGCTGCACTTACGATTCTCCCTAGAGATTTCAATTTCTAAGGATCAGTTCCTGAAAAATGTCTGTAGGAGAGCATGGCAACTTCTCTCTCCCTTTTTAAGACTGACAGGAAAAAAGAAAATTAGTCACTGTGCTTGTTAACCATCTTTTTTTAGTTAGTATTTCTCCCTTTGAATTGCATTTACCATATTTTCATACATGTATTTAAAAAAACCCCAAAACTTATTTTGCCATTAGTTTCCTTTTATTGTTTGTCTTATTAAATACAGTAATGTGTGATGTCCATTTTCTATTATCTCTGTTGCTCTTGATGAAGCTGTATGTCTGTACACTTTTACTTTTTCTTTTCCACTCCAGGAATTTCAGCCTGTGCAGTAGTTTTAAGGTGAAGGAGATAGGAAGAGGGGCCAGTTGTGTCAGTGCTCAGCAGCAATCTTCTTAGTAAGGCAAGAGCAGAGTAAGGCAAAAGCAAGTGTAGTAGTTGCTGTCGTCATACTTCCATCTGTTTTTTAAGGTATCCGTTCGTTTGGGAAATAATTTCCTCTCATTGGAACAGTACCTTCTCTTACAATGGAAGAAACACTGAATGTGTATGCATTTTGTTGTTATTAACTTCCTAATGATCACTCGAAACCAGGCATCATCAGAAATCTTTAGATGGAAATTACAAGTCCATTGCATATATGTTATGAAAAAAATTCATGTGTGCTTTGTTTTACTCGCCCCCCCGTTTTTTAGTTTGTGTTTTCTATTTAATGTGTCCTAGCTGGGATGGATGAAGGAGCGGAACTGTATGAAAAATATTGGACAGTTTAATGTCCTGAGCAGTTATTTCTTTCTCTACCTCACCCCAGTACATTGCTGATCTGATCTGAGACATGGCATTTGCATTTATCAAGTTGATGGAAATATTGTAGGTTGCACTAATGGTTCTGAGGCCCACTGGGACAGCAGCCTTAAAACCCGCCTGGGATTACCCAGGGATCTCACTTATGCTGTAGGGAAGAGGCCGTAGGTCAAACCTTTTCTGCCAGCTGTGGTTCACTCTCTTTTTGGACTTGAACTAGTCAGTAATGGGGCTCATGTGCCTACGCCTTGCGCTCTCTCTCTAGGAGAACTTTTGGCAGAGTTCCTGCTGCCAAGGGCCTTTGTTCTGCTGTCACAGAGATTGAAATCTGCCTATAAATGTGACAAATGTCTCCCWGGCGTAATTCCCCTGGCTTCAATAGAGTTACACAAGGGATGATTTTGGACATTTTCAGCAGTACTTTGTGATTTTACTACCTGTATGCATACAGTTTGGAGCACGTATTTAATCTGCACAAGCAATTTGATAGCTGTCCCAGAAAGATGAGTCACCTTTTGTCAGAATTATTGCTCTGTATATTCCACAGTTAAGAGACTATTAAATCATTTACTCTAAAAGCTTAACATTCTCCAACTTCAAGACTTTGCTTTTTTCAAGGAAATATAATGTCTAGTCCAGCGTAATGTAAATTTTTTCCTGTTGTTTTTTAGTAAATCCTTGAAGAACTAAATAATTAATAATGCTGTGGTTGGTTTAGGACCGAAGGCAAATACAGTTTATTAGGCCAAAGACCAGAAATGTGAAAGCTCTTCTTTTTCTCTTGGAGTGCTGCATTTCCAGGGTATTTGTTAGACTGTGGCCTGATATCCACCAGTCTTGCGACTGATTCCAATTGCTGTATCAAGTCCCCTGTATGTGACCAGAGCCAGGAATGAACTAACAATTAAGCAATTAAGTGGGTGATGAGACATCCCATGCTTGAGCTTTCTCCTTGCCCTCTTTTAGTTTGCAGTATGGATATACTCAATTATTCAATCACAGAAGCTTTTAAGCTAATTGTATCTGGATATGGTCTGCATTTTTAGGTCTATGAGGCCAAATCTCAGGTTCAGAAATCCTTTCAGAGTCCCTCTCTAATTATTGTTGAATAGCACTGCCTCAGCACTGAAAAATAATGTCTGATGCATCTTGGTACTCCTTGGGATTGCAGTCAGGCTTTTGGCACTCTGGAAATCCAGCCTGATTTATCCCTTTAAAGATGATAGGCAGTATAACAAGGCTTAGCAAAGGCCTACTCACCCGGACTTTGTCCTTAAAACATTAGATATTTCAAAATATCCCATATCCTGTTGCTGGCCCTTCTGTGAGTGTGATGTTTGGAGTTTGGGCAGAGGTGACTCCTGCCAGTCCTTGCTTTTATGTAAGTCTGTTGGGCAGCCAGCAGTGTTTGGCTTGCCTCGAGCAGAGGACCTGCCTTTACAGAAGAGATCCCTCTTTATGACCAGCAGCTTTAAATTTGGGAATGCTCCGAGCAGTCCCATTTGTAATCTTATCATTCCCCTATGCAGCCACCTATACAGCAGATGCTTTTTTGATGATTTTTTTCCAGTAAAATTTTAGTAGAGGAAGAACAGTAGTAGCTTTTGAGCTATTCCATAGCCTTTCCATAAGCGACCAACATGATTTCCAGGCTAGAGAAGGCCCTTGAGGTGTCTTCAGGGTTGTGCAGGCCTGTAGAGTCACAATGTCCCAACATTTCTAAACTCAGACCCAAAAGAGATTATAACGCGATTGAGAGGATGTGTTCGGTAGCAGCTGTTTCTTTCCATATCGGTGTTACAGCCTCTAAAGCACTGTGAGCTGGTTGAAGTGAATGTGCTTCATCCAGATACGGGTTGTGACAAGTGGTAAAAATTTATTTTTTATTTTGCTTTTAGTGATTTTTTCTTTGAAAACTGCAAAGGAATAGTCCTAGAAACATGAGAAAGCACTTAATGCACCAGATGCTTACAAAAAGGCAAAGCCACCTGAGCAGACGTAAAGATTTCGTTACCATTAGCAGCAGCAATGCTAACTATTCATTAGAATTCTCCAATACACTGGTACACTGCATGAGAACAGTTTATTTTGTCTTCTGGGTTTAATTACCGCATTAGACCTTAGACCTCTCAGTGAACGAAAGCTTCCTGCCATTCTGACAGCTTATTTGATAGCAACGATTGTTAACCTTGAAGGCACCTCAGATGACATTTGAATAGTGTTATGGATTTATACTGCACATCGTGCTGTTTTGCTCACTCTCCATTAAACCAAACAAGACACCTCTAGAAGGCTGTATTGATTCTTGACCACAGATCCTGGCTCTGCAGGATACTAGTCTATTCTTCAGAAAGGTCGTGCTCTCTCAGAAATCTTTTTTTGCAGAAAATACACATTGCAATGCAGCCAAGAGCTGTGCAGATGACCACGTAACCTAGTTTTAATGAAGGTTACTGTTCTTCTGCTCCTACTACATCAATAGTGCAATACCTTTTGCAAAATATATGCATACACAATTTTCCAAAGTCAGCTTTATTAGTCTAACAAGTAGCAGACATACTAAACCCGTCGTTGTTTTGTGTATGCTTCAGTGAGTTCTACCTGAATTTTAGAAATAGAAACGTCTCATTTGCTTTTAATGTTTTTCTTCTGTTGCCCTTTACCTTTGCCAGGTAACACCTCCTCCTGTGTCTGTAATCTTTTCCTGTTTATGTTCTATTTCTCTGCTCTTGAGAAAACACCACTGGGAGAAGTCACTAGTCTGTTCACTCTTGACTCACCTTACAAAGGAGATGAGCCCTAGGTGTACCTTTATATCTTCTTTTGTACTTTGGAGAGGTCTGAAGACTTTTCTGCTTTAAATGTACCCTGTAGACATTTGCATCTAGCTTCTTTTAGACTTTTTTAACAATTAGAGGGAAGTCCATGTTCAAATAAGTGGTTTGCGGAACATGTTTTACCATACAGCAACCCATAAAAGCAGACGAGGCAAAAGAAAACAGACAATCATATTAATGATAAGTACCTTTCTGGGGTTTTTATTTCTCTATATTCAAACTACATGTATTTCAGCCTTGTAGCCTCAGCCTTTTTTTCCTGTAAGATGTACTGCATCACCCACTCAGACAGCTCCTAATGTTTCATGTTCAGTATAAAGCTAACCCTTCTTTTCCACAAACAGATGTGACTTTGAATTCCATTGTAAACTGTCCAGACACTTCTGATGGACATTTCAAAAGACAGCTTCATTTTTGGCTTTCTAGGCTATACTTACCAGTCAAGAAAATGATCTTGCGCAGTAGAGATTCTGCTACAGGTGTCTGTATAATGCCATTTGCTAAATGATTTTATAATCTCATTACAATAAACCAACRTAACTGAGACCTTCTGTCAAAACCAAATGAATATAATTTTCAAAAGAACGTGCTAGTCCTTGAGTGATTTGTCCTGATTGACTATTCAAGTTGATGGTGCCAATTCATTCGTATATATACTCCTCAATCTGATTTGCAGTTGCTGGAATATTATCTAGAGGATTGGAATTAGTAATTGTTACAGGAACATGGTAGTCTGATAACCTCCAAAGACTGGTGAGAAATGGACTGACTTTTGGTTACAACTCCAAGGAGAAAAAAGCCACTGACTCTCCACTGCTGCTTAAAATAGGGTCAGAGGATTAGTAGCAGTAGCCAGGATGTTAAAGGTTGATCTTCAGAATGACTGCTAGCTCCTGACTTCTGCCAGTGCTTTTCACCAGGCATTATCAATATTTTTAGTTATGATGTTAACAACAATACTAAGATAATGATTTCTGAAACACTTTCTTTAGTGATGTACCAGCAATTTTTCAACTACTAGGCAGCAGTGGGCTACAAGCCGGTCTGTTACATTTTTCTGGAAATTGTGGGTGGTCCTTTGCTAAAGCAGTATCTTGAAAAAGCTCTTCTATGGATGGCAAGGGTTGTTTAATGTGGCATTTTAGAGCCACCAAGGGCATACGCATTTGCAGTTCTCTTGTGGTAATCAGTAATGACCTCTGGGACTTTTTAGTTGTGTTTATCAAGCTAAGTCTTGAAGTTTTGGTGTAAAGCAGCTATTAAGAATGAAGGCAATGAACAGAAGTGTGTGGGTGTCGATGCACAGAAAAAAAAGTTGTCTACTAGGCAAAAAAGCAACAGAAAAGCATTTTCTAGAACATGTTCAGTTTAGTTTTCTTATTTTGATGTTATAGTCAACAGAAAAAATTAAAAAAGATGCTTCAACTCTGAATACACAAGTTCAAGGAGCTTGATGGAAAACAAAGCAAGAAACTAGAAACCTTCTAAGGTTATTTCTTCTTTAAAAAGATATTCCAAAGCAAATTATTTTTTGGACTGCAGTCTTTATCTTTTGCATCTGCTATCTATTTAAATATGTGTTCATTTGCTTTAATGCTAATGACATCATTTCCCTATTTATAATAATCTAACGTGATAAGTCTAGTGAATCACGGACTTTATTTCCCCAAGCTGTGGAGTCCTTTGTATGTAAACTGAAGCAGTTGCTGATATAAACAGAACAATCAAAGCTACTAATCCGAACATCAGCCCTGAATTAAGGCCATTAAGTAAAACAATGACATTAGAGAGCTGAACTATAATTTACTTTAAATTAAATTAAATTGAAAACATTAGCATTATTATACTGTGAGAAATTAAATACTTCTACCTTCTAGACATGCACAAATACTGGTGAATTTTCCTAATTGGTTTTTATTGTTATCGGTTTAGGAAAAATGCAGTGCAACATGCATTATTTTTTGGCTCACTGAGTATAAAGGTTTCAAAAAGCAAACATTAGAAGTGACTTTCTACCAATTGAATAATGATATTGTAAAAAGACGTAAAAAATGGGGAAGAGTAATAGATTACAAATTGTTTAAATAAAATATTCTTAGAGGAAAATATAATAGACTGTGTTCCTTTTCTACATAGTGCTACTAATTACTGCCTAAAGTTAACCAGAGATCATTAGAAAATCCACAATTTAAAAAAAAAAAAAAAGAGATCATYGGGAAATTTTGAAAGTTGGGAGGTATGAAAAGTAAATTGGTCATTCTCTTGTGTTTTGGTAAATTAAAATCTTGTCTTCCACTTTTAAAACGTTTCCAGTTTTAAAATGTAAAAATATGAAATTAAGTTATTAAATAATTATGAAATATAGGAACATGTTCATATTTCTTCTAGCAGTTACTTTTCCAACCAAGAATCACAAACATTTTGCAAACACATTTCTCAGAATTTTTAATTGAATTCTTGAAATTTTTCAGATTTCTCAGGTATTTGTTTGGGATTTTTTATACTTTGGGGTAAACCATCTAATTTTAATTTTATTAGCTGACTATTTAGAAAAGAAGAATATTTCCAGGCAGAATTCAGAACCAGCTGTTTTAGTAGTCCTTCCCAGGTTCTCCCTAGTGATAGGGCCAGGGTAGCCAGCCTTTTCCCCCATCACTTCTGTGCTAAGAAAATCAGTGTAACTGTCGTGTGGAAAGGACTGATCCTTCTGCCTCAGAAGTTGGCCATGCTGTAGACAAACTGTTTATGTGAGTTGGGGACAAAAATCTGTGGAGATTGTGTTGAGACAAAGGGAATATTCAGCTGCTACCACAGCCTGCTTCTGTCCTCCCACTCCCTTTCCTGCTGACATATTTATTTGTTTGAGGCGTCCAGTGGTTTATAAAATTCCTCTGGTCTCTCCTTGACTCTTCACAGCTCTTTCCAAATACTCATGCAGACTCATTTACACACTGAAGAGATGTCTGAGAATTACAAAATGATATTCATCCAAAAATATCCGTATTCAGAAAAAAAAAAACCACCTCTGTTCATGGAGTCTGTGGTAGCGCATAGAGACAGGGCTTGCACGTTGCTTGGTTGAATGGCAAGTTAGATTGAAGACACATGTACAGATTTTTCTTTTGTTGCTATCTCTACTGCGGTTTACGTCATGAGCCTACTTCTGATGTTTCAGAAACTGCTAGCGTCACCATATTAAAAGGTGCAGGTAATACCTGCATATATATCATAAATATGGTGGTTATATCCTGAAAGCGGATAAAGGCAAATTTGCTGAGCTGACAGTAGTTCATTGTTAATAAATGCCTTATTGAGTTGAATGTAAGTAAGCATATTTGCTCCTTTGTGTGAGGAAGGCAATTATAATCAGTAAAGGAAGTATCGGCTTGCGATATTGACGCTACCATGCATTGGATGTAATAAGTAATAGATATAATGGTTAAAGTGGTACACATAAGGAATAAGTAATAAGGAATAAGGAAGTATCCTCTTCTAATATTTAGGCATCCAGTTATTCATTAGTATGGTATACTATGTGTTTCTCAGAAGAAACTGAATTGTTCTGGCCAATTAGAAATCAGTCTTCTGCTGGCAAAAAAAAAAAACAACCCACCTTGTCTCAAAGAATATTTCATTTATTTATTTATTCATTAGGCTGTTTATTACTCTTTCAAAGGAGGGAGGCAGGTGTCACTTCCATTGTCCATGCTGGCTGAGCTCTCGCTCCCCATGCAGTGTTGTGGTGCTCTGTGCGTGCCCTTCCCACACACGCCTTGCACACTGAGCAGTCCCAGCTCATCCTTGGAGCTGTTTGGAGTCAGTCTGGTTGCCCACCTACAGTTGTTGGACTTCATGTGCAACACTTTGTAGTCCTGCAGATATGACTTGGACATTTAGGAAAGTCACTGGTGACATTTAGGAGATCCAGCTCTTCTGGGATTAGCAGCTGGAGGCCATGAGGGGTTGGTTCCGTGGGACATCTTGGATGGCACTAGACACATACATGCAAGCAAGTAAATTAACACTTGATTAATATTGAGGAAAAAGGAAGACCCTTGAGGCCTGAGAGTGCTCACCTTGTGGCTGACACTGCTTTGAGCAGGAGGTTGGACTGGGGGCCTCTGATGTCCCTTCCAAACTGAATTATTGTGGGAACCTATGAAAAGAAGTTAAATTTTGCTTTTGCACTGGTTTCTGATTACAAAATATCTCTAAGGTGGAGATGCTCCTGAGATTTGGGTATTAGTGTTGAGTCCAGATTCCTAGAGGAGACTGTTCTTCAGTCTGTCTTATTTTAGTGCTCATGTTTATGCATAAGTGAAATTAGTTACTCTGAGATTATGCATGGATTCTACATCACTCATACCCCGCTGCTGGGAAACTGAAACGAAGGGTTTGTGCTTTTCCACTGAGATCAGAATTACACGTTACAATCCTTCCTGTCATGGTTGGAAAGTCCACCCGGGCACCACAGAAAATGCGAGCAAGACCTGCTGGTCAGCCAGTACGGTTTCCTGTGACTGCTACGGAAAGTTATCTCAGATAAGCAGCTTGCTAACTCAACTTCTTTTAAGTGTGTAGAGGAAGACTGCAGTCATACAGCTGAAAAACTACTTGGAACAACACCACAATAAACTGAATTGAACTGTGTTCCTATCTTGAAAAAAACAGCCAATATGAGCAGTCAAATATACTCAGATAATTAATCATCACTTGATGAATGGCATCCTTCTGTTCATTTCTTTTTAGCTGAGCAATAACTTGGTTAATAGAAGATTGAGATTTTCAAAAATATTTCTGTAAAAAAAATTGTATCACTACAAATAATTGAGCTAATAAAAGCAGTAAGAATGCTGCAACTGTAAAAATTGTTACACAGAGTAGTACATTGTGCAAGAAGGCAGTAAAAAGTCAGCAGAAACAAAGAGAGCGTACTTAAGTGTTCAGAGAGTAGAGATATTTCACACTCCTGGTCATGCCTGATGTCAGCGATTCAGCCAAGACAGAAGTGCACGGAAGGACTGTGTAGGGATCGCCATGCAAAGATCTCAGGAGGCTGAGAAGATGAGCTGGGGTCATTTTAATGCCATGGCTACTGTCTTCAGAGATTCCTTCTCATCGCTAGGGAATGATGGATTATGAAATAAATAATTGCCATCACCATTAAAAACAAACTCGAAAACAGTGTTATGGAAATCTGTGATTAGATRTTGGTTATTTGTATGGGGGAATGTCAAGAAAAATATAAGCTCTAAACCACTGGTTGTTATATTTGAGATTATAGACCTTGATGAAAACATTCGCATAACTCGAGAGAAATATTTAAAATACTTAGTTAATTAAATAGACTATTTACATTCTCAGCTTTCAAATAATTTAGAGCTGAATATTCCTTTTTATTGACAATTTTTGAAGGAAGTGTATTAAGAATTTATGTTTTCCTAGTGATGCCAGAACTGCTCGTCCAGAATCATACACCTTTACTACTGCGTGGTAAAAGTTTAAGATAAGAGTGCAATATGATCCTTGTATAATTTTGCTTTGTTTACTACTCTAGGAAATTTCATGCAATGGTGTAAGACTGATACATTTATGGAAGACATTCCTGTTTGAACACTCTTAAAAAAATACAGAAAGTACCCATTCTAGCAAATGTTGACAATTCTTATTCATACCTTATTATTTATCAGACACTTATTTTGAGCTCATTTTTTGTTTTATTCTAACAAGTAAGCTTTCTCATTACATTAGTGATAAGGATGTGTCTTTTTTTAATTTGAAATACTTAATTGTTACTATAAAGCTGTTCTCGTGTGCTTCTGGGTTTTGTTATACCATAAAAATATATTGAAATAGAAAATAATTTCAGTAAAGGTAAATAGTTATAATATCTGTAGCTAAGCCAAACTTTTTTTGAATGGTTAAATAATCTTTTTGCAATATGCAATTTTGAGCTCAATGAAAAGATTCATGAATTTGGGCCAAAACTGGTGAATAGGTAAAATCATAAAATAAAATAAAAAACCCTTTCATTTTCTAAAGACACCTTGAATTTCCATATCAAAATATTTTGGGTCACTAACTAGCTAGTTTACTTCATTAAAAAATCTTTACACAAAGCTTTTTAGGGAAATCAATTACAGCAGATTTTGATCGGAAATGAAATATGCGGGAAAATTTTAGCTGTGAAACTGAAGAAAAAGCTATCCCCATGCTGCAATGAAAGTTAAACAATGCTTGGTTATTTTTTTCCTAGTTTTAGAATGACAATACTTAATAACATTAAGCTCTTACCCAGAATGTTGAATTAGCAGATCTCAAAGCATCTAGAGAGGATTTAATTGCAATTATATTCATTCCACCCAAGACCTTTGAAAATAATCAAGTATTGAAAATCTGAAAACACAAAAGAAATCAAGGAAACATCTAATGAGTCATTAGGTCTACCTCCTGAGGGAAGTTCCTGCCTGTGACAAGTTTTGTGCAGAGTTTTTTTCAGAACTCTGAGAAGCAAAAAGAAAAAATATTTTGTCATTTTAAAACCTATTTTATCAGTGTCTTCAGGCAAAGACATGTACATCAGAAGATCTGTGACCAGACATTTAGTCTTTAAGGCATTGATCATAAGTTACATATGTAAAGTTAACCCACTGCCGACATTGTACTGCTCAATGTTCTCGGTTCTTCTCTGCTGGAGATACTGCACTGTTTACTTTCCATACATGTAAATATAAACTGTTGTTCATCCTATTTACCAATTACACTTGATACTTGTAAATAAAAACTATTGTTTATCTTATCACTAATATAGGCCCTCCGCTTGACTGTGTTGTCTGTCGGCACACCATGTCGGCAAAGGCAGGAGAACAAATTGACTCTAAGAGTGTAACACATACAAAATATTACTGCAGGGTTAAAGAAACTTGTAAATTGTGTTCTACTGTGGGAATAATTTGGATAAGCAAACCATATTTCTGCTTGTAAGTGTTGTTTCTAGAGATCTTTCATCCAACTGTCACGTAAGGGACAAAACAATTAAATCATCTCCTCTGCTGTCATATTCTGGAATTTTGTAGTACGTGAAGACTAAGGCAAATAAAGGTAATGGGAAACATTAAGTTTATGGTTAATATTTCTTTCTCTTTTAGGCCCAAAGGCTAACTTACATTTATTCTTAAGGTTTTTTCAGACCCACATCTTTGAGTAATACCCACAGTGCACTATTTAGCTATTCAGGATAACTGTCGGATGTAATTACAGCTCAGTTAGGTAATTTGTTCCTTTGTTTCACTACAAATAACAAAAAATTTCAAATCAATATATAGACAGAGATTCTTTCACAATATTCTTGGGATATTAGTACCAACAGTATTTTTTGTGTATGTTAGAAGCCTCAGATAACCACCTTGAAAAAACCTAACTTGGCGATGCGTTTGTTGCTTCTTTGTAGTAAAATCATGGTGGTTTTGTTTTAAGATAACCTGATTTTTGAGAACTCTGAAAGGAGGTTTATGCGATCACACAGTCTTCCCAATTGTGTCTGTTTGGAGCCCATTGGCTAATTTCCACCCAAGCTTAAATGACAGTAGAAATCTGTCGTGGTTTAACCCTGGCAGCACCTAAACACCACGCAGCCGCTCGCTCAGCCCCCCACTCCAGTGGGATGGGGGAGAGAATCGGGAGGGCACGAGGAGGAAAACTCGCGGGTTGAGATAAAAACAGTTTAATAGTTGAAATAAAACAAAGTAGAACAGTAATAGYAACAGTGATAACAACAGCAACAACAACAATACACAAAGCAGGCGATGCACAATGCAATTGCTCACCACCCGCCGAACCGAACGAGAGCCCGGGACCCCAGGACC
Source organism: Phoebastria nigripes (assembly GCA_035582835.1). NCBI lineage: Eukaryota > Metazoa > Chordata > Aves > Procellariiformes > Diomedeidae > Phoebastria > Phoebastria nigripes. The sequence continues at coordinate 214,510 of JAYKAV010003392.1, forward strand.
CCCCACACACCCTTAGTTTTTATACTGAGCATGACGTTACATGGTATGGAATACCCCATTGGCCAGCTGGGTCAACCACCCTGGCTATGCTCCCCCCGCCAGCTTCCCATGCACCTGGCAGGGCATGGGAGGCTGAAAAGTGCCCGGTGCAAGCACCACCCAGCAGCACACAAAACATCACCGGGCCATCAACGCTCCTATTATACCAAACCCAAAACACAGCACACCCTCCCCAGCTGCTGGGAAGAAAGTTAACTCTGTCCCAGCCGGAACCAGGACAATATCCACCCCTTATTCTATACCATCTACGTCATGCCCAGGTCTCACATTTTCCAATACATTCCAATGAATCATCATCATTTTTCCTGCCCTTCGATATATACACAGATGTCATTCCCTTAGTCTATGGGCCATCCCTCTAAAATGTCCATTGAGTTCGTTTAGTCCATGACTTCCGGGCTCCATCTGTCATAGCAGTCTTTCAGGGCAGGAGAGATGGTGTGTGGTGTTGGATTGTTGCATCCTGAAGCCAATTCTGGTTCCATTATCGCTGCGCTCGTCTGGTTTTCTCATCGTTGCACTTTGCTCGGTTTCATCAGAGTTCCTTCTTCATTAATCTGGGTGATTCTTACTGCAACACCTTTGATATGACATACAGCATTATATAGCAATTAACATCATACAATTCAGTCCATTGGCTATTTTCACCCAAAATCAAATCCCCCTCAGGTACACATCGGACTTCCCCATCCTTTCGCATTACCCACCAAGTGCACCCAGGTCCTTGAGCAAAAGCAATCCCACGAATGGGTTTTCCCTTGCCTGAGGCAGGACTAACCCAGACAGTCTTCCCCAGCRTRTTTTTRATGTGCACTACAGGGACTCTATCCCCATCTACGTAAGGGTTTTGACTGCGCAGGGCCAGCTCGGGTGACAGATCCCCTAGTGTTGACTAACCAGGTGGCTTTTGCTAAATGTGTATCCCAATGCTCGAATGTCCCACCACCCATTGCTTTCAGCATAGTTTTCAGCAGTCCATTGTATCGTTCAATTTTCCCGGAGGCTGGTGCATGATAGGGGATGTGATACACCCACTCAATGCCATGCTCTTTGGCCCAGGTGTCTATGAGGGTGTTGCGGAAATGAGTCCCATTGTCTGACTCAATTCTTTCTGGGGTGTCATGTCACCATAGGACTTGCTTTTCAAGGCCCAGGATAGTGTTCTGGGCAGTGGCATGGGGCATGGGATATGTTTCCAGCCATCCAGTGGTTGCCTCCACCATGATGAGCACATAGCGCTTGCCTTGGTGGGTTTGTGGAAGTGTGATATAATCAATCTGCCAGGCCTCCCCATATTTATATTTCAGCCATCGTCCTCCATACCAGAGAGGCTTTACTCGCTTGGCTTGCTTGATGGCAGCGCATGTTTCACATTCATCGATAACCTGTGCAATAGCGTCCATGGTCGAGTCCACCCCTCGATCTCGAGCCCATCTATATGTTGCATCTCTTCCTTGATGGCCTGAAGTGTTATGGGCCCACTGAGCTATAAATAATTCACCCTTATATTCCAGTCCAGATCCACCTGAGCCACTTCGATCTTAGCAGCCTGATCCACCTGCTGGTTCTTTTGATGTTCTTCCGTGGCCCAACTCTTGGGTACGTGAGCATCTACGTGACGCACTTTTACAACCAGGTTCTCTACCTGGGCAGCGGTATCTTGCCACAATGCGGCAGCCCAGATAGGTTTACTCTGCGCTGCCAGTTGTTCTGCTTCCATTGCTGCAACCACCCCCACAGGGCATTTGCCACCATCCAMGAGTCAGTGTAGAGATAAAGTACTGGCCATTTYTCTCSTTCVGCARTATCCAARGCCAGCTGGATGGCTTTCACCTCTGCAAACTGACTCGATTCACCTTCTCCTTCGGCAGTTTCTGCGACTTGTCGTGTAGGACTCCACRCAGCAGCCTTCCACCTCCGATGCTTTCCCACAAGACGACAGGACCCATCAGTGAACAGGGCATATTGCTTCTCATTTTCTGGTACTTTATTATACAGTGGGACCTCCTCAGCANAACAGTGATAACAACAGCAACAACAACAATACACAAAGCAGGCGATGCACAATGCAATTGCTCACCACCCGCCGAACCGAACGAGAGCCCGGGACCCAGGGCCCCCCCACACACCCTTAGTTTTTATACTGAGCATGACGTTACATGGTATGGAATACCCCATCGGCCAGCTGGGTCAACCACCCCAGCTATGCTCCCCCCACCAGCTTCCCATGCACCTGGCAGGGCATGGGAGGCTGAAAAGTGCCCAGTGCAAGCACCACCCAGCAACACCCAAAACATCACTGGGCCATCAACGCTCCTATTATACCAAACCCAAAACACAGCACACCCTCCCCAGCTGCTGGGAAGAAAGTTAACTCTGTCCCAGCCGGAACCAGGACAAAATCTCACAGACAGGTTCACAAACTTGGGGGAAAATCAGTGGTAAACAATAGGAGAGAAACCAAAATGTATTTTCTTGATTCAGTATTCAAGAGAATTCAGCTTGGCAGTGTCTGGCTGTGTGATTTTGTGATCACCGCAGCACCAGTCTTCCTTGCCAGTGGACATAGAGAAGGAGGTGAAGCTTACTGTGGTGAGGGAAAAAAGACAAGGACAAATATTCTTTAGTTCCTAGTGCTTGCAGTGTGTTGCTATTCTGCTGTTCTTTTTCAGTTGTATCACAGAGGTGCAGCTGGCACCTGGCTCTAATATTTATATGGAGTGTATCCATTGGAGTGTTAACTATATAATGGGCATAGAGCAGTCCCATTGAAGAATGCAGTTGGCAGAAGTTTATTAATTCAGGAGTGGGCAATTCAGGAAGATCAATAGGTTTCTGACCATGTCATTGATTGTGGGAGCACCAAAACATTATGCTCAAATACTATTTTTGTTATCATCTGCCAATTTTAACAGCTTCTCTGGGCAGTTGACTGAAAACCTCTTTAAAAATAATGTATAGGTTACATTCTGCAGGTCTTCCACAGGTGAGCACCAGTTGAAATCAATAGTAAGGACAGAAATACATTTCCTCCAAGGAAAAAAGGCTAATGAAGAAATGAGTAAGAAAATAAATGTCTTTGTTTCACAATGATATTTTATATGCAATAAAAACTGTGGCATGGTTGGGGATGAAACAACCTTCATGCACAAATATATCCGCAATTGTTCTGATAGCTAGTTCATGTTATTTAATGTGCTGGAGAGGTAAGAAAACAGTGAAAAACTGCCTGTGCCTCTGTCGATTAGCGGAGATATACCTATTGTGCTATTCATAAAGCAAGCATTATTGGTGAAAGAGGTAGTTATATATTAGGGAGCTCGTAGCCTGAAGACCTGGTGTAGAACTGTCATTAAAGTGAATACTAAATGAAGTTCATTCAGCTTAGTTCGTACATGATGCCGATGATTGATTTTCACAGTCAGGCTGATAGAACAGTTTTCGTCAGTCCTGCAATTACATTACTGTTAGAGATTCTTAGGTTTTTTCTCTGGTATTATGGTTTTAATAGAATTTCTGAGTCTCTTTTGTTGCTCATAAACTTAGATTTAATTGGATCTTGAAATCTCAATATTGAAAATTTCACCTTTTATTCTTTGGAAGAAGAACTGCTTTTTTGTATTCCCACCCCCTCAACTGACTGACCTCAAAAGAATAATCAATGGTTCATGGTGGCAGGTATTTCAGAAAAAGAAAAAGCCTATGTGGCTTAAACTCAGTCATATAATTTGTCAATGGAAATGCTTTATGAAGAAAAAATAGGATAATGTCTCTCTGTCATTTTAAGTGAGGTTAGAAGTCTGCACGTTTATGTCACAATTTATAATGAGAACATATTTTGTCATGTTATTTAAGTGAACCACAGACATTGAACAAACAGTGTTTGTTTTTAACAGTTTTCCTGAAAAAGCTTTTCTTTTGAATAGCACAGATCAGACTGGTCCCTAACAGAAAGATACAAGAGTCCAAACAAAAAGAAATAATTTCAGACTGATTAAAAAATTAGCAATGGTGCATGTGATGTTGTTAACTCTGAAAAATCAGACATACACGAATTGGAAGAAAAGAGAGCAAGGCTGACCAGTCAGTCATGTTGTTTCATCAGGTACATGCAGTTGGACAAGTACTTGCATATTTGTATACTGAAAAAGTGGCAGAAAAAATTCTGTTGTTACTTCGCTATTTCATATATTGTATTCTTATTAAGAGTCAGTCAATGCTGACATCTTTTAATACAATGTATTAAAAGCAAGAGTTCTCAAAGTGGTGCATAGTAATTAGTTCACTGAAATAATATTAAAATAGTATTTTGATTTTTTTTTTCTACTTCTACTTGAAGAATACTTCTAAATGAAGTTGGAGGCATGTGGGTCAATTCATAGGCATCAGGAAGCAAAGCCGGATCTAGAGGCACTATCTGTAATGTCATCACGATCCAAAGCACAATTGGTACACCCTGCATGGTGAAAGAACAGAATGTCTCCTTTGGAGTCACTTCATCTCTGTGGTTTATAATCCGTGAAAGCCATGAAAATGCTGAATGAGAGGGGAATGTGAGTATGCATTGAAGATAAACTCTTCAAAGTGAATACAGATTATGGACTCGTTTGTGCAAGAAGTACAAATGATCACCGAAGAAAAGATTTTCATGTACTAAAGCAAAAGTCTTTTGTGCTTCATACTATTGACCCTGACACAAATAAGAAGGTAAAAACAAAACAAAAAAAGAATGTGTTTTATATGGTAATTTTTACAATAGCTGGAAGTAGCTCCTATTTTCTTTTCAGGTGGTTGGACAGAAATGGATCCCAAGATGATTGTAAGAAGCAGCCATGTAAATACACTGGGGAATAGTTTGTATCATGTAAGTTATGTGCCTGATGCAAAAGATTAATAATCAGCTGTACATTTGCCAGAAGAAGCAGCATGACCTTTCCAGAAAGTATTTGGGTCTGCTCCCCAGCTGCTAAATCTCACAAGACTGTCTTTGTGTGTATTTACACATTGTATTTGAAGGTGTTTAAAATTACAAGAAGGTCATCACTTTGAAAAATAATGAAGGCAAAGGAATTTAATCTTTTAATGCAAAAATTTGCATCTGCATGATGCAATTTCAGAAGGCTTAATGTGAACGAAAAATATCAAAAGCAAAAAAGTCAATGCATTTTTTTAGTGATTGCATGTCGATCAAACCTAGAAATTATTGGGGTTCCTTCTCCAAAAATATCTGGAAAATGATGAGAGAGGGCACAGCAGTTCAACATGACAGGTAAAAGGGAAAGCCCTTATTAGCCTGTTTGTATTTTCTGTGAGTTCCCCTATAGCCATCTCTCCATTTCTATATGTGTCTGCCCGAGGAAGATACCTCTGTTCTCTAGTGAAGGGATACAGAGAGCCTTTATGTGCGCACGGAGTGTGACCAGGAGGATTGTGTTATTGCTGCAGAAGGAGGAACTGTGCACTGGGACCTGCGTCCTTAGGCATGATGACTGTCGCATGGGTGTTTCTCAGAGTCCCTGAAATAAAGTGAGGGCCGAATTGCAGCCCAGCAAAGTGATATTTTCTTAGCAGGATGGTCAGTGTTGCCTTGCCTATCTTGGGATGTGGCCTGAGAAGGGCAGTGGTTCAAGGTCTGATGATATAATGTCAAAGTGCAGTGTATAGAGCAAGGGAGCCACATCTATACTTCCAATAGGAAGCTCTCCATCTAAGTGAAGTATACCAAGGATGGTGCCTGGGTTTTGGTCTTGGAGGGAGTTAGTTGGTTCACTATAAAAGGTAGATAATACATTTAGACTGCTAATTACCACATGACAAGAATCCAAAAGTGAATTGAGGAGTGAGGTTATTTGACCCAGTGGATCCTTACAGCGTTTATGACAGTGAGATCACTGTTAATACTAAGTCATAGTTTCACCGGTGATATATTGTGAAGGGCTCTAGCACCTGATTCTCTATCTCCTTCTCTCTCTTTCTGTCTCTCTTACCTGATCTGGAAAGTTTCCCTGCACCACAGAAGAGGTGAATCTAAGAAGAAGATTTTTCTTTATGAGGGCTTGTTTTTGCAAACTGATAAGTACTTTGGGGGATCCAGCAAAAGTTCAAAGAATATTTTTAACATTAAATGCATGACATGTCATTACAGATTATGCTAATCCCTAAAATAGATTCAGATTCAACTATAGACCATTATATAGACAAGATGTTATTGTCACACTCAGGCTAGTAATTTATTATAAACCAATTCTATAAAAATAATTTTGGGGGGTCTGATTGAGATGGAGTCTGTGTATCTGACATTTATGGCCAATAAACTTGAAACAACAAAATGGAAATGTGTTTTGTAGTGCAAACTCAGTCTTTTATATTTCAAGACCATGCAAAATCAGAAGCTAGTCTGAACTGTTTTTAAGGACTTTGATAAATTTATAGTCAGCAATGACATCTGAAATTATTCCAATTCCTGAAAGATTAATAAAAGTTTAATTTGATGCATAGGAGGGAAGCTCCACATAAAACTATTTTAGAACATTGCCAATATGCATCCCTGGTTTTGTCATTATATTGAATTGTTAGACCCAGTGATGGTAGGATGCTGTCACTTGACAACGTACAGGTCAGATTCACTTGAGCAAAATACTATTATCATGAATGTCTGCTGGTTTGTAGCAGAAACAGGAGACATGAGCATGACACACTGATCCCAGTCAATAGCCTGTGGAATAAAGAGGAGCCGCCTGCTTCCCTCTCTTCTCAGCTGTATCTCTCTTTGATGCCTGTTTGGATATGTTTTATGAGGCTCAATGTCACTGTTACTTCTGAGAACAGCTGATAGGTGATGGGTGATGAGCTGCTCTGCACTGAGGAGAAATGGTGCTGTGCTGGGGCACTGTTGGTGTTTCTGAGCACACTGGGCCAGTCGTGGGGTCCAGTTCTGCTCTGATGCTGATGAAAGGCAAGAATAACTTCACCAGTTTATGTAATTGCATTAATTTTAACTTTGGGCAAGTACATCATAGGCAAGATTCTGAGTTGTCTCTTACGCTTTTCTTAACAGGCTTCTTGATGTGTCGGGTATGGACATTTGTGGTTGTAACATCTGAATATTCTAAAATGAGAGAGTATTTTTATATCAAGGAAAAAATAGCACTGCAAGAGTTGTAAGAGTTTTCAAGTAATCAGATATTGTTTTTCATAGTATGAGACAGGTCACTCATTGATTTGCTGTCAGATACTTTATTATTCTTATGCCTACGCACCGCTATAATATCATTCTGTCCCTTTTAGGATAAATATTCAATACAACAGTAAAGCAACATTTGAACAACTGAGTGAATTTTTGAAAATTCAGTTAGTAAAACGACCAGACATTGTGTGTAGACAGTCTTTCAACTATATGAAATAACATCCTCCTGACTTCACTAAGAATGGATGTCATAAACAACTCAGTGTGAGATTCTAGTCTATTCTTTAGGAAACCTTTTTAAAATAAATGGACATGCATCACATTTTGTCGAAGAACCTTGCCTGTGTGTTGAATGTAAGTGATTGTAAGAAGCAAAACCAATCATGAAGTCAGACCAGGGCTACAAAGAAAATTCACATTTTAATTAAAAATGATCCGAACACCCACTGTTAAGAGCTTTTCTCAAAGGGAGCTCAGTGGGAGTTAAAGTCCTTGACATATGAGTTATCTCCCCTTAACTAGAATGAAGAACTATTTGTCATTTTTCACTTGTCAGTACTTTTTCTCTTTTGAGTTTTTAGCAGTCTGATAACTACAGAATTAACATAGGAACTTTTGAGATCAAATTTTATTTCCATTACTGAATCTTTCCATGACCCAGTCTGTTTGTCTGTAAAATGGAATTGGGATTTACTGAACAAGAATAATAGAAATAAATTTACTTTTTTAAGCCCTGTAAAAATAAAATGCATTAGAATATGTAATCAGTATTTTGAATGTTTTCTTACATTGCAGTAATATGCTCAGTTTCCTCTGAAAAATTTCTTCAATATAATTTGAATGTCCTATGGGTAATTTTGGGTAATCTGGGACCTTTAAACACTGATTACACCTAAACTGTTTTGCATAAATGATTTTGCATCGGTAAATGCCTGCAAGTTGGATACCGCTGTGGTCTTCAGTGGGTTCATCTTCAAAAAAATAAGAAAGAAAGGAAAAAAAAAAAGACAATGTGCTTAATCAGTGAGCCCAAAGTCTTGGTTCCTTGATATGCAACATCCTTGCACCCCAGCTGTGCAAGAGCTAAGTATTCACTGTCCCCGAATGTACCCTGATTTTCTTCAGAGGTTTGTGCTGTGTGGGCAGTGAGGGAGCCAGGATGTGACCCAATAAATGTGGGGTTGGTGTCTTGCAGAGTGCCCGTGCTCCCCCATGGGGCACAGTGAGCCGGTGAACGTGCAGCGTGGGCGTTCATGGCACAGGGCAGCATGCGCCTGCCAGCCTGTCTAGCTGCAGACAGGGTATTCACCCGCATTAATCTGCTGCAAATTCTTCATGAAGACGAAACAGGCCTGTAATTTTTGTGTCAGCTGGCTAATGAAGTTAAGCCCTCGGCTTCTGTTCCTCCTTTCCCGTATTGGAATTTTCTGGCAAAGCTGAACACGCTCTTCTTGAAACGTTACTGTCCCTTGGCCGCTGTGGAACTTACATCCAGTTCTTGGGAGGATCCCAATCATCCTTCCTCCAGGACTGGGGGAGGGGAGATCCCATTGAATTCACTGGCAATAGGGGCCTCAGTGGAACTTAAAGATTAAAAAAAAAAAAAGGCAAAAACAAATAAACCCCCAAGATCAATATAAAAAAAGAAAGATGTGGTTCTTTGTGCAGTCCATTGTAACTCTTTGCCATAGGCCATTGTGGATACCAAAACTTTACAAGAGTGCAAGGGGCGATCCCAAAAGTTGATGAAATAAATCCCATCAAGAGTTCCCAAATGCAGAACTCTCATCCCTGAATCAGGAAATCTGTATGCTGCAGAAACGCAAGGACCGACTGGATGTTACAAAGTGTCTCCCTATATGCTTGCCTTATTCATATACTTTGATTTTGGTCACTGCTGGAAACGGCTTCTAGGGCTAAACAGTGGTTTATGTTGTTATTGTGCTCAACAGAGCCAAGGTTCCTCCTGTGTCTTTTGGTTCTCCGTGTAGAAGTGTCCTGTGTTACCCGTGTTTGTTTTTTGCTGGCTTTAAGAGGAAATTACTTATCTACATCATCAAGAGGAGGATACCACAATTATTATTTAGGAACAAGGGCAAGCCTGATGGCTGTACTAAAATCCTGTACAGAATCCTGAGACTGTATTTCTCAGTTTTCACTGGGAACGGAGGGGTGTTTAAATTAGTGAAAACACATCTCTGTGGGGAGTTAAGCGAGGAGCAGAAGCTGTGAAAGCAACAATTGGTCAGCAACAACTCTCGTAAGCCTTTGGGGCAACATCAGTGAAAATCTGCTTTCAGGTGAGATAGAAAGCAACTGTTGAAGAGAAGAGAGTTAAAGGGACAGTAATTTTACAGAACATGGAACAAGTAGCAATCTTCTTATTGCTACTGAATGTCAAGAAAAGATGTCTCTATATGTCTTTTGTTTTAAGTTAAGTGTTTTAGTTACAATGTGAGAAGTACAGGACATCCTTTAACTAAAAAATATTTGCTAACAAACTTATACTTTATAGACATTCATTGTGGTAGTAGTTGTAGATTTAAATAGTACTTGTAGTTTTACATAATGATCAATATTGATTAAAATGTAAAAATGAAATAAATTTATAGTAAAGGCAAGTTTACAACAATAGACCTTTGGAAGGAATTTTTGAAGGTATTTTTGAAGCCATCCAAGAAGAAAGTTGAGATTAAAAAAAAATAAGGCAAAGTACCTTATATCCATGAATTCTCAAATATCCTGAGTAGTTATAATTTTTCATAACACTGTGGGAATATTATGAGTGCACAGCACACCTGAAAATCAAGTGCCTTATTGAAGACAAAATTCTTTTGGATTTTTTCAGCAGGTGATATGTACAGCTAATTTTTTTTTGTTGTTTTTTAATGTGACAGACCTCACTTCAGGAAGATTGGTGAAATAATTTTGTTCAAAGTTTTCTGTACTAGTTACGTATCTAGATATGTTTTTATAGCTGCAATCGGCCACTACAGCACCAATAAAATAATCATAACAGTCTTCCTACGTAAAGTACTTTGAAGTACTCTTGAGAGTTAAAGAAATCACGACTTAAGTGTAAAGTAACCCATATGGTCACGGTACAAACATTTTCAACAAATTGTGATAACAATTGACATTTCATGTGTCCACAATGAAAATATATGGTCTTGCTTTTGGAAGGCCTGTTCAAACATGGTAGTCATGGGAGCTGTGAAGGAAATGGAGGAAAAAGAGAAAAAGAAACTTTCAGGTTATAATTCTAGGAGCATGTGTCATGCAATGGAGATTTCTGAGAAAGTTGCTTCACTGGAAACCAGAAGGTAGAAGATGATGGCAACAAACAAGATGAATAGATACAATTAACCATGGATCTGGGGGAAAGTAAAGCAAAGGTATATGTGCAGTTTTCTGGAGCATAACAGTAAACATCGAGTAGACTGTCAGGGGGGCGTACATGCTCTGAAAAACGTGAACTGAGAAGGACTGGAACTAACTTTAATTTACTGCCTCACAAAATGAGCTGCTGCTTTGCTTTTAGTATTAAGAGGATATTGTTAATAGCTCACTTTAAGTAATGTAGATGTTCAGATAAGTTAATATAATTATATTGAAGCCTTACCAAAATGATAATAGTGCTTTTAAAGTAGCCATTTATTTGTGTATTTAAAAACAAAACATAGATATATAAAGGGCAACAGATTATTGTGTAATTTAAATATAATAGCACATATTTATTTAGGAGAAAATATTTTAAAAAAAAAGAAAAACTGGCTTCTGAGAATACAGTTATAAGTATAGGTCAGGAAGGCTCTTTGCAAGCAACTCTGCCAATCCTTTTAATCTAGTTCCAGTCCGCAACTCTTTTCTAGGAGAAGCTGTTTTTTTTTATTTTTAATATTGTTTTTCTGTAAATATCAAAAATGTACATTTGAAAATTAGAAGATAGAGTGTGCAGGAAAGATGCTCTGAGGCAGTGGGACAGAGAACCAAAACTGGCTGTACACTATTTCCTATGCTGTCAAGTTTAGCTGACCATTGAAGCAATTTATCTAAGGTTGTTTTCACGTTTCCATTTTACTTTATTTTGACTAATATAATTTAAAATCCATCCAGATAGTTTTTCTCTGACATCAGAGGAGGAAAGGCTAGGTAATTGTTTCATATACCAGAGGCTGATGTCATAAATTAGCAGCTTTAGTAAGGTCAAATAAAACCCCTCATATTCAGACTCGGGTTCTGCATCTTCCTTCCAGCACTGCAATGTAGACGAGTTTGGAAAGTGCCTGCCTGAAAAATACATAGACGTTACTGTATATGAAATGTCCACTTGTTCTCACATCATGTTAAACCCCCTGTTGGTCTCTCCCCCCACACCTTACGAAGGCTCCAAAGGAGGAAGGTCTCTGTTGGGATGCAAAAGATCTCATGGTGCCAACACATTAAAGTGTAAGCTTCACCTTTTCCCTTCCACCTTTGCTTTGGAGCAGTCACCTGTGTCCTCAAATCCTGGCAGCTTGGATATTTTAGGAGAAATTGCTACTTATTTAGTGTTTTAAGGTAGTTAGTGAGGTTTCTTTGCTCGTTCAGCAAGTGTTTGTTCAAATGTTCTTTCAAAATTGTTTTTTGCTGGGAGATACTATGGCCCAATGCTACAAAATGGACAACACTGCAGGATACAATATGAGGCTATTAGAAATTGTGTTAGGTTAACAGAGATATATTTAAGACAATCTGAATTTTGTAATCTAGGAGCACATTTTATAAAATCTATATGAATTTTGGCATTTTTAAAGTATTCTATTTAAAATGTCTAGCTTGTCTAAAACAGCAATCTTTAAATGCTGGCTAACAGAGTTTGCACCTTTACATTGCAAATCGATGACCATTTTTACAAAATGGCACTCCTGATAACTAGCAATATTTATTTTTCTCTGAAATTCGGTAACTTTTCAAGGTGATCATACAATCAGAAGGGATTAGTTCCAGCAAAGGACTGTGGATGTGCTAGTTCAGCAGTTTGAGCTTTGCAGAACACATGAAAATGAACAAGTCTTGTGAATCCTTACAATTTGGAGCTTCACTTTTTGATTCAATAACACATGAACATTTGTGAGCAAGGGGAAAAGAAAAAAAAAAGGATGAACAGTTGTTTTCTGGAAATTGTTATTCACAGAAGTCCAAGAAACCTTTTCCTCTTCTGAAAACCTATTGGGAAGCTTGACCTTGTTCTCTAAGACTACTTAATATAGTAAATTTGTTATCTGTATATTCATAGTGTTTAATAGCATGAACTGAGCATCATGTTCCAATTTTAATTGGTGCTGTAAAAACAGATGGATAAAAGAAGGTCCCCAAAATATGCAGAAGATAAGAACTACCAGATGGACAAATTTCAGTTGCAGAATACAAGGAATGAATTAGCCAATGCAAGTACATATTGCTGGCAGTGATTTCAGTGCACTCTTGGATTAGACAGTGATTTCTGATGAAAGTTTGTTTCTAATCTGGAAGTGCAGTTGATTGCGTTTTGGTGAGTCTGAGGGTTAGGCCAGTGAATCTGGATGCAGTTTTGCCGTTCAAAGATTGTGCGTCTGCGCTGTTTTAAAATTTCTGCTTTCTGAGTTCCTGTGGTCTTTCTAATTGTTTCAATGGTTCCCTTGCTCAAGTTTTGTATTCAGTTTACCACATGGCAGGAATTAATAGTAAATAGAAGAAAGGTACAGGTTGTCTGAGTATTCTGAAGGCAAAATGAAGTAGAAAATTAAAGATATTTATCTCCATTATTCTCTTTTAAACTTGTTATTAACAAATCCAAAATACAAAGGAAGTGATAAATTATTATTCAGGGTCTGAGAGCAATATGTATTTTAATGGGAGAAAAATAGCCTGCTGCTTGCGTATCATGCTCCTTTCTTTCTTTTCTGGAATAAATGAGGTTGCAACTGTTCTGTGGACATCCCTGCCTATTCCAAACAGTTGCTAGATTATGTGATGTGCTTTCGTGGCAGACTGTACCAGTTGGCGCCAGTAAAGAGGTCAGTAATAACCAAAGCAGATTACCAGTGACAAGAAAACATCAATTGCCTCTCAAGCTCAAACTATTAATGACATTAAATTAAGCCATTACTTCTTAAATATTAATAAATGTTAGATACATTTTAAAGGAAGAAGTCGGAGATACCTTAAAAATTACATTCCTGAATATGTGATGTGTTGGATGATGTGCTTTTGGCTTGCATTCGGTGCTGCTTGCCTCATAAGCTTCACTCAGTGAAGAGCTTTTTATCGTTTGGTTGCCAGCTTTTTCTCTGCCTCAGAAGAAAAGTTAGACTGCTTCTCTGATGTTTGTATCTTTAAGTCATGTTTGCTGGATAAGCTTACAAACACATGCTAGGGCAGCCAACCGTACGTTGATACCCGTGCTGTCCTGACAGGACCGCCAGAGGCCTGGCAAGGCCTCCGGTCCTGCAGGGAGGTCAGAGGGAGTTGGGCGTCATGGAGGAGTCTCTAGGACATGAAACCAGGCCCCAAATCTCCTTTCTTTCACTTGCTGATTCCTGTTATTAACTGCAGCAGGGTGCAGTATGTGGGCGCCTATTTGGTTCTCCAGTAATCCCCAGGAAAAATGTTTTCCCTGAGGGATGGTAGTTATGCGGATTAGAAACGCTTTGAGCTCCCCCGGACCAGGTAGCTGCCCGACTCTTTTCTGTCTCCCTAGGCTGCACACTACTCCAAGGGAGAAACTTGGATCACTAACGTAAATAACTGGAAAGTAGTGCCATGTTTTACCAGCAGCAATAGTACTCCTTTCTCTGAAAAAGAGCATTAGTAGTAGCTGTGCTTAAAATATACGTGTTTGTTGTCAGTTCAGCCGCCTCAGCTGGCGTACTTTCTATCAGTGATTAGTTTATATCGACTGCCCAGCTGCAAACAATTTTTTTTTTCATCAAAACAACTATAGGAGTAACCCCTAAAAATTGTTTCAGCTCATATTGTACSAATTAGATTACTGCATATTGTATTTTTAAACATTCTTTGTTAACCTCAGTTGTAATGCTCCATATTAATACTTTAAAAATACTCTAAACAAATTGTCGGTCATCCAGGAACATTGGACTATCAGGTAATCCTGATGGATTAACATGTTTGCTATAAGTGTAATGAAGTGTATTTTACCTGAAAAGGTTTTAATTAGGAAAGCATCAGAGATTTGTATAACGCCAAACCATTAATCAGAAAATGGAATTATAGCAAAACCAGATGAACACACCTCATCAACTAAAAACAAATTTGCTATAATTATAGAAAATGACATAGTCTGTTTAATACATAAATTGCAAGATAATGAAATTAGGGRTCATCTACTTGAATAATAGTGATTGTTTTTGGAAAAAAACACACTACCGCACATAATGGAGTGGAAAAGGGGTTATGATAAAAGCTTTTCAAATAGTCTCTGCTGATGATCATAAGCTGAAAAAGAGAAACAATCTTGAAGACTATTTCTAGAAAGATGGACATTAAATCATAATAATTGTATAATATACTGTTGTGCTCACAATATGATATATATAAGAAGTTTGGGGAATTCTAACACAAAGAGGTATTAAAAAAGGTCTCAAAGTTCATATTCTGCAAATTGTTTTGTACTCTTTTTTAACTTCTTTCAGTCATAAAATGTACAATTAAAAGGGCAAAAATTTCCATAATTGAAGGAGTGACTTAGTGACAAAAGTAGCTCTGTAAGTAACTGACTTTCAAATGGGAAAGGCTAAATGTATTAATGGTAACAGTTAAAAGTCTGTCTGTTCTCTAAATGCAGTATTGTTTACTTATTTAATGAAAACCATGTCTGTGAATATCCAAGTAGATCACAAAATAGTTACCATTATATATAACCAAGAGAGTTCAGAAGACCTCAGATGATATGTAACTTCATATTATCAGGGCTTAACTGTTCATTAACTTTGTTTTGTAGTTTCCATACATCTTGTATTGGTTTCAGAAAACTTGGGGTATTTTTCTCTCTAGCATAAATCTTTAAAAAGTAATAACACATTTTATCACTTTTGCCTACGTACAATGTCCTAGGTAAGACAAATGATTCAGCTGATGACCTCATACAAGTTTTTGGGTCATCCAGTTACAGACTTTCAGTAATTCTGATGCAGACCCAGATTCTGAGCCACCATTTCCTTTTTGCACTAGCCTAATGGTCAGTGCCCAAATCCAGATGTTCAACACCTTTACATCGGCTAACATAATCAGACTTGTATTTTATTTTGGAGGATGAAAGTAGAATATAGTATCTGTCACTGTGGACTAACAATTAGCAGCATTGCCTAAATTTGGCAGTTTAGCAAAAAGCTTTGTAAAAAGCAAAGACTCTTGATAGGTTTTGACCAGGTTCATGACAAATTCTGACTGTAGCTGTATTACCAGCTGGAACCCAGCTACATGATAAAGAAATGTGCAACATATTTGATATCACTAAATATGTGATACTGATTATCAGATTCCTTTTGTAAGTTATAAAATTATAATGTAACTAGATATACATCAAGCAAATCCTTGAAAAGAATAAAAATGCCTTGAAAGGCGTAGGTTTYCTTTCATGTTATGATAGATTGGTGGATCACCTTCTGAAAGTTCATGAGAAAAAAAAAAAGAGCAATGTGATATCAGAATTCAATCTTTATACATAATTTTTCCCACTTTTAAAATACAAAAGAAATATATACATATTGTAATAAATTTGTCACTAAATAATAAATATGTAAGAAATCTATACATACATACATATATGTATGTGTGTGTGTATATATATATACACACACAAACACACACAGGCTTACCTAAATTAAGAAGTAAGAGTCATTAAATGGGAAGTGACATGTTTTGTGATCACAGTTGACCGAACAGGTAAAATATAAGCATGACACCTAGAGACATTAGGAAKTGTTCTAACCTATACAGTCTGGTTTCACAGAAATCACAGCAGCTCTGCAAACATAATTGCATTAAAATGCCTGGACACAAAAATGCCACCTCAGCTATTAATATTACTTTACAAATAAGACCTCTTGCCTTGTAGTATTGTTACAGAACTGTCGATGCAATATGTTCTTTGAAAATACCTTCCTTCAATACTTTGTATGCCTCAATGATTCRTATGTCAAATGAAATTACATATACATGCTGTAACGTAACATCAAATATTTTATKCATGTACCTTTTTATGACAATAATGAACAATATTTTCATGAGTCTCAGGTATGAGAATATTAATTCACAGGCCTGTGTCAGTCTTAACGTAGTTGTCTTTCCAAGTCATACTAATATTATTAATTGAAACCAATATCCAGTTCAAACTACCATCATAGATCGACTATTATTATTATTGGCCTTGGTATTGATATATCAGTGATATGTGTCATGTATGTATCTAAATTTATATTTCTATATATATCTTATATATCTTATATATCTAAGCAGATATATAGGATTACCTACGTAAGCTGGGCCGAAATACTATTTCTGCCTGCTGTATTGCTAAAATATGTACCACTGACCAGCATCGTGTGTTCATATCAAAGCAGAAAAAATATAATGCCCACAAAGAATTCTAGTTTTCTCTTCAAGCGTGTTATTTTCCTGTATTAGAAATGGGATTCAGAGACAGATCATAGCTACTTGCAGAGTTGTCTACTCTGGCATAAGCCCAATAGGTCTCCAGTCTCCTCTGAGTATGTTGATCAGTCACTCAACTAAGCAGACAGCCATTTTGATTTCCTGGGACATCACAGCTGGCCTCCAGCTGCCAGTCCAGAAAGTCTTGGTGCTGACGCCGCACCTCTGTCATATCTGTGGCTGGCTCAGGTACTCCAGGTCTCTACACGCCTATATTTAGGTAGATGAGTCAAGCACTGAAGTTTGTAAGCTGGAGCTGAATTGCACCCAAGATGGCATTAATTTGACACACATTCCATTAGTCTTTACCAGGAGCGGATTTGTGGTCAGGCTTTCTGCCTCAGTCAGAGATACAGTTTTATATTGTTTTTTTCTGTATTGTTTGTATTGTTTTTTATGTAACACGAGTTTTCCCRCAGTGATATGCATGGTGTAAGAACTTAAGCAGATGAGGAAAGAAAATACAGTTACGTCATGCATGGGAAAACTAATAAGAAAATTGTAAGGCAGCTAATCTACAGAAATATTGAATAGACACAACTGCTTTGAAAAGGACTAGGGTTTCTTGTTACTGGACACAGTTGGGTTCATTCAGGTTGTCTACTTTAGGCCTATAGTGAGTCTAACTGGTTTAGATTATTTCATCCCAATGCGCTTCAGTTTTAAACATGAACAGTAATATAGTTTCTATTTTTCTACAAACTTCAGCATCTGAGAGACAGAGATATTTAGCCTCAACATCGTGATCTTGCAGAAATTTTGACTCCTCCAGTCATTAACAGAAATATCAAGGAACTCCAAAGGACACTGAAAACTGATCCAGAATATCCAGTTGCTGTCTTTTTTTTTTTTTGTCTGTTTAGGGAAATCAGGCACCTTTACATGGTGATTAATTTCTCCTGAGTACCAAAAACTGGACCAGCTAAGGTCATACAAAAAAAAGTTCAAACATATATTGGTAAGGAAAAGAGAGAGAAGTAATATTTAAATTATGTGAATTACTATGTGAATGTAAATTATTACATTTTCTAATAWTTTTTTTTCTTCCTTATAATAAATGTCATAAATATTATAAGAACTCTTAAATGTAGAGAGCTGCTTCAGAACTTCATTGTGTGCATGTTTGTCCCTAACGCCTTCTGGCCACAGTGTTAATCGAATGAACTAATGTTTATTGCTGTGTTAGTTTTTTCTCATCTCATTTATGTAAGGAGATGTCTACTGCTCACTTATGTAGTCTAGCACCTCTAGGCTAGTGCCATGTTAGAGTCACTACAGAAGTGTAATAAAACATATGGGTCCACAGCAGCTGTGTACTCTGCATAGTATTAAACAAATTGATTTTACAGTATTTTTTTTCAAATCAGCCAGAGGATATTTATTTCATTATCTTTCCTTGAAAGTTATATAAACAGAGAGATTCTCAGTCTCAGCTCTCCAAAATGGTCTGTCCTTTTCTTTTTTTTTTTTTTTTTNTTTTTTTTTTTTTTTTTTTTTTACTTATTTTGTTTTATTCTAGAATGTAATAAAAAAAGTTTATTTTTAAAAAAACTGTCTTGCTAGATGGTAATTCCATGCGTCTCATCTTTAGATTAAAAATTCATTTTCTATTCCTGTGTATTTCTAATGTTAAATTTTGTATTAGAAGCAGGATTTTAGGTTAACATTAAAGAAGACGATACATCATGAACTATTCTAAAACTGTTGGGTCATCTTAATCTTGTCCCTGGCAGTGAAGAGCTTAGCACAGGTTGCAAAACTTGACTAAGAAGCAGATAGACTCTTCTTAATGCACTGTGCGTAATCTTGTGTCATCATGGCTAGATGTGAATACAAATGTGAGCTACATCTTGGACTGCAAACCGTACGTTTATGTTTCTTTACTGCTCCATTCAATTCCATTTTCAACCATCTGGAACTGTGTGCAAATTCATATCCATTATGAGTTAAAATTTGACAGAAAGCATTAACTCTGTTATGAGAAAAGTTTTGTGTACTATGAGCTGTTCCTCAATTAGCCTTCTGTACACCAGTTTCCTCCACTAATTTGTTAGAGGTTTGCGTATGTAAATGCCAGCCTCCAGCAAGGTCTACAAAAATACCGTGCACTGGTCAACCAGATATGCATGCTCAGCCTTTCCTATCAATCAAATCTGGGATAACTGAAACCTCCAAATTCATGTCTGAGTGCTTCATGGACACCAATATTTGTTCATACCCTTTCTACCACGAAGTTAGTTTGTCTTCACAGCAGTAACTGAAAACATGTCCCAGGAACAGCAGCTAAAAAGAGCATGTAATCAAATAGCAACATTTTGGAGTTTTCTCTCAAACAAGAATATTCTCATGTCTTTAATCTTCTCCAAATGTCCTCCCCGCTTTTTCCCTTCATGACAGTTTATGAAAGAGAACCAAACAAAAAAAGAGAAAGGAATCAGACAAAGCCTACCTGAGTAAAATATAAATAACAGCTCCAGCAATCCTTCTAACCTTAAGTCTTCTTCATATATATGAAGTCTTTACATAACGATGAAGTCTTAGAACTTTTTTTTATACATAATATAGACTGATTTTATACTAAATACACTAACACTAAGCTATCACTATTAGAGGAAAGTAATGTGAGGAAAAATTTCACAGAATGGTTCTGTATAATATTAATAGTGAAATAAAATTATTCAGAATGACAGGATGAGGCTGCAAGGCATGARAATTGCATGCAGTCTGGTACACAAAAATGTGAGTGTCCATAAATTTGTTCTTATTTTTTCCCTTGATGTTTTTGCATTGAAGAACAGTTCTAAGATGCCTGAAGTGTTGTCAAAGGTAACTCACAAGATTTGAAAGGATCACCACATGCTATTTTTTTCACTTTATTTCTTGAAGCGTCAGAAAATGCTATGGATGCTGGTAGACAACCATTATAATACTCTTCCATCCTGGAAAAGTATTATAAGCATAGTTACTAACAAGAGTAGACCACATGTAGTCATAACGATGCTTCACTGCCAAAGGAAAGTGTAAGGGCAAAGGGAGCTGTTGGATACACAGRCTTGGCAGTCTCCTGGATGTCAGCAGTAGAAATATCTTTCGTGATATATGTCAGGCCTTTCAGACTATCCTGAATATTCCAGATTAACTGAGAAGACATTTGGATTTCACACTTTCACTGGGAGAGGTATTTTTAATGTCTTTTGCTAGCATTTTATTGAGGCTATTTGTCTACTCACCTGAGCCTGGAGAAGTTCTCAAACCTGTCACTCATGAGACTCTACTCTGAAGGCATGATTAGATAGCTCCTGGAAATGAAAGATGTAAGCAGTGTCATAAATGACTACTGTCTCCCAAGACATCCTCATTTTGCCAGAGGAGTAGAATATTGCAACTGGACAAATGCAGCCTCATTCTTGATTTCAATTGGGATGACTTACAAATATAGGGAATAGGTAAACATGCTGTGTCTGGAGGGCACATAAATATGACCTAGTAATAATAAGCAGCAAATCTCATTCACTATACCTTGGAAATACAGTTTTTCTTTATAAAAATTCATGGTGAGATAACAAGTGGTAAAATGCCTGTAGCATGCTTAAGGATGGTACAGTATTTTCTGTTTTTCCATTTGCTGGGTGTGCTAACACAGACTTCTAAATTTACAGATTTGCTGTGTCCTTGGTCAAAATTAGAGATTATATGGCCTGTAAACTCTGATAACTATTCATTCATTAAATATTTTTCTTTCTTTCTTCATTTCTCAAAATTGTCACTTACGTGACATTGTACATTTTATTTTCCAAAATAAATGTAATTGCTAGAGATTAAGGATAAAGTCCCGGCCAACACAAAATTGTCAGTGACTTCAGTGTACCTAGGATTTATGTCAAGTCACTGAGTCTTCCTTTCTATCGGGACATAAGGGCAGATTCTGAAGCAATTCGTAGAGCACTACTAGGTATTATAAAATGTTATTTATTGTTGGTAGCAAAACTCAAACCCTGTTGAATGCACCAGAGAGAAAAAACATCCAAACACTACATTTCCTTGGCTTTATCACCCTAGGTAACTTGAAGTGTGGAGTTCTTTTTATCTTAGAGGCGTTTTTTTTGTTTACTTGTCAGTCTCTTATCTGAATGTATTCAGCACAGTTTCAAGACTTCGGGGTTTACATTCAGGCCAAAGATTGTGATTAGTGTGTCTGTTGCATTCAGCACTTAAAAGCAAGTGTTTTTAATGTCATTCAGATCGAATGGGAACCAAAGCAAATTAATCATTCTGTAATAATATTCCTAGAAAATCTGTGACCTGTCAGAAATACTGACATTGGACTCACTATAGCAGACAGATTCTGAAAACCAGCAGGAAAGATTGTTTAACAGAGAATTTTAAGAAAATGTCTTCTGACGAAATAGGAGTAAGAACCAACTCAGCCTTAAACGCTAATTTAATTCTATAAAAAAGTTATTTTTACAGTTGATATTGTATTTAAATGGTTCATTTAAAATTCTCAGTTTGGTTTCCTGTAGAAATATACCTGAAAACAAACAACAGAATTGCAGCTTTTTAAGACTTTTATAGTCTTTTTTGGCTTCATAATATGAGCGAAGTCTATGAGGTTGAACACTCTGCTATCAGGAAACATTGGATTTCCTAGTTTTATTTTTTAAATTGTAGTTGAATTTAACACTTCTGAATCTGAGAGAGTAATAAAAAGCACAGCCTTGAAGTGGTCCTTACAGAACTCCCCATCAGCTTTACTAGTGTTCCCATTACTACTATTCTGAGCTGCTTTTGGGCAGACTGATTATGGGAGAGGTAGTTTGTGGTCTGTGAAACTTGAATCAATCAGACCACCATCAAATGCATTTTTCCCTTTTTCCTCAAGGCCTAAACTTCTCATCCAGAAGCACGAATCTGGTATTTTCACTCTGCAGGTCTCAGTTATAATGTCAGGAGGCCATTTAGCGGTGGAGACTCCACTTCCTAACGTCTGGGTCCTCCTATGGAAGTTGAGACTTTATACTGTTTTTAACTCAGCCACAGAAGTAAATGACCAAACTGGTTTTCTGTGCTGAAGGATGGGTAGAAAGAGATCTGAGAAGAACTACACATACATACTGTGCATACAAGTGTCCTCACATGACAGTTACAGATATTGCATACAGATGACGAGATGTCAAATGAGATAAGCCGGTCAATACATACATGAGGAAAATTATTCAGGACACTATCAGCTCACAAAAATGAGCTAGACTTGGCTATTGACACTCTGAAGTCAAGTGTAAGTTTTTTTAGCCAGTAGCCTCCGACCCATCTCTTGAACCAAATCACTCAGCAATAATTTGTGTTGGCATTTATTCTATCTTCCCTGCTTTTCTTATATTATTCTGTACTGAGAACAGAAAAGAATAACTATGGAACAGTTACTTTCCTTTACACTGAACAGCTGATTTTTGCTCCATTTTCTACTATATTCTCCTTTTTCTACTATATTGACCACTATAGTGATATACAAATAAAAACACTTTCTTCTAGCAAAGCTGGAATTTAAGAAAACTGTAAAGGAACTTTGCTCAAATGAATGATGAAAATGTCCTTTTTGTCTGTAGATTTTATTGCTAAATCTTCTTTCTCTTATTCTTTCTCTGTTCTTTGACATTTAGCTGTTACATTCAATAGCTATCATTAGGACAAAGGTACTATTTCCGAAGAAGAATGTGACTCTTATTTTCCTTTTGCCTTAAATTTGGCACTGGCATTATTTATACTTTTATCCAATAAAGAGAAGCTTTCTAGAAAGTGATTCATGTTCTGTCTGTTTAAAGAATGCAGAGGCATATACCCCATTCAAAGAAAAAAAAAAAAAAATTTAGGCCTTTTTTTATGTCATGTCTATCCTCTTTATATCATTTTAATGGTTCCTTCAGTTTTTATGGAATGGAGGCTTTATTGACTAGTCAGCCTAAAATACAGTGGTAAATATTATATATGACCTAAATAAGTTGATTGTTATTTTGCCAACTAGATGTCTGAAAAATATGAAACTCCCCATTGTGATCATCTAAAAAGAAAGCTCATTTAGTCTCTGATTAAACTATAGCAATGTTACTTCTTGGTTTTGTTTGCATTTGTTGCCAGAAGCGAACTGAGGAAGTATAAAAAATTCACATCTGGGGAGAAAAAGCAATATTTTAGGAAAAATATTTGGTTTTTTGATTGAAATAATAGTTCATTCCTTCCATTTTATAAGCAGTTTTTTAGATGACCCTTCCTCCAGTAATCTGAAACAGGCATTGGGCTGCAGAAGGGAAATCCATTCTTCCTTAGTATATATCCTCATGGTATAGCAAGAATTAATATTGTCTGTTTGCATGTTGTTTTCCTTCTCCAAAAACACCCCTTAAGCTGGCTAGTTACTTGCAAATGCTAAGGAAATAAAAGCAGCCTCCAGATGCCCAGCATGCTGAGCTTGTTCTAACCCTTGAATTACTGTATTTCTAGAGTTGTAACAACTGTAGTTGTCCTTAGGACAGCAAAGTGAGGAAAAGATATTCCAACTAAGGAGAGGGAACTCATGCTAAAAGACTAAAGGCTACTGTAAATAAGTTTATTTGCAGATGGAAGTTAGGTGCTCCTTATGTGCAGGAGAATATATTTTTAAGTCTTTGAAGGTCTCACTAGAAGAGTTTACAGCTGCAGTGTTGGTGAAACTGGACACTTGGCTTCTCTCTCCAGAATCAGAATACCAGGCAACTAGTAAGATATTTAAAAAGTTGGACCATTAAGAGATTTTTTTCCTTTTTAGGCTTTTAAAATTCACACTATCAAGTTCTGTTTACAGTTGGGTGGACTGATCTTTTTTTCAAGGAAAGCTCAGTGATTATAGAATCATCTGACTGCAGGTGTCAGTGGGTCTAAGGAAAACATTAAATACAATAAAACTCCTGATAAACTCACAGCAGTGACTGCCCTGCAGCTGAGACTGTGAGGCCCGAGATACATTGCTGCAAATAAGGATTATCAATGATCAAAATGATTTCCTGAGCCAGAATATGCCTTACTCTGCTGAAGAAGGAAAATTCACGCCCATTTGCAAGATAACAGGAATGGAAGAAGAGAGAAATGGCCAAAGTTCACATGAATCACAGTAGGTTCTTTAGAAAATTACAGAATATTTGATGTTGGAAGGCGCCTCTGGAGATTGTCTAGTCCAACCCCACTTTTCAAACCTGAGTCAGCTAYAGCAGGTTGTTCATGTCTGTGTCCAGCTGGATTTTGAATATCTCCGAGGATGGAGACTCCAGTCCCATCGTCATTTTTGTGGCCCTTTTCTGGCCTCGCAGCTTTCAAACTGCTGTGTTTTTCAAGGTTGTATGTACAAATAATAGTCAAAGTTACTCTATAAACCTTCCCATAAGAGGAATAAGGCAAATTACAATCACTTACTTCTTCAGGAATCAAATGATATCTTCATTAATTTTTAATGTATGGATAGATTTTGGGTGCTATTAACCAGTCTCTTGTCACTTGGAAGGCCAAACGAATGACTGGGGGAAATTTGAGAATCTTTTGTGGCTGGGATGAGGCAAAGCAAAAATCATTAACTAACTCATCTGATTAGCTACAAAAGAAGGTGTGGGCCCAGACTTAGCACCTTTGAAGCTATTTCAAACTATTTCTTCCTTCCTTTTTGAGCAGTACTGAGTTTTCTTGCATCTTTTAAGGTCCTTGAGACAGGTCACGTTCAAGAATGACTTCATGTAATGTCTTGACAACAGGCACATCTATATTAGCATTTTATTTAGGATGAAAAGTATTATTGTGAAGGAGATGTTCTGACCATTCCACCTTTCAGTGTTTTCATGACTATCACGGAAACAGTGCTGRAGTGAAGGCTTTTTGGATGAAACTTAACCAGATGTGTTTCTGCAAATCTTATGTGCACCACAAGAATGAACTAGAATGAGCCTGCAGTAAAAACTCCCAAAAACTCAGCAGAAAGTGCTTTGTTCTACAGAACGCCCTGTTGCAGTGCGCTGCTTGCTAATGTAAAGATAACCCACGATGCAAGCACAGATACAAGCCCAGGAACTGATTTTCTTTGTCGTTCACAGACAGCTAGACCATTTTGAGGTGGAAAGCCCCATCTTTTTAAGAGACAAGTTGACAACACGATGGATCATTTGTAGTAACAGCTTCTTTGTAGCTGAACCCATACAAAGTGTTTAGATGAAGTTTGCAAGTTGGAGTTCAGCCAGCACAGGAGCTAACTTCACAGCATCTGGGCAGATGTTTGATATCCTTCAATGCTGGTGTTGTATGTATGGGGATAAGATTTGTTTTCTTTGCAAATGTTGACACTATTAAATTAATGATCTGAGCAAACTTACTGTAACATATTTATGTGTATGTGTATACACACACACGCACACAAACATATACACAYGCACACCAGATGTACTGTACTGTTAGTAAAGCTCTGTACTCTAACTGCCTTCCTCCAAGTTGTTTCTCACAGAAATCTTGCTGAAGGAACTTTTGCTGGTACACATGTGAAAAAAATCAATGTGTCCTCAAACAGCTGTTTCTATGTAAAATACATTAATGCAGTTAATTAGTATTGACCTTTTAGAATATTCATCATGCCATTGCTTTATTATCCTGAAAGTTCACTTTAAAGGAGGCATAGCTGGTCCTGCAGGGAGAGGCTAAAAGAAATCTCAGTTGGGTTTTATTTTTATGCTAATGTTAGAAAAAAGTAAATGGTTTCTGCTGGGTAGCCTTAATTTGCAACATCATTACACATACCATATTTATTTCATGTTATTGTAAACTTTCTTAGATTATATTATTCATCAGATGATTACTTTGGTAGAACATGCAAGTTATTTGTACTGAAATTGCTTAATAGTCATACTTTAGCATATTTTCTTGCAGAAAAAAAGTGTCTTTATCCAAATAAGCRAAGTAATAACAATCCCTCAAATACCATTGCAAGTCCATTGAAGATTAATAATCGGGAGTAGTATTAGGGATCTTTTAATACAGTATATGAATGATTTCTTATAAGTCTTCAGTCAGTTTGTGTAAAGATACATAAGATTATTGTTGTTGTTTACTTGAATTTCCATGTTTTCTGTTAATATTTTTCTGGAGCTCTACTGTGCAGACTTCATCTGCTGTTTTATAAAGAAACTCAAACGTGGTGAATGTTTGAAACTCAAACGTGATTTTTGATAGTAAGCCTGTCAAAAAAAGAGCTGGTGCAGGTCATAGCCGTGGCTGATCATTTTTGTACTCCCCCATTTAGTCTTCCCACATGAAATAGAAATAGCAATCTCTTGAAACGTAGTTTCTGTATCTGCAGTATCCAAGTTACAAACACAAGTGTCAAGAAACAGACTTAAAATCTACATGGCTTCTTACACACATATTATTTTTTGCAGAGTTTTTGGAGTGCTAAGATATGCTTCCCCCTGCATTTGAGGCTTGCACCTTGCAAAACCCTAGTCTGGATTTCTACAGTTCAGAATTTCTTTCAAATTCATGCTGATATATTGGGGTTATTCCAGTGTTTCTTACTTAACTAGATGCTGGCACTACTGGATTTTCGAGTTTACAAGTTACTACGGTACCTGCCAAAGATAGGTTTAGGGGACAGTCATAGAATCATAGAATCATAGAATCATTAAGGTTGGAAAAGACCTCTAAGATCATCGAGTCCAACCGTCAACCCAACACCACCATGCCCACTAAACCATGTCCCTAAGCGCCTCAACTACACCTCTTTTAAATACTTCCAGGGATGGTGACTCAACCATTTCCCTGGGCAGCCTGTTCCAATGTTTAACCACTCTTTCAGTAAAGACATTTTTCCTAATGTCCAATCTAAACCTCCCCTGGCACAACTTGAGGCCATTTCCTCTTGTCCTATCGCTAGTTACTTGGSAGAAGAGACCGACACCCACCTCGCTGCAACCTCCTTTCAGGTAGTTGTAGAGCATGATAAGGTCTCCCCTCAGCCTCCTCTTTTCCAGGCTAAACAGTCCCAGTTCCCTCAGTCACTCCAAAACAGCTGCCATCTCAGCAGCGTTAAGGCAAGTGTTCAATATTTATCTATGAGGTTWTGTAATGAGCTAAGCACATTTAACTCATTTTCGTATTAGTATCAAGTATGTTTGATAATCTCCAAGTTACCATAAAAAATGCACCTGTTTTTATAAATGTAAATGGAGTCACCGAAATTTTTGCTCTGAAATTTTTACACAGGCTGTAAAAGGAATTATTCATAAATCAAAGAGATAGTAGTTGGTCAATCAAGTGCAGGAAGCAACACTGTTCTGCCGCATCAGTACTTGCATGTCTACAACAGCAGCAGCAGAACAACCTTCCTTTGGATGGGAGGGCTGTCTAAATCATCCCCCAATAAGTCAAAAAGGTAAATAAATTTGGAAATTGGGAAGAATTGAATGTGTGTATAACTCCCAGAGAGCACCTAGAGAAATAGTCTATAAAACCCAGTATGTTTCAGTAGGAGCAGATGCTCATTAAGGATGTGCAACAAGAATGCAGGACAGCAGGATTCCTGAGGGTGTCTCTGGGAGATGGATATATGGAGAAATATTGCAGGTTTGATGTTCACACATCTAGTTTAAGTATAGATTACTATAAACATTTTTAAATGTTTTCTATTTTACATTTGCTTTTAAGGGTTTTTTATTCTGCCCTAACTGAGKTAAAGGAAATGTTGAGGTACATCAAAACACTCCTCGCTCATTTAGGGGAGAAAGAAAGCTTGAATACAAAACCTGGACTGCTGGAGACACTTTTACAATCGCCTAGCTTTGCAACAAGTTATTTTCAGRCTTGATGCATAGAATTAACTTGGCCCAGCCTGAAAGCCCCACAGAAGCCAAGAAAGGGACTTTCCCACTCAGAGATGAGTGACATTGGGGAAGGCTYTTTAGTGTGAAAGTAATAGAAAGTTCACGTGAACGTCCTAAGTCCCAAAGGTGCTTACAGTTGTATATACCTGGAGATAGAAAGACAGCCCTTTACTAAGTGTATTTTAAAAACTTACCACAGAGGGGCCACCCTTTGTCTGGAGTCTCTGTGTGCTGCTGTTCTGCTGTATAAAAACCATTTCTGATGGATCACATGAGAGTAAAAGTGGGCAATTTGGGCAGAGCGAGGCAGGTAAATACAAGGATGTATGGAGATACCTGTGTTCCCCTGAACTAGTTTGTTCTTCAGTGTCTGGTTTAGGTTCCAGGAGCAGGCATCCAATAAAGCATAATTAAAACTCCTAATCTGATTTTGCCACTGCTGTTGTTCCTGCTGCTGCCATTCATACTGTCAAAGGACAATTACTCTCATTAACCAAACGAAAGTACTGTTTAGGGGAATGCAAATTCAACGAATCTTACTCAGCGCTTGGCCTGTCATAAAGGTAAGCAATCTCTGACTGTCTGCTAAAACTTTACACTTCCCATGGGCAGCGAAGCCGTGAATTTTTAACCAGTGTCATGCTTTTTTCTATACCCGATGATTAATGTGCTGGTAAAAACTTTATGCACACTTAATCATTCATAACCAAACATATCTGATTCTGTGCTGCTAAAAGCTTCAGCATTTATAATTAAATGATATAAGCAGAAAGAAACCAGCTAAATCTGGAACTAGACAGTTTGAAAGCTTAATGATAATGTTTAAATCTTCCTCCATATTGCACTGTGGCATTTAAGGGGRGTTCTTGGTGTTTTTTATCATGAGGGAGGGAAGAGATAATAGCAGCTTCTTCACAGTGTTTTCTTGGGTACACTGTTTTCTTGGCTAGGGAGAAAAAAATTGGGGCAGAGGAAGAGCAGCCTAAACATATTTACAGGAACATATATTACAAAGTATGTTTGAAGCCGTGGGCATGAATTTTCAGCATCTAAGTTTGAAGAAAATACTCAAGAAGGCAACTGTTGGCTGTGAAGATTGTAAAGAGGAGGGGAGGGACAGTCTTGGGATTCTACTTTCTCATCTAGGGACTCTCTTTTACTAGATTAGGGTGTTCATCAGAAATAAATTAATGCCGAAATTACAAGACAGTCCCATCTGCTGTTCCTTGACCTGCCTCCCCTTAGAGGAGAAGGAAATTTAACTATAGTCTCCCAACCTGTGAGACGGGGCTTGAACCTCTGAAGGACTGGGTAAAAGTTGAGGCATTAGCTCCTCCTTGTCAGGCTCTGCTTTTAATGGCAAACAGGGACTGCACTGCCAGMGGGGTATGCATGTTCACAGGTCACACCCTGAGTGCGAGCTCAGTTTAGAAATAACACAGTTCATTAATTTTGACTAGATTTAGATTGAACTGTCATTTCTCATAAAGTAAGTTCAAGGATATAATTTTTCATATTGTTTCTTCCTATAACTTTTATGATTTATCATAACTCGTCAAATGTAGCATATCTCAGGTCAAAAACGAGTATTGTCTAAAACACATACGTGTATTTAAGACAAATTACCTATGGATATAAGGTGTTTTCTGTGAAAGTTTGGAAGCAGACTTTTTGTATTTTCATGTAATCCACTAAATAAATAAATAAATAAATAAATACATCCACTTTTAAATCCAGGTTTTTAAATGGACTTTTCACTGTTTTTTTCAGTTGGGAAGATGTTAAGCAATAGTAAAGGGGAATAAATTACAAATGAAATGTTTCTACCCTGATTTTTTTTTTTTTTCTTTTCTTTTCTTTTGTGGTCCCCCAAAGCAGGTGTAATAGATGGATCAGTGGTCTAATTTATTAATTCCCTGAAGCTTGAAAGAGATATCTTAGGGCAAAAGAGTGTGGAAGCTATCTGAAGCAATGCAGTATTCAATTATTTATTTGCCTCTCTTCTTAAAGACTGCTTCAGTTCCAGATCTTCCCATTTCTCCTATATAATTAATGGCAAGTATAAAATACAGCTCAGAGAAACGTGGCTGGATTTGAAAGCATGTATGCATGTCATTCCTTTCTTTCATCATAGAGAGTACACAGGCATATGCATACCAGTTTCTGCTTATTTGTTCAGTGAATACTTGACATATGTGACGTGTTTCACTATGTACTGAAAGTGAAGACACCTGTTTTGCCAGACAGGTTAGTTGTAAGTATAATTTGCAGGAGGATATCTGCATAGATGTATAAAATAGATCTATAAATTTGTAAGTGGATATATTTATAATATTTTTTAGGCCTAAACCATTATTTTAACTTAGTAGTACTGAGATAGACCTCAGAAAGCTACATATTCCTATTCATTTACTCACCATAGACAGTGTTTTACAACAGGAACAGAAATCTTCACTCTAAATTACAGAAGGGATTAGGGCATATTCTTGGAAGGTAAAAGGTTTAGGTATATTATCCTGGCTGAGGAGAATATTGAACCCAGATCTTCCATTTAAAGGGTAAGCTCTCAGGTGAGAACCACCACTGCATTCTTCAGCTGCTTCTTTGCTTCTGTTTCTTCAAAAAAAATTAAGAAAACAACTGGCTGCCTCAAATGTGTTGTGTAAAATCATTGCTATGTCACTGAGGAGATTCCAAGTTGTTCATCCCAGTCCTTCATAAATCCCCATATAGAGTCCAGATCCTCTTCTGCTTTTGTTTTTTGTTAGCTTGGCATGATCAACCAGTCAACAGATGCCTTATTCCTAGACGGGAAATGCCCAGRTGGGAATAGATAGCTACAAGCTCACACTGCCCATGCTCTGAACCAACTAGGCATCAAACTCGTGAAAGTAAAACTTTCAAAAAGACTTTTAAAGGTATGTATGTGCCAAAAAGTATTGTAAATATCAGGCTTTGTACAGCTGAGGAGCTGAAGCTCCACTGTTTCATGCCTGTGGAACTTTGGCTCCTAAATACATAGGGGGTATTGAAACCCATAGACGTGTGCATCCATTCATCACAGTAAATTGTAAATAGTTGTTAGATTATAATAAAAATAAGCCTGGGTATCAAGCAAGATTTTCAAAATATAGCAAATGCTGGGGTTTTTTTAAAGATGATTTTTGAAACAGATGAATGTGATGAAAAATATTTAGAACATTATAATTAGATTCCTTACTCCTGGCTGTCACATGTATTATTAGGCATAGTGAGGAAAAGTGTGTGTGTGTGTGTGTGTGTATGAAATTTATAAGCTGATTTGTAGACTAAGAATTCTGCAAGAAATATAAAAACTAAGTTACATGGTTGAACACAGGATATGCTTTCTATTTGGATTCCCTATGTAGTTTCTAGATAAGTAAAATCCAGTAAACATAGCATTTCACTACTGATGAACTGTTCAGCTTCTAGCAATCACCCATTTCCAGTAACTGAAGACTGGCCAGTCTTGTCGGGGGCAGTTGTATATATCGTCTTCCACAACAAATATTTGAAAATGTAGTGCATATTTTTTGCTTCTATCTCAAAACCTATGATATAAAAAAATGTGCCTATAGATAAATGCATTCTCTTTCAGTGCAGCCCTCTCCCAGGTTTGTTGGACTGATCTGAAGAGTACAGGGATCTCGTTAGGTCATCTAGAGAGGAAATCAGAAAGGCAAAAGCCCAGCTAGAACGCAATCTGGCCGCTGTCGTTAGAGACAACAAAAAATGTTTTTACAAATATATTAATGACAAAAAGAGAGCCAAGGAGAACCTCCATCCTTTATTGGATGCAGGGGTAAACATTGCCACTGAGGATGAGGAAAAGGCTGAGGTACTTAATGCCTTCTTTGYCTCAGTCTTCAATAGTCAGACTAGTTATCCTCAGGGTACTCAGCACCCTGAGCTGGAAGACGGGGACGGTGAGCAGGATAAACCCCCCATAATCCAAGAGGAAGCAGTGAATGACCTGCTACGCCACCTGGACGCTCACAAGTCCATGGGGCCGGATGGGATCCACCYGAGAGTGCTGAGGGAGCTGGCGGAGGAGCTTGCCAAGCCACTCTCCATCATTTATCAGCAGTCCTGGTTAACAGGGGAGGTCCTGGACGACTGGAGGCTTGCTAATGTGACACCCATCTACAAGAAGGGCCAGAAGGAGGATCCGGGGAACTACAGGCCTGTCAGCCKGACCTCAGTGCCGGGGAAGATTATGGAGCGGGTCATCTTGGGGRCGCTCGCAAGCCATGTGAGGGACAACCAGGGGATCAGGCCCAGCCAGCACGGGTTCATGAAAGGCAGGTCCTGCTTGACCAACCTGATCTCCTTCTATGACCAGGTGACCCGCCTAGTGGATGAGGGAAAGGCTGTGGA
>JAYKAV010003392.1:247524-302084 GCA_035582835.1 Phoebastria nigripes
CCTCAAGTTGCACCAGGGGAGGTTTAGATTGGACATTAGGAAAAAATTCTTTACTGGAAGAGTGGTTAAACATTGGAACAGGCTGCCCAGGGAAGTGGTGGAGTCACCATCCCTGGCAGTATTTAAAAGACGCGTAGATGAGGCGCTTAGGGACATGGTTTAGTGGGCATGGTGGTGTTGGGTTGACGGTTGGACTTGATGATCATAGAGGTCTTTTCCAACCTTAATGATTCTATGATTCTATGATCTGCATAACTCACAAGATTCTCTGTAGGGAAACAAATGCTCCATTGAAGTCACAAGCACTACTGTTTTCTTAAAATTCATCCTGTTTAGACTCTGATGTACTAATCTGAGCCTTTCAACAGGAGAAAACAGATGCAAAAGTCATACTGTTAAGTGTGGTAAATATAGTGATTTATAGAATTCAGCCCTTGCAAGCTTTCTATACAGAGGTTAATAGAATTATTTATTTCTCTGTGTCTGGAGCTCATTTAGCACTAGAAACCCCAAAGTAAATACAGTTTGCCCTTGAACAGTAGTACAGTTTAGGAATGTAAGGCAGTTTCTTTATTTTGAAAACTGCATGAGCTGTGTGGATAACAGGTTTCTTAATTTGCACACATTAAGTAGACCTTTCATGTTGTTTTTAATGTTTAGTTTACAGTAACCAGGTCATGATATGTGATGCTGGAAGCAGGGTGAATGAAAGCACAACCTTTCCCTCCCGTTTGTAAGAAAGGAAAGAGTGGGGAGGAGAAGTGTCTTAACAGCTGTCATTGCCAAAGATTATTTAAAAGCTGTAAAAGCCTTCATTTGCCTTCAGGAGTTGTGACATATGGTCAGAAATGGTTTGAAGATTTATTGTCATCTTTGTTGGATGAGATTCAAAGTGTTCTTTAACAAAGATCTTGTCCCTCATCATCCTTGGAAAAATCCTTCAGAAATTGTAAAGCATACAGAAAGCAGACAGAGAATAATGAGCCTCAGATTTTTTCTTGATTTTTTTTTTTTTTTTAAAGAAAGGTGGTAAGCAGGGTTTCCAGGTGAAATAAAAGAAATATTCATGGTAAAAGTGAGCCTTATTTTTTACTTGCAATCCAGTTTTTTACGTGACACCATTTCATCATATGCATCAATGACAGATAGTTTCTTACCCAGTTAATTCAAATTTCAGGTGCAAACTGTGCACACTACACATCACAGGGTTATTCAGTCGTGATTTGGAGTTATAAAGCTTCTCTATGCAATTACAGCTATCCATTTTGTCTGGACCTCTCTCCCCCCATAGTTAGCAGATATGGATTTCACATTTTGAAGGCATGATGAGACCTTTCCACCCATAAAAGCCCATCAAAACTTCTGAGCGACATGAAGGTACCAAATGACAAGCCACCTGATCAAGCAAAGTAAAGGCTAATGGCAAAGGGAAGACAATTGCCTGAGCATAGAAATGCTTAGAACCAAAAATAGCCCCAACTGTGCATCTTAGAATGGTAATGGACAAATCTTCTCTAACTTCATTCTCCAAGCTGAAGCTACGTGGAACAATACTGTGCCTGCTCTCACTCCCACTGACTGCTGCACCTGTGGGAATTTAGAATAAAGCCCATTGCGATGAATATTGAAAGACACATTGATCTCAAGGTATACGAGGTACCAATGAGATATGGCAAAGGGCACCTTTCTTATCCCTCTTAAATTTTGCATAAGTCAGACTGATTTAAGCTTTAGCTGAATAAAATCCTCCAATTTTAGCAGGCTTGACAAGAATTTCTTGTGTTCCAGTAAGAAAATAACACAGAAACATAATACTCCAATCATATTTTTAAAGGTAGCTTCACAGTATAAAGTTATGGCACTTGCATGGTAGAATTATAGTTACTTTCAGATTCAGTGTCCTTTGTTGTTTCCTAAATAACAATAATATATCACATAAGCTGGAAACGAATCATCTACATATGTAAAACTTCTCATTGTCTCCTAGCTAGGGTTAGAGCAGAGCCATCACAAGCAGGAGGATGACAGGAGGTGGCCACCGCATTAGTGTTCCACTGGCTCATAGTGGGAGGAGGCGAAAGTCGCTGTGCAAGCGTTGTATGCTTTCATGACGGCCCTGTGAAGACCATGAGGAAGGTGATCCAGTAGTAGCGACAGGCAGAGAAGCCGTGTAAATGCATTTTCACTGGGGCTTCTTGGAGCACAAGGAATCAAGTGAAGAGCATTAAGGGGAAGACAGACTTGGCCAGGGAGTTTTATCACTCCCTTGACTTTGTTGCTGTTGTCACTGAAATTTTCTGTTCCTTTTGGGAGGAGGAAGAGTATCCAAATAACTCTCCATTTCCAGGCTGGATGAAAGCTCAGCCAGGATTACATAAAAATAAAACCACTCGTTCCAGCATCTGTTTACCATCCAAGACAAAACAGAAACTACTTCATCAAATCTGCCGGAAGGTTCTAGCTACACAAATGGTAGCAAACTAGACCTATCCAGAGCCGTCCCGTGGCAGTGGAGCTGGCAGACCTGCCTATTCAGCCCCCTTTATCTCTCGGTGTTGCTCCATGCAACATACACAGTGGCTGCTATGTGACACTCCTAACTCATTTTTTCAATACCTGCCACTGCAGGAAGGAAAATGGGCCATAACTCCCCTTCTTCAGGGTTCTTTTTCTGATAATGTTTTTACCTGGTTTATTCTTTTTTCAATACCCCGAACTTTCTACAGAGCTTCATTCCTCCTGGCAGGAGCTTTGTTTTCCTGGCAGCAAGACCTTCTGAACTCTCAGGCTGTATTTTTAAGTTTTGATTTGCATAAATTTGCATAAGCCCACCAATACAGGCCTCCCATCTGCTTGCGCTATTATCGGTGAATGGTAGGAACAACACAAATGTTCGACACAGAGCTGCCAAACCTGCCTGAGACACTCTCCTCACTCACACAGTGGCCGCTGCGGTTCAGCGACTTGAAACCAAACTTCCAGGCGTGAACATCTCCCACCGCAGTGAAAAATGCCCTCTTCCAGTCTATCCAAGGGTTCAGACTGGCAAATGCCGTTCCTACAGGAGCACAGAGGTGGTGGGAACGTCACCGGTGAGGAGAAGCCAGGCAGTATAGGTCCTCACGGACTGCCCTGGTACTCCTGGTTGTGCCAGCAGGGAATCCCCTGCTGTCGGAGAGGCACAGCTGTGCCAAATACCTGATCGGCAAGGC
This sequence comes from Phoebastria nigripes, assembly GCA_035582835.1. Lineage (NCBI taxonomy): Eukaryota > Metazoa > Chordata > Aves > Procellariiformes > Diomedeidae > Phoebastria > Phoebastria nigripes. The sequence continues at coordinate 250,737 of JAYKAV010003392.1, forward strand.
AGCCACCACTTCTGCACCCCAGGAGAGGGCTGTCTTCCTAGTGCCCATCTCCAAGTCAGGACTATGGGATGGAAATAAGGAAGGAGTGCATAAAAACAGAGATGTCTGCTGCAGAGTGGAAGGGGAACCAGCCTTGATAAGGAGGGAAAAAAATCCTTTTCTCTCCACACCTACATCTTGAGTAACCACAATGAGCTATCCAAGATGATAGTGAAGCAGTCTTGGCCTTTTGTGAGAGATGAATCAATGCAGGCCCGTGTATGGTGCCTCAGAAATTGCTCCAACAGGATACGCTTCACAGTATTGTTCACAGTTTCTGAGATGCAGAACTAAGCCCTAACAGTTTTCTGAATCACTTGAGATTTGCTCCTTATTAATGCTAATTTAAATCTTCTTGAGGGAGTTGGTAGCAAATCTGTCACAGGCAGAAAGTCTCCCTTTTTATATTTATTTTTATTTTTTAAGGAAAGTAAGATTATACTTGGAAGCAAATCTTAGTCATTTTCATTTGATTTTTACGTGAATCACTGAGGTACCGCTCCATGACTTAAATTAACCTTGTTGATACAGTTATATAGAAACTCACACTCTCCAGTGGCCTTTAATTCCTCGTCTTTCTTCAAACACCTGTTTTTGAACACAGAGCCAAGGCATATATATGACATATAATGGCGCAAATATATTACTAGGAACTTCAAATATCCTGTCCCGTGGATACTTACTGTCTCATTAAATAACTCGTGAAAAGGAGTTTGAATTATCCACATTAAATGATAGCTAGGAGACCTGTGTAATGAATTTATAAGTTTATCCTAATCAAATGCTGTTTCCCAGATATAATTTCTTGACTGAGCCCTGGGCTAAGGACAGCTCAGTAGGGGGCTAATTATAGTGGTGCTACTAGTATGAAAAATAGTTGCTTTCCCTTATGGGAAAGTTTCTGTAGACTGCTAGGCCAAGATAATGAAGCACTGTTTGGCAGTCTGGAAAACTGCAAATAACAGTTGCTTTTCTTAGAAGTTGATGTAGGTGATTTTGATGAAATTTGTGAAATTCTGTTAAATACTTGCCATTGCTTTCAGAGTGTAATTCCAGTGAGTGGGACAAATAGGCTTCTGTACTTTATTTAAGATATTACATTACAAATGTCAGCATGCATGAGAATAACGTAACATGTGGGTGAAGGAACCATTGCTTCTAAAAGGAAATCAGTCCATAATAACCGCTAATATCAAGCCTCTATTCAGTGTAATGGAGGACAACAAAATGCCTGCAATATGCCTGCAAGGAACATTCACAAGGTGCTATAACTGATCTTGCCATTCATGCATCATAATACCCAGTTTGTCCCTTACATTTTTGGGTTTACACAGTGAGCTGTAACTCTGTAGATACAGAGGAAAGCRGAACTTTTTTTGTAGCTGTACAAAAATAGACATCAATTTTACTTTTGTGCATATATTGTAAGAAGGGAGCAGAATAACAGAGTTAGAATCTCTGGATCTCGGGTAATAAGCATGTTGGAGAAACCTGAGTTATATGGATTACAGAATATTAGSACAATCAGGCTTTTGGCTTAGGCCTTAACTGCTATGTAGCTATTAGCGTGTTGCATACCAAGGTCAGGGCAGATTTTATCTTACTTCTTTTTCTGGAGTGAAGACGTATATTTATGTGGTCTCAGAGGAGGAAGAGGCAAGCAGATCTGTGTTTGAATTCTTCAGTATTGATTAAAGTCTCTGAGGCTGGGTTCTGAAATTATTTTGCATGTTTTTTGTTGCCACTGCATCTAGTTTGTTTTAGTTTTAGTTTAGGGAATAGCTTAATATAGCACGCTCAGTGAAGCCTTTGTTTCCCATTAAACACTGCCAAAATTTGAAGTACAGACTGTAAAGTTAATGAAAAAAATACTGATATGTGGTTTTCTAACGTGAGCTGCAGTTCATTGTAGTTCTACAGCTATGGTGTCTACATGGTGGATGAATGAATGTGCATGGTTTATAATGGGATTAGGTCATATGGATCTTTCTAACATGCTTTTATGTCAAAGGTCCACCCTTATCTCTAAGAAATTTAAGAATTCAGTCAAAAATTGTGGGACAACAGCATGATCTTCCCAATATGCAAAAAGGGTCAGGGGATTTCTTTCTTACTATTGGTTTGGTTCTGACAGAATCATCCATATTTTTCTCTCTTATTATTTTATTACATCTTTTTTCATTAAGAACTATTTCTTAGAACAAGTTCTCTGACTTAACCTTTCTAATTGTTACAGATGGTTGGAGAAGTTTTGATTTCTTTTGTCTAACGAAATGTTGCAAAATTGGACCTTTGACATGTATGTGTTTCTGTCTCTTTTACTTCTTATTGGAGGGTGTAAAGAGAAAAAGGCTGATACAATATAAGGTCATTCACAGATTGGAATGAACAGCTGCTTTTCAAATGTAATACGTAACCTGAAGTGAATATGTACCAAAAATGGAAACCCACAGAAATACAGTGCACGGTATTTGATTATAATCCCAGAATTCCTGTTTTACCTTAGGAATGCTATGAATGGTCATTTTTGCTTCTGTTTTATAATTAATAAAACATTTGCAATCCTTACTAGGGACAGACAAAAGCCTCAGAAAAAAATTACTTGTCTAAGTATGCATACATAAGTACATATTTTCTACTACAATGGAAACATGGACAATGAAGTAACTTAAATTAGAGATGAGGATAAAATAACGGGTTTGTCTTTGGTTTAGTGTTGTTGAAAGTCTTCCTAAGACTTCACCACACAGCTCTGAGGGTTTCTTTTCTGCAAATTTTAGACCATATGCAATTTTGAAGAATTGATATGGCTCCCTCATCACTGGATTTAAATGCCAGTAAGACCAGTGGTGACTTAGCATTTGACAGTCTAGTTTAAAGAAATTTGAAGGTAACAAGTGTGTGTTTTTCTCCTTGGTGCCCAGGCATAACTGTAATGAGCTTTGGAGATACTGAGTTTTGAAGCAAGCCCATTTCCTTTCAAAAGTATGAAAAACAAACTGATGTGCAGGTCTCTACAATATATGCAAGGTATGAGTAACCCTGTCAGATTTACTCTTTCAGCATTCAGCAGACTACTTAAGGAAAGAGATATTAATTCATTTTTAATGTTAGGAAAATACAGTCATTAAAAAGCAGATAACATAAAACGCCAGAAATGCTTTTAACATTACACGAAGTGCACTGCTTGCCTAAATAGCTTGCTACTTTTGGAGATCTAGATATGCTGAGGTATTAAATATTAAAATAGAGGTTGCTTTTTAAAATGCAGTGTTTCTTATCAGAAAAACAGTTTGAACAAGCAGTGCTGTTGTATAATGCATGATGTTGCTAATAAGAGAGTCTTAGAAAATCATTTTTCATGCTGTAAGAGTGACTAGTGTTTTGAATAAGAAAGATTCTTTCTCTGTTCATGTTCTCTTAACATACGTATAAATCAGTGCTGTCAAGCTGCATGCGGTTATAAATTTGCAATACATTCTGAGTCACATGAGGTCCATTCTGGGCTTTTATCCTATTTTTGTATATTTACTGGTTATCAACTGTGTTAGCAGGCTATACATAACCTTGATTGGAAAGTCATTCTCAAGGAGTAGTTATCAGTGCTTCAGTGTTGGTTTAGATGAATGTGTTGGAAGGGTTTTGTGGGGTCCATTCTATGTCTAGTGTTATTTAATATTCATGGTATTGATTTGGATGAGACAATAGGAACAATGCTTATTCAATTTTCCAATGACACTAACCGGTTCACCATTGAACTTGCAGCATTAAAGGAAAAGTTTCTGATACGTTGGAGAAACTATTGGGAAGAAAATAGGGTGAATTTAAATGAAAACAAAATTAATCTGGGAGAAATACCAGTTTAAGTACAGGCTAGGGAGTGGTTGATATGTAACATTTTAAAGAAAAAGCTTTCTGTGGCCACAAGGCATTACAAACTGAGCAGCAGTCAAAAATGGCATGATATTGCCAAAAAAACCCAAAGTATATAGTGGGATGGATGGGCAGGAGCATTTTCGGAAAGATATATAAATATACTCTGTGCTGTGATGCAGGGGCATTTTGTCCAGGTTTGGACAAAACTTAGAAAGAGCAATTGCAGATAGTCCAGCCAGAGTAATAAGAATTATGAGACACTATAACCTCTAAGAAAAGGTGGAGGAAACTGAAGTTTTTGAGTTTAGAAAAAGTCTTGAAACGTGAAAAAAGTAACTATTTAAAAAAATAAAAATTAAATTATAAGTTCTCCAGATTTATGGAAAAAAAAAAAAAAAAGGTATTCGACTTCATAAACTTTCTAACACTAAGGGCATTGAAGCACTGGAATGAGAATTCAAGAGCAGATTAGACAAAAATCTTTCAACAATGGCAGAGACATCGAGAAGTGGGAGACGGATGAGAGCTGTGTATTTGGTTCTGAGAGAGATTTCCTCAGCACAAAGAGCAGTTCTTGTCCAGCCCGGATACCATTCTTCATCCTGCAGAAGACAGTAAACCACAGTCTCACTTCAGGATGGACTTGGGATTGATAGAGCGCCCAAACCTTTGACCTTATAAATCAGTGATATTTAAACTTTGCTATGATTTTTTCAAGTTATGTGTTGGTAAGAACTAAGTAATGTAGCTGTGGCGGCTTTTGGGGTTTGACTTTGAATTTGTATTCAAATGGTCAGACTAACACACTTTTTATCTGTGCGAGTATTTCCTTTAAGCAAATTCCCAAGGCATTGGAAAATTTTCAGACCAAATAATTAGGGATGTGAAGCAGATGAGAATAACGCATTTGTTACTGTGTGCTTGAGACTGTATGTGAAAGTCTATTTTTTGTTTGGTTGGTTGGTTTGTCTTGGTGATAGCACGCAATGGTATGGCTTAAGAGCAAGTACAGTAACATTTTCACTCAACATTAAATAATAAATTATCACTATTATGGGAAAGTGAGAGACTTCAAATAAGGCCATGTGATAACATGGAGCTAAATCACTTGAGAGCAAGGGACATCAGGCTGGAAGGACCTGGATTCAGTTTTTGCCCTTGACTTGCCACTGACTTTGAGCAAATCATTTTGTCTCTTCCTTCCTTTTCCCTTGGCCCCACTTGCCTTATGTAAGCTAATTCTTTAGAAAGGAGTGCAATGTGTGCCTCTCCCCGTGTGTTTAACAGCATGGCCACCCTTGTTCCATTGGGTACTTTAGGGAACTATTATTATTTAATAACAACAACACTGTAAGACAGAAAAGGAAAATTGTAAGCAGGGTTCATATGCACAGCACACATCTAGCCTGGTTAGACACGAGGTCTTGCAGTGAGAGATTAGTACTATTCAGCCAGAATCTGCTTTGCTGCTTATTCCCTTTAAAATATTAATATTCATCACTTAATGTGTTATTCACAGCAACAACAATAAAAGGAACTGAGTAAAAAATTTTCATAAGTCACTCTAGTAGTCTACATATATCCTTTGTGTAATCCCAATCCTGTTGCCTTTCATCTCTTCTAGTATTATAAAACCCTTTTTCAATAACTACTTTAATTAAGAGATATACTTAATGCTATAAATATTAATGTTGGACATTGTGTGTGATAGCTTGAAGAAGGTAGACATATTATCCCCAGACCATTTTATATGTACAGGTTTATATTTACATCTTGCATGCATTTTTATTCTGAGTCAGAAGTGTTGATGTGGTAATTTTATAACCCGTTGATTTTAAAGTCTACAATTCATAATAAATGTAAACTTTTCAGTAATCCATTATTTGCAAACACTGTAAATGAAATTTTTGGCTGCCCGTGAAAGGGATTAGGTCCCTTGAGGCAATTTTTGGGTAACAAAGTTACCTCCGTGTCAGGCAGAATAGCTTTTCTGAATTATTTCAGTAGATTAATGCCTCCAACCTAATCAGTTTTGCTGATTTAAGTGGTCCACTCTGGAGCCTATTGTGAGTCACAGACAGGATTTTCAGATTCRACAACACTTATGACTTTATGGGAATCAAAAATGTTCTGGATTCTGGTGCATTCTTGACCAGTAGCTTAACTGGAAAACATTAGAAGGAACTATTCAAGAAGAAAATTAAAGCTTGTAAGACTGTATTAACTTTTTAAGAAAAAAAAGTCTGAACAAAAAATTGGATCTGAACTATAGTAAAAAAAGTAAATAAATCTCTTAGCTTTTCTAGCATGTAGCATTTGGGGGGAGGACTCCAGAAGAATAAATTGTAACTTTCAGTACTTGCTTGTAAATTATTCAGTCTGTTTTCATTTGTCTTGGTCCAAAAACTAGTAATATTGATACATGGGATGATGATGAATGGAAAGCCTGAGCTCTTTACTAACACTTGATCAAATATTTACTACTGCTAATACATCAGCACCTGGACATCTAAAATCCTATCTAGGCCTAGTTTCTGTTGCAACCTTCAGTCTGCTCATGATTTCTCATGAAGAAGATAGGTGCTGACCTGCAAGTTTAATTTCAGCCTTAGACTAACTTTTTTGAATTCGGYGAAAAAAACAATGACTGAGGAAAGCTAGATTTGGCCACACTGAGATAATGAGGAGTAATGTGTTCTCTAAATAGGCCCATTGATACTGCATTCAGTAGGACTATATCAACATGGTAATGAAGCAATATGTGGCTTGCAGATCATACTCAGACTAAAGACTTCAAAAATTGGCAGATTTCTTAGGGGAAATATATTTTTATAACATTCTGATACTGCTTTTAAGATTTGCATGCTACTGATATGAGGTTTTTGTAGAACAGGCTCACAAAAAGTTCTAGCCATTTATAATTTAAATTATTCTCAAATATTTTAATACATTTTTCCTTTTCAGAAAGATTTCTCAGTTACATTTCTCAAGATTAATGTTTACTTTCTGTGATAGCCATGCACTATACACTGTTTCAACTTGGTGCTTTTACATTCACATAAAGTGTCAGTTGTTTGAACAGTCTTTTGTATCTTGCAGTCACCATGGATAGCTTCAGACTGTAATTTAAGTAACTGAAACTCCAGTGTCCAAGCTTGAACTCTCCGCTTCCCTTTACAGTTAAGGAAGAGGTATTTCCAGAGAGCAATTCATGTCATCCTGAAATAGGTATCTACATGGGTCACACAAATTTCCTTCTAGTGAAGTCTATTTTTCTCCATCATTGTTCGTATCCTAACACTCAAATTTAGACATTTAATTTTTAGATGTCTGAAATTATAGGAGATAAATCTTATCCCATTAGACAATCAGTACTGCACATAGAAAAATATTTATTTAACAGAAAAATGTTACCTGGAATTTCAAATGTTGTTCTTGATAAATTTCATAACTCATTGGTTGAATTTCCAATGAGATCTGTTTATATTTGTCACATACCTTGCACTGAGAGCAGCCTGCAGTATTCAACAGTTGAGAAACATTTTGATTTCCTGCTTTGAAGTATCTGAAGTCACTTATTCCCAAGATGATATTTTATGCCTGTGTTGGTGAAAATTATACAGACATTTTTCATGGCCAATTTCCGACAGTGAGAAAGTCATACTTTTGTTTCATATCAACAAAAGAAGTAGGATTTGATTTTGTACTGTCTTTCAATTGGTAATCATTTACGTGTGTGCCAAGAACAAAACTTTAGCAAGTCAAAATAGTTAGCTTTATGTAATTCAGATCTGTCAAATGTCATGCGCTGAACATGAGAATCCTGCCCTTCTCTTCTGATTCCTGTCTCATGCTTCTTTACCACTGCACCTCTATATTTGCCATACAGTGCCACAGTCTCTCTCCTACTCCATGAATCCCTGCGCAAGAAGTGCTGCACCGCCTGGTCTGGCATCTGCTGACCAGCAGCGTACGCGATATGAAGTCAATAAATAAATAAAATATCAACAGTGCTGTACTGCTGCCAGGGCATTTCTTGTAGCCTGGTCGTGCTTCAAAGGACCCATAAGAAGGCATTTTCCCTTTTTGCAGCCCTGTGTCCAGTCATGTAGCAGTCATGATAACATATAGAACATGTAATCAGAAGTTTTCTATGATAGTATAGAAGAAAGCTAAGAAACAYGTACATTTGTCTTTACTGCAGAGATGAAAATGGCAACTAAAGGTATAAGACTCTTGCAACTCAGATCCAACCAATTTTCTGAGGTTTTATGGCAATACAGATATAAAGCAAATTTGAAACAAAATTCTTTGGTTCTCTAGGAAATAGCACATTCAATATATTTTGTTATATGTAAGTAGCAGTATGTGGCTAAAAGACGCAAAGTGATGTATGACAACATAACAAAAAGAATTTGGTAAAGGAAAGAGAAATTATTACCCCTTAATCCAAAGCAAAACTACTGCGTAATCACCCAAGACCTGAAAGCAAAACTGTAACAAAAACAAATCAGTGAAGCCACTGCCTATCCCTTTCAGGGAGTGAAATCTACCCACAAGAAGCATTTCTTTTCCTGTATGCATGAAAAAGAAATAAATGAGACATTCAAATAATGGAAGAATCTGCATATTTATCACTTATACGGAAATGAAATTTGCTATGCAGACATGATAAGAGTTGCATTTCAGTAGCATTGGTAAGTGAATGTCAAAGCATACATTTTTAGGAGACAATCTGGTTACTTTGGCAACTCAAGCATTATTAGTCACTTCTGATAAGGCATCCTTCTTTCATTACCACCTGTGGCCTTTGTCACTTTGTTTCCTAGTAACATCAAATTGTTTTGATAAAAAGTAATTAACATATTCAGTTGTAACAAGACTATACATAAATTTGATCGTTCTTTATTGTTTCTTCTCAAGGCAGCATAACAGAATTTAAAAGTAAGCTTTGTTTCCTTTCCTTTTCTTTATTCCTAACCAAGCCTGAGAGAATTACACTAAATTACTGAAGCATCTATATATCCAAGCCCATTAAAATAATACAATTAGGTTTAAAAATGCTAGTTAGGATTGCTGCTTTAGATCAGGGGATATTTGATTAACAAGGGAAAAAAATAGCCTTGAGTTATAATAAAATGGAAACTGATTATTGTGAGAGCTTTGAGAAAATTGCAACAATTCAGAGATACAGAAAATAGTTAAAACCCCTTTCAAAATATAATTGTGAATGATTTCTGTTGTGAATTACCTTGATTTATTTAACCACGTTTTGAAGTCCTGATAGTCCTAAGTCAGGAAAAACACTAACTTTTAAAAAGTTTTGTACAGGGAATGTTGTCAGGTTTTATTCAGATGATTACTCATGTTAACATATGGAAAAAAATACACGTTCATATGTATGTATGTATCTATGTATGTGGTAGGGATTCTATTTTTCAGGATGTAAGTTTCTTTTCTTGCTGATGCTCTTAATATGACAAAGAAGTCAAGGCAGGGAAACTATACCGCTGGTGGCAGTGGCAATTCCCTGAATTAAATTATTACTTCAGTATATTGCAGAATTGCAGAATGGTTGAGGTTGGAAGGAGTCTCTGAAGACCATCTAGCCCAACACCTCTGCTCAAAGCAGAGTCAACTACAGCAAGTTGCCAAGGATGGAGTCCAGCTGGGTTTTGAGTAACTCCAAGGCTGGAGTCTCCACAACCTCTCTGGGCAACCTCTGCCAGCGTCCAATTACCTTTACAATAAAAAAGTTTTTTCTTGTGTTTAAATAGAATTTCCTGTGTATCAGTTTGTGCCCATTGCCTCTTGTCCTGTCACTGGACACCACTGAAAAGTGTCCGGCTCAGTCGTCTTTACTCCCATCAGGCACACACTGAGAAGATCACCCTGAGCCTTCTCTTCTCCCATTGAACAGTCCCAGCTCTCTCAGCCTCTACTCATACGAGAGATGCTCCAGTCCCTTAATGATCTGTGTGGCCCTTTGCTGGACTCTCTCCAGTATTTCCATGTCTCTCTTGTACTGGGTAGCCCAGAGCTGGACACAGCACTCCAGGTGTGGCCTCACCAGTGCTGAGCAGAGGGAAAGGATCACCTCCCTCAACCTGCTGGCAACACTCTTCCTAATGCAGCCCAGGAAGCTGTTGGGTTTTTTTTTTTTTTGCTGCAGTGGCACATTGCTGGTTCATGTTCAACTTCTTGTCCACCAGGTCCTTGTCTGCAAAGCTGCTTTCTGGCCAGTCAGCCCCCAGTGTACTGGTGCATGGGATTACTCCTTCCCAGATGCAGGACATCCTATTTCCCTTTGCTGAACTTCATGAGAGTCCTTTTAGTCCATTTCTCCATCCTGTTGAGGTCCCTCTGGATGGCAGGACAACCCCCTGGTGTATCAGCCACTCCTCTTTGTTTTGTATAATCTGCAAATTTGCTGAGGGTGCACTCTGTCCCATCATCCAGGTCATGTCCTTACTAAAGTCAAGGTAAAATATCCACTGTTCTTCCTTCATCCACCAAGCTAGTCATTTCACTGTAGAAAGCTATTGGTTTGGTCAAGCATGATTTCCCTCCATAAATCCATGCTGACTACACCCAATCACCTTCTTGTCCTTCATATGTTTAGAAATGGCTTTCAGGATTATTTGCTTTATTAGCTTCCCAGGGACTGAGGTGAGGCTGACTGGCCTGCAGCTCCAGGGGTCCTCCATCTTCYCCTTCTTGAAGATAGAAGTGACATTTGCTTTCTTCCAGGCCTCAGAAACCTCCCTGGCTTGCCATGAGCTTTCAAAGATATTCGAGAGTGGTGTTGCAATGATGGCAGCCAGCTCCCTCAGGACCCATGGGTGCATCCCATCCAGGTCTAGATTGTGTATGTCCATTTAGTTTACATGTTCGCTAACCTGATCCTCCTCCACTGAGGTTAAGTCTTCCTTGTTCCAGGCTGTCTCACAGGTCTCAGAACAGGGATTGCTGAAGGCCAGTCTTGCCAGTAAAGATCAAGGCAAGAAAGGTGTTGAGCACCTCAGCCTTTTCTATTTCCTGTGTCACCAGGTCCCCATTTCCATTCAGCAGTGGGCCCACACTTTCCCTAGTTTTCCACTTGCTGTCGATATACCTGTAGAAGTCCTTCTTGTTGCCTTTCCTGCCATTGCCAGATTCAGCTTCAGGTGGGCTTTGGCTTTCCCAGCCAAACATGCCTTAATTTTAGACCAGCTAAAATTTTTAGGGGAAAAAAAAATATGCAAAATATGTTAGTGTACATGTGGGTGTGTATTTATGTATGTGTATTAGTGTGTGTATATACATATGTGCCTGTATATATTTAATATGACTGAGTAAACATAAATACCTTATGTCGGTAAATTCTATTGACCATTCAAACAGACTGAAAAGAAATGTGATCCTATTCCATATATATCACAGATTTCAGGGGCCTGAAAGAAAAGAAACCCTAAAAATTAGTGCAGATAGCAGAACTGAGCATTTGACTGCCTGCCAGATTGCTGGTGTAGCAAGAAGTAACTTGTACTCCTTGTCCTTGAAACGTGACCTTCCTGCTCTTGAAAAATAGGTGTCATGGAGGGAGTTACTTGTTTAGACTAATGTTGGTGGAAACTTAGTGGCTTAGGAACCTATTCTATAAAATGTTTTGCAAGTACAGGAGCAGATGCATATAAGACAGAAAGGTTAAGTATCTACCAACACCATATATATTCCAAAAGTTTGTATGTAACTAAAAGTCATAGAATTAATTTTGAATTTAAATAGGTGTAATTCAATTTGTAATGTGGAAACAGCAACCCAACAACTGATTAGTCAACACCTTATACAACATTACATACTATGCTCATGAAACACACAAAATAGAAAATTTGTGTCTGTATATGAATGTGAGTTTGCACTCTGGAGTAATGTGTATTAGAGTGTTGGCAGTATCAATCCCATTGATTACAATCTAATAGCACCTGTAAATAGTAATTTAGAGAGATATGAAAGGAATACTTTTTCAACAGCTATAATTGAAGGCAGAGAAATTGGACAATATTTTTTTCTGTTGCAATTCACACATACATTAAATATTTTCAGTTTGTGGGTTTTTTTGTTCTGTGAAAAGAGAGAAATTCTGAATATGTTCAGTCACAAAATAAAGCACTCTATTAAAACATTGTCAAAAATATTTACCATATTATGATGTCGCATAAAGCTTTTTGTTAGCAGTCATTCACATTTGTTTTTCTTTTTTTCTGTAGATCTATATAGCTGCTAGAAAGTCCTACACATTGTGATCACGGCATTTTCTGATTGATTCTCCTTTTTTTATTAACACTCTGTGATTTTATTTTATGTGTCCAGAAATGTGTCAGTAAGTTCCTACTGAGAATCAGCACTTGCTGAATATTGATACTGATTGCCCTGGCATTTTTTTGGTATGCAATCTAGTTCTCAAAGATTGCAAAAGATTAGAAACCAACCTGGGGGACTGCTGTGAATATTCTACGTGAACTTTAGTCCTCCATGCAGTTCTCTGTAAGATAATGGCATAGGGTAAAGTAAGAGTTGTTACAGAAATTGCCATTGAGTAGTATTCATTGTTAAGTACCATTTATTGTTTCACTTCCATGATGAAATAGTTTTCAGAAGCCTGATTATGATTTTCCGTGACTTTGTACTATTTTTTCCGATTAGCTTTGCAAACAAAACTCTCCATATTCTTTGGAAGGATTGGAAGGAAACAGCTCATTTTATGTTATAACATAGGAATGAGATGATTGCTTGCCATTATCAGCTTTATTTCATATGTCTAATAACTGGGAATATATTACAATTGTATTTATAATATTTATTAAGTTTTTTTATAACAAAACCAAAAACATTTTCTCTAACTAGATATTTTTCATATTGGACTATTGCTGCAACTGAACTGGAAAGAAGCTTAATGTAAATTGAGAATTGTGTACAAATGTTACATAGTATTTGCAGAAAATGAGACACTGCAATTTTAATTTTTTCACAAACTATTCCCTTCACTCATAAAATAAAAAGTAAAATTCTAGTCAAAATTTGTTCAAACCATAAATACTGAAATATCAAATAAGTCAGAATTTTTTCAGAGCACAAAGAAAAACGTATTATGAATTTTCTGTTGTTCAGTCTTGACTGTTACCTTGAGAAGAGCATGAAGTCTTCATGACCAGAGAAAAGGACAAAAGTCATCAAATAAATTATTCATTAAAAAGGATTGCCCATCTGTAGTGACATCATGGAGAATAATGGTCTCTTTTTACATTATACTGTTCAGGCCAAAATTAATCCACAAGTGCATTAATATTTGAATTTGATATTCTGAACTAATTGAGTCAGCATTAGGAAATTTAATGGAAACAACAATTTAAGACCGTGATCTTGCTATCTTGTTTTTAGAAATAGGCTCTTGCAGTCCTCAWACTAGATTCTTCCCAGTCTAAGTCACTACAGGAAAGATTGGTGAAAATTCAGAGTAATGTTGAAGCTGTGATAAACATGGGAACAACTTCCACACAGCACTTGTATCCAAAATTATTATGTCATTTTACACAGTAAAATGGTTCAAATATCAGTGAGATCAGCAGAGTTCCTTACTGTTTGTTGCAGTATTGAATTTGTGCCTGGAGCTGTTGGGAATGATTCAAACACACACTAGCATATGTTCAAAAAGACATTTTTTTTCTCAGCTTAGCTAGAAGTGAGCACTACGATTCATCTCGTCTAATTTCTAAGCCATTTAAATTAGTCATTTTGTCTCAGTTGTCAGCTAGGATGTATTTGTAGGTAGGAGAGCCAGTCAAGAATTTCTAGAAGGCAGCTAAATTATCTCCATTAACTACAGAGAAATCGCAGTGGTGAATGCACATACATGTATGTCTGGTAGAAGAGAAACAAGAGATGCAATCACATGTGACTTGGAAGACTGGCAACGTTCCTTTCAGTAATGTCATGATCATACTCATTTTACCCGGTGCAGACTTCTCTAAGTCAGATGAATTCCGCCCCGCCTAATGTCACTTATTATCTCCTCTGACTTTGAAAGTACCATAGCTTAGGTGTAAATGTGGCTAGCCCAAATGTAGACACCTACAATGTAGAGAGATACATAGTTGGAGAAAATAAATCCTACCTTCTTTGTCTCTGAAGTTAAATTATATTTACAAGAAGGGCCACTGATTATGTTACGGTAGAATGAGTCAGAAGTTTGGTACTGAGTTCCTTGACTGCCTGGTAGAAGGCACTTGATGTGAAATCTCTGTGACTGTCAGCAGCTGGTTTTTCAGTCTCTGTAAATGGCAAGGGGCATTTTACTGTGACTTTGACTTTAAAAAGATATCTGTGATTATATTCTAGAGAAATACTTGTTACTTTGGGGGACAAAAAAAGCCAAAAACTGAATAAATTTTAGCTTAATTCCCGATCCTTTTGCAGCTCTTTCAGTTTTGCATAGTGTAGGAAATTAATTTACTGACTATCTGCTAAAACGCTGCAGCTATGTGGAATGAAAAAAGAACTATAAAATTATACATGAATTTGCATATATATTTCTATCAGAATCTTGATCTGAAAATCACCTATCCAGAGCCAAATCCTAAATACAAATTATATATACTATAACTGTATTCCCATAAGAGATGTGTTGAAATTAAAGGGCTGTAGGCATAGTGCAATTTTAGGGATATAATTATGGATCAGGACTTATAATTGGAAGCAAAAATAAAACAAACTTGTTAAGCTCAAGCCAACCAGTCTCAGTATTCAAAAGATGCTTCACAAGGAATTCCATCCCTTCAGACTGAGAGCTGTTTGAAACAGCTTTCTCCAACAAATGCAGTTTTGTGGCAATAAATCCAGGTACACTTTTAATCCAGAAAATAAGTTATTTGGATAAAATAGTAACTGCAGTGCATCCCTTTCCAAGGTGTAAAGGGATGGGGACAGAATTAAATATTTATGTATGTGAGGGGGAGTGTTATTAATATTCCATAATTTAATTTTGTTCTCTGTAACCTGAAACCTGATTTTGGAGTTATGTCCATGTTAATAATTCCTATGTTTATCCATTTGAAAATGATAATTTCTACACATGTTTCTACAGAGAACTGATTAACTTACCTTGTATGTTTGTAAGTCTTATTTCTTTAAATGGCACTTTCTTATTTCCTTCATTCAAATGGCACTGTGTGTTGAAGTGGAGATTTGATTTAAATGGTACATCTACTAACAGTATTCGGGTTTTCAGCACTAAAACTGTGTTACCAGAAAGAATATTTATGCCTTGAAATTTTTTTTTTGTCTTTAACTAGAGTATTTTTCACTTTTGTTTGAAGCTTGTTTAAATAAGTGGAAGTATTTCAGAGACAGTATTTCCACAAGAAGAGCTGAAGACAGTGTTGATATCAACATCACAAGAAAACAGTTGCAATATAGTTAATGCAGCAATATCACCTTGAGATATGGAAGCTGTATTCAGGGGACAGCAGGATATTAGGAAACCTGAGCTATGACTATAAGCAGTTGTTTAGAAAGAACAAGGACTATGGTAGGAAAACAGATATTCAGCTTTATCCTCCTGTGTGCCTGGGAGTTGATGTAGTGGAACAGAGTACTCTGCTGGGATCAAGGAGAGATGGCATGGCCATCATCAGTAAGATGAGATGCAGCTGACTCAAGAAATTCCCTTTGCAAATAAATCAGACTTCTAGGCTAAGAATAGGAAAATAATTTTGCTAATAGTATAGTACTGCAAGAACACAACGCTCCTGTCTTGTCTGTGGGTATGGGCAAACTCTCTGATGGGCAGTAAGTTCGTTTAGCTCTACTGACTGATAAGCAGGTGGTAGCAGCTTCTGATAGAGGCCTAATAGATGAAAAAGATGAAAAAAGATGAAAAGATGAAAAAGAGCAAGGAAACAAGAAGTAAAAGGTGAATAAGCTTTATGTTTAGAATTGGATATATTATGGTTTTACTACTTTCTGTTTAGGTTCTGCTTTGGAGTATTCCTCTACACAGTTTTGAAAAACACTCCAGAGGGAAATACAACCAAAAGTGCGAGAACTTGAATTGCAATGAGTGGTGACTTATCAAAAAAAAAAAGAAAAAAAAAAAAGAAATGGAATGCAGGTAAAATAGAGCACAGGCAGAAGACCAGCACAGGGCTAAATGACTCTCCACTTTATTTAATTTTACTGGTTTCTTTCTGGGGCTGGAGTTGGAAGGAACTGCCTCAAATTTACATGCCGGCAAAAAGTACTGTTAAAAACTAATAGTAATTGTATATACCCTGTTGCTTAAATTTCCTCAGTTTCAGAGTAATGGGAGATGGCAACTCTCAACAAAATGACTGTTTAAAGGTGGCCTTAAAAGATTGAGGGGAATATAGACCTGTTAGTTTCACTTCTCTGCTGGAAAAGAAGTTATAAACATATGTATAATTATGACAGAGAAGAGAATTATTCATCTTTTGTTTACAGAAGATCACAGAAAAGGGATTTATAAAGGTGTTAAATATACTTGATTTTCAAGAATAAACTTTACTCAGTCCTCCTTAGGTTTTCTAGAGGAGTAATAACTGTTTAAAGGGTAGGAGATTGAAGTTAGGAATAAATGGTTGGTTTCTCCAAAGGAGAAAGGTTCTGCTCAAGCGTGAGATGAAACTTGTGCTCTTTAACCTCTTTATGAATGACCTAAAGAAAAAAAAAAAGGTAGCAGAAGGAAGCTAAAATTGAAGTGATTAAGTTGTTGATCCTATCAAATTATTAAGGGCGATGAAATTAAAATAAATCTAAGTAATCTATATTATAGTTATAGCTGTATGTAATAATAAGTATGTGGGTGCACAATGATGATCTATAGACTAGATATTACTTTTCAGGAAAGAGTTCTTAGAGGACAGTTATTAAATCTCACTTCTCAACAACTGTAAAAAAGACAAATAAAACTTCAGGAATTTTTAAGAATGGCCAGTGAAAAAGAAGCATCATTATACTAATGTCCAAATAAATGTTTTGCCCTCATCTTGAACATTGCATTCAATTCTGCTCACCTCTAATAAAAAAGATTAGAAGAGCTTGAAAATGTGCAAAGGCAATCAGAAAAAGATCATCAGAAATACAGACTTCCATACAACCATAGGAAGGATTATTAAATAGACTAAGAGTCTTCAACATTGAAAGGAGATGATTGATTGAGGTCACGGGAGATGCTGGAGATCTCCATAACATACAGAGAAAATGGCCAGGTCATGATTGGTCACGATGTTTTATTGTACAAGGARAACTTATTGGCATTCAATTAAATTGTCAGGCAGTAAGTTTAAGAGAAACATAAGTAAGCACTCTTCTCACATGACCCACAATTGTGGAACAAGTGTGGAACTTACAGGATATTGCTGTGGCCAGATGTATAAAAGCATTCAAAGAGCAATTGCATACGTTATCAGCACAAAGTCTGTTAAAACTGTAGCGAAGCTGTTAAATGCAGTTATATACAGGGCATCAGGTTATCCTTAAACCACAGACTGCTGGCAGTTGGAAACATGTCAAAGGAAAGTATCACTGTGCTATTCCCCTGTTCTTATACTTCTTCTCTAGGTATCTGATATTTTCTCTAATCATTATATCTGTGATGCTGAATGAAAGAGGTCTGGCACCCTTAGGGTCTGGAGGTTAAGTAGCTCATGGACAGGCTCCTGTCCATTTTTGCATTAGCCCTTCCTGAGCAGATTGGCTAAATCTGGCTACATAATGCTGAGTCTCTTGTCAGCCCTGTGTGGTGCTCCTATGGGCCTAGCACACAATTCTTATTTTGTGTGTGTGTGTGTGGTTTTTTACTAAGTGTGCCTGAAATAACGCAAAGACTGTGTTGCAGCCTACCAGAACAGGCTCTTCTGGTATGCTATGGAGGGTATGGGTTGCATGCCAGCAGGTATGGGGAAGTGATTATTCCCTCTACTCAGCAACCATGAGGCCACATCTGGAATATTGTGTCCACTTTTAGGATACCCGTTATAATCTGGAATATTGTGTCCACTTTTAGGATACCCGTTATAGAACATGTCATATGTTGACATGTCATCTACCAGGACCCTGAAGCCATCTTCAGAGCTGCTGTGATTGCATGTTGTTGTTCCATCCCAGATGCAGGACTTGGTATTTGTCTTGCCGAGTTTCATGAGGTTTACAATGGCCCATTTCTCCACCTCTCAAAGTCTTTCTGAATAGTAGCTCTGACCTCAAGCATATCAGATGTTCCCCCACATGTCATTTGTTAACTTACTGGAGGTCCGTTCTGAACTATCATTCACATCACTGACAGAGATTCATTGATTCATTCAGTTGATTCATTAGCCTCAGAATCAACTCTTGAGAAATAGTACCCCAAATTGGTTGCCAGTTAGACTTTGAACCATTAGCCTTGATTCTAATTTGCACAGCCAGTTTTTCATCCACCCTGTAATTCACACATCCAGTCCATCTTTCCCCAGTTTGGCTGCAAGGATGCTATAGGAGACTTTGTCAAAAGCTCTACTAAAATCAAAATAAATGTCTTCCAATGCTTCCTCCCGACCACCTCCACTGTCCACAGGGGCTTTTAACTCCTCATAGAAAGCATTCAGGTTGGTCAAGTGCAGTTTGCCCTTGGTAAATCTGTGATGGCTGTTCACAGTCACCTCTTGTCCTTAATGTGCTTGGAAATGGATCCAGGGGGACTTGCTCCATAAGCTTCACAAGGCTTTCATATTTTCAGGTTAAACAAAGTGAACGATAAACCAAGGTAAAAGTTCTCTTCTAAAAATTCTTCTTTCATCCCAGTGGCACTGTTTCAGACTTATTCCAGTTTGCATTCATCTTTTTTGGTGAATGATGGATTTTGCATAGAGTATCCTAGATAAGGTTTAATATTCTTCCTTACAGAGTTGCAGTAATACTTATCTTCAATTCTGCAAATACATAGTGTGACACATAACTTATGCATGTTGTAGCCTTCATTGGCTGGCATCTTTCAGTTATCCTCTCTTCAACAAGTAAACCTAGTTCTGTCATATCTTTTGCTATTCCCTCTCCACTTAGTAACACTATTTCCTAACTGTGTGGCCTTTTTTCTAATTCTGTTATTCCTGAAGAATATCCCTATATGGTATTCTTATCCTCCTGTCTTGTGTCTTGAATAAACTTCATTAGTGTACTCCTGCTCTTTGTGCCAAAATCACTAATTAAAAGATTCTTAATGAACTCCATGAGTAACTTCCTTCCAGCAAAATATGTTGCTTTCTTCCCCTTAACTAGTTTTGTCTCCTCCTCAATTATTGTAGTTATAAATGTTAAACATTTTTATATGAACTAATAACTTTTCAAGTGTTATCATATCTAATGTTTGGGGAAGTCTGAAAAAATATATCCATGATACTTCATATTTTCTAAATAATTTGTTTTCTAGATATAAAGCCAGTCTGGCACCTATGCTTAGTGCATACCTCTATATCAGTTTTTCCCTTATCAACGTTCTTTTAAAATATTCTTTCTTTTAAAAATTACTCTAAAACATATAATTTTTTTTAACATTCATCCTAAAGGAAAGTACATTTTTATAAGTCTTGTTTTCTCTTTCTCATAGGTTTTACATTTGCTAATGTCTAGTCATATGAAACTCTGTGCAAGACACTGATGTTTCTTGCTAGACAAGTGACAGTGTCACAAAAACCTAGATAGAGAATTACAAAGTATCTTCCTACAAAAAAATGGGATTGGACAGGAAGAAATCAGTGGGGCAGCTTGTCCCAGATAGCATCAACAAAAGGAGACAAGTCTGTTCCCAGTCAACAGACATGTCAGATCTGTTGAGGGTACTTAGCTTGTTTTCACTTGCCTTGAAAGGCTGAGAACTATCCTACCTTCTTTGAATCTGCGTGATGGATGCACCTACTTGCCAGACCCCAGAACAGATTTAGGGGAAGGAGAGGGTATGAAGGAGGGTCTAGCTTTTCCCATTGATGCCTCCAAATGCAGCACGGTAGTCTGTTGTGGTTGTAGCTACACAGCTGCAGGGTACAAACTGTGACTGTACCCAGCACAAAGAGATTACAGGTACAACTGCCCTCACGGGGCAGGTAGAGTCACAGGGAAGAGAGTTGTTGTCTTGGAAATCTGTGGTCTGTAGGGATGCCTGGGATATCTCGCTCAGGCTCAACACCTGCAACTTAACAGGATCTTGATCCACACCTAGCTGAACTAACTACATTATTTGGCATCCCATATATAACATGGCTATAGTAGCAAAAACCATGGTGCAGGTGCAGGTATAACAGCAACAGCATTTTGTCCTTCATTAAATCAGTGTGACTTTTACCATTGAATTCAGCAGCTAAAACACGCTGTGATTTTGAAAAACTCACCCGGCATTCAAATATTAACACCTTCATTTTCTGGAATTATTAATCAAGAATCACTAAAAGATGATAATAAATAGAAAATGTATGAGAGAATTGCCTTGACTACCCTTCCCAGATGTCTTTATTCATTTTCACTTATAAAGAAAGCCAGAAAGAATATCAAAACATTTCCTTGTGGCTAAAACAGTGGTATCTTGCTTTCCTTTCAGACAAAATACTAGCTTATAACATTTACATTCAAACAGTGTTCGGATCAGTGAAGTGGAAGTAAAAGTAACAGGGTTGTTGGGTTCTTTTATAATTGTGTGAAAGGAGCAATCACGTCACTTTATGAACAGCAAGTTCTTAGGTCAGGGAGCATTCAGAGACAAGCCATAAAATAAAGAATAATATAGTGAGGATATCAGTAAAATAGTAGAATCAGCACTTCTTACTCTATTTAACTGGAAAAGGATGAGGCCTGCCTTGGGAACTAATGCTTCTTAACAGTATTTGGGCAGAGAGCCAAAAGGAAAATGCATTTCAGAAAGAGAAAGACGGGCCGGTAGGATAGGTAATCACGGCAAGCCACCCTAAAGCAGCTAAATCCAGGATTTTAAATTGAGCATGAATGAGACTCTCAAGTCCTTGCGGATGAAACTAGAAATCCGCGGTGTATTTATCAGATTACTAGTGAAACAGAAGCTTGAAATTTAGACATTTGCTTATTGTCCAATCCAAAATCGAATTTATATAAGTAACCTAACTAGTTACATAGAAATGTTTTTATAAAAATACTGAGTTTGATATTCAGTCAGGTCTACATGGGCTTTACAAGATGTAACTGGAATAKATGTTACCTTAAGGATGTGTCCGTCCTTGAATAGTCCATACAGAGTTCACAAAATCTAGTTTTTCAGTTTGTTACTGCTTCATTTTATTGTGTAGTTTGTTTATTTGAAATTTATTATAAAGGGCAATCGATTCAAATAGTCTAAGTGTAAATGCAGATTACTGCCCCTTCATCCTTTGCTTCCTCAAGTTGTTTTCAACTTTAATCCAAGATTATAAGTGCTCTCATAATAAGCAGCAAACATAACTCTTTAGGCATATACTAGGGATTTTTTTTTCTCAAAAGTAACACATTCTCAAGTTCAAACACATGTGAAGAGCTGTTGGAACAGAAATCTGTGTTCATGATGATGAAAATCTTACTATAGTAGCAGTAAGTGCTCTCATGATATGTAAATAGCAAAGGTAAGACCTGAAAACTGCTGATATTAGAAAGAGTGATAATTAAGGTACAGATAATATTAGAATGTCTATTTCCTTTTAAGAAATATTTGACATTGCTTTTAATTTGACTCCTAAATAGTGTTAGGCATTAATTAACTTTGGCATCAAGACAAATTTTGGTTCTCACATGTTAGTCTTTTTAAATAGAATATGTCTTGTATGTCTTTACGATTATTCATAAGTCTGTTAGCAGCATACAGAAGAAGAAATCTAATGGTCTCAAGTCCAAATCCATCCTTATATTATAAAGGTTAACAACCTGCCAAACATGTTAACTTTCATACCTTTCTGTCAACTAACAAGCCCCCCTAATCTGTTGCCCATCTCTCTTCAAAAACAGAGTTTAAGGAGATTTTAGAAGTATATGATTTTGCTGTTTTGGTCCAAAAGATTTCTCCCACCATTGAAAAACTATGCATTTTTTAAGATATGATTTTTTAGACATTCAGTTTGTACTCATTTATCTTATAAACATAAAATTTTCTTCCACAGCAGAGTCGTAACAGTCCTTCAATCTACTACCAATAGTACTCTTGTCAGAGAGAGACTCTGAAAAATCTTGAATGCTGCATATCCCCCACAGCACCCTGCTACCTCCTTAAAACCCAAAACTGCATTGTATCTTATGACCTAATGTGTTACCAGACTATGATGGAATTTCTCATTTTGAAGAGACAAAAAAAAAAGCAACAGCCAGCATTGAAAATTTCACAGCATCTATAATTTTTCTTCAGCATGAAGGTGCAGTTTTCCTTGTCATGGAAAGTAATCTTGTAACCATAGATGTCACAAATAAATAGAAATAAATAGGCATATCTGTCATCAGTTGGTCTTTAGAGTTGAAAGTTGCACAATACTGTGAACTGCTAGTGATGGTTTTAAACATAATATTCATTAAGTTTTGATTTTAGAACTTGTCCTCTGTTCACTTAAATTGACATCCATAGGTATAGCAAAAATATATGTGAGCAGACTTTCTTTTTTGAATAAGTTCTTGTGGGTTCATTTTGTTCTTTTATGATAGTAATTTTCATAGTAAATTATATCATCTATTTTAATCTTTCTGCAACTTAGTATCCATCTTACCCAAGTCTAAACACTGTTCCTTTGATCTCACTCTTGTGTGTAAATCTGCACAAGCACGGGGGGGGGCTAACACACAGCTGTCTCAAATACATGTGGCACATAATAGGGAAACGTGGCGCGCTCTTATGAATGGTGGAGGCATTGCACTCTTCAGTTTTTCCACAAGTAACCAAACAAAAAGACTGAGCAAATACCTGGAAATTTTCAAGTCAGGCATTGACTCTTCTATGAAGATCAAATGTGACAATAGGGAATTATTACAGAATCTTTGTCACACTGCCCTCACTAAAAGGATACTGGTTATTTTCTAGAGAAATATTCTGAAGAACAGAAATAATTTTTAAGCATGTTATCCTCATATTTACTTTTATTTGTCTCACGGCTTATGAAGACTAAGAAGACATGAACTGTGCTTCGTTTTGGGAAAAGCATCAAAAAAGCTGCTAATCCAGATCTTAAGTAMAGGTCTTAAGGGATAAATGTACTTAGCTCTCCTGATGTATATCATAAGTATGCTATAACCTTTCTGCTGAGATCAGCTCTTCTACAGGTTCATCTTTCATTCTCTTCCTAAGTAAAGCAGTAATGAAGTAATTCGTTATGAAAGAGTCTATAAACATAGTTAAATCTTGAACTTTTTTACCACCACTTCAGATGAGCTGAGTATATTACGCTGCTAGGACAATACTGAAAAAGAATAGGGTTTAACAACCCTTTTCCCCCATTTTATTTAAAAGCAGTACCAAAATGAGTAATGTGGCTTAATTGCCAATCTTTCTTTTACTTTTAAATTATTTTAAAGGTTTTTCAGTAGGCACAGCAATAGTGTGCAAAAATACAGTTATGTGTAAAAGGCAGAAATGGATTTCACAGCAGTTTTTTGTACGCACCTGTAGAAGAAATAAAACAACACTTTCAGCATGAGAGAAAATGCAAAGTACTGCCCATAAACACTTATTTAAACAAAAGTTCTAATCGTCTAAAATTATCTAAGTATTTTCAAGCCAGTAGCCTTTTCCCCATAGGATTGCCTGTGTATTATAAATGCACAGTTGCAGCACAAATACCTGCATGCTGATCTTCTAAACTATAGAATCATGCCGTCAGTATCCATCTCACATAAGATATTTAACATATCTTACATATGTTAAGCTATTCAACAGAAAATTGAATAGTTTCAGGAGGAGAGACTGAGAGAGAACCAACCTTTGACATTAAATACCCTGACTGGAATTCATCTCACAAAACTTTAGGCACTGAAGAACTATAAAGATTTTAGTCTGAAGCAGGAGTTTAGTTAATAGGAAGAGTTAGGTGATGGGAAAAATTAGAAATAGCCATAAGTTAAATGACTCCATCCTAAAATGGTCATCAAGAATAGATTGCTGCTGTAGGTACCTGACATTGACAACTAATGACATTTATACAGCTGAATATAGGTGAGATGTATCCAGCCAATCTAGAATGGATAATATGAGTACCAGAAGAATTAGGATCAGGTTCCCTCAGGCAGAGGTAGAGGACTGAACTTGGTTCTCTTTTGTCTGGAGTAAAGTCTCTATCCGGTGAAATACTGGCAGAGAAGCAGGCCAGGCACCACAGCTCTTGCTCTTCTGAATTGTCTCTGCACCACGTAAACCCCGACGTCTCTTAAAGCACCTACTCGCTTCGGTCACTTAAGGAAGATAAGTGGAGGAATACTCAGTTTGTGAGCCCAACAGTAGTTAGATGGGCTAACTGCCAGAAACCTGCCTGCTTACTTCGGCCCATACGCATGCAGTCTGTGTGTGCTCAAAAAGGGAGACTTTGGTGCTGGAAACACACCTGTAGTAGTTTAGGTACCTGAGGAAGTCATGTACTGCCAGTGTTAGGCAACAGTGCTGTGTGGGTTTTGAGGAGCTATATTTTTGATTTAGGCATCTGAAAATGGCAACTGAACACTTATGTCCCATTTGGGAATTTAGCATAAATGAAATAAATCTGTTCTAGCTCTTTCGTAAGTCAAGTGGGAATACAAAGTCTTTGTTTTGCATATTATTTCTGATTTATTTTGGGGGGGATTCTTGCTGTACCTGAATGCATTCCCAAAGGATGATCATAAGAAACTATGTGCTTTAGTCCCTAGGGAAAAAAAGCTTTGGTTTTTTGTGGTTTTTTTAAGTAAGTATATCCAGAGACTATGTATATATTTAAGTACGTCCTTAAAAAAGAAACACACAACAAGACAGCTCTTTGCTTTGGCCACTAAAAGCAGCAATTGTGTTTTAGTCACTGAAATTGCATTAATATACTTCATATACGATATACTTCTGTGTACTTTATGCAGTTAGCTTTATGCTCTGAGGTATATAAGTGTCTCTGCATGGTACAGGAAACCTAAGAGGCTAATTTCGGATGGTGCATTTAATTAGTCACCTGAAAATTGGAACACGTCAGCTTAACACTTACTATTGAATCTCTTATTCTTTAGTCCTCAGTGATGGTTTTGGAGAAGGGAGTCTGGGAACAGTCATTTAACATAGATTCTCTATCTTCAGATTTACAGAATGTCATAACAACCTCATTAATGACCCATACCTTTTCTTCTCCCCTCAAATCATTTCATACTGAGTATTCAGAAAGCTAGCAATTCCCCAGCTGATTCAGATCTCTGACATTAATTTTGGCCTCTGTTGCCAACCCAAGGACTGTTTTCCTTGGCTACATTTTCTTTAGTCCTAGACCCTAGTAGCCAATAATAATAAAAAAGTATGTATGGGAGGGCGAATGATAAAGAACAAAATAGCATACTGAAAACTAATATCTAGTGGAGCAGTTCAGATGTCAATATTTGATGCCATTACCTTCTCTCTCAGATCATTAAACAGCTGATGATACTGAAATGGAGCAGAGAACTGCTTTGGCAGTATTTTGGGTGTAACTATTATGCTTCCCTTCCTAGACTAACTATTTGTAGAAGCATTGGGTGGCATTCTTACTTGCCCCAAGGAAAACTTCCTTTACAATTTCATAAATAGCTGCTGAATTAAATGCCCAATAGTTTTCAAACTTTCCAGATAGTTCTGGGCTGAGTCATTCTGCTCAAAGCTTTACAAATGTACAGACATTTGAATAAAATACAGCTAGTCCCCTGTTTTTTCCATCTTTTCTTCTAGAGGAGAGAGTTATTGGGAAGCAACAAATAAATACTTGACAAA
Source organism: Phoebastria nigripes (assembly GCA_035582835.1). Classification (NCBI taxonomy): domain Eukaryota; kingdom Metazoa; phylum Chordata; class Aves; order Procellariiformes; family Diomedeidae; genus Phoebastria; species Phoebastria nigripes. The sequence continues at coordinate 276,625 of JAYKAV010003392.1, forward strand.
GCATGTGTATTATAACATTAAACTGGGAAATGTGAAACACTAAAGTAAAATGGTACCAAAGTAACAAGAAAGGTAACACTATGCCCGATAACTGTAATAGTACTATAACTAAGAGAAACTCAATTTGTAAAACTGTGATCTAATAAATAGAGGTGAAAATATTTTAAAATGGGCTTTCAAAAGAGATCTGAGATATACAGTATGAAAAAGTTTAGCCACCTGTATGTTCCAGAAGGAGGAAGTACCTGGAAAGCAGAATTATGGCAGGAATTTAAATAAAATGCCAGTGCATTTTGGGGTTGGATTTAAAACCAGTGCAGGGGTAGATTTTAAGTATGCAGCAAAGTTTTAGAATATAAGTACATGAGGTGAAAGGATGATGATAGGATTCCTACCGTATGAACATGGCATTGTCATACAAATTTCTCAAGCTGTCAGTGGGACTGCAATGTTTGTATTCTCATGTGTCCTTCCCATTTTCCGTGAATGAGGTCAATTCCATCAAATTCTGCCCATCTCTTTCTCTGTCCTGTAAGATGCTTCAGAATATATCAGCTGCTTTGTTTCTAAGAGGCCTTTTATCCCAATGCAGGCCACAGGTGATGCGCTAAACATTCTTCTAAGGCCATACTTACAGCCTTATGACTGTACCAAACTGACGCTATAAGCAAGAGAGAAAATAATAATGAACTAAACTACCAGATAAAATTTGGAGTAGAAAAAAAAATCCTTTCAAAATTCAAAATAAGGAACTAACATTATAAAAGTGCAGGTCCTTACTTTATAGCTGTTGGGCTGAAGAGATAAAGATCAAAAGAATCACAAAAAAAAAAGAGTCCTAGAAGGAACTTCAAAGGTTCATGTTCCCCATTTTGTTCCAAGACAGAATTCTATACCTACAGCATTGCAGATCTAACCTTTTACTGAGGATGACTATTTCACAATTTCCACAGACAATCTACTCCTGTATTCCTGTATTCAATTAGCTTTACTCTTAGAGAATGTTCATATTTTTTAACTAAATTTTCCTTGCTGGAATGTAATACCATTTTTTCTTATATACTGAGGGCATAGAAAGTAGCTTATTTCCTTTCTCTTTACAACTGCTTCTTAATATTGGAGACCATTCTTATATTCCAGCTTCAGTCATTTTTCTTCTATGAACAATAAATCTGGCTTAGGTTAYGATTATTAGACATCTGGTTGCTCCCCTGTAGGATCTCTCTAATTGTCCAAATTTTCTTTGAAATGCAAGGCCCACAACTAGACTCAGTAGACAGAGAAGGCTTTGCCAATCCCAAAGAATTATTCCATGTAGCTTGCAAAAAATATTTCTCTTTATACATCTCAGTATGATGATAACCTTTTTCCAGTCACCTGGCATTGACAGCTTACTATCAGCTGAGAATTCAATACATGCCTTAGACTTTTCCCTTTACAGCTGCCACCCTGCCAGTTGTTTCCCATCTAGTATTTTTGCAGCTGATTATTCTGCCTCACTGAAGAATATTTGGGTTTTTTTTTTTTCCCATAATGAATCCCATCCTGTTTCTTTCAGACCACTTAGTCAATTTGTTGGTCCTGTTTTCTAAACCATTTTATTTATTTTGTTGTCTGTGAATTCAATAGATATATTCTCTATTCTGTCACCCAGGTTGTCAATGAAGTATGAAGACTATTGATGTATTACTGGATCTACATCTGTTGATCGTCATATATCCTTCCAGTCTTACAATGAACTATTGATAACTACTCCCTGAGTGCAGTTCTTAAACCAGTATTGCACGTGTCAGAATAGTTTTGTCTGTAACATTGCTTGCTTATAAAAATGTCTTGTGAGGCAATGTCAAAAGTATTTTTTAAGTTAGGATATCTTCTGCTACTCTGTTTTTCATAAGGCCTTATTCTTAGAAGGAAATTTAATTGGATTTGTTCTTGACAAATATATGTTGGCTGATATTCATCTTCGTGTTATCTTCCAAGTTGCTAAAATTCTTAATTTCTTCCAGTATTGTTTCAGGAACTGAACGTAAGCTGAGTAGTTTATAATTCCTTGTCTCTTCCTTTTCCCACTTTCTAGAGATAAAGGTGTGTTTGACCTTTTTAAATCTTCTGAAATGTCATCGTCCTCTCCAAATTCTGAAAGATAAACACGAATGCTTCTGACGTTGTAGTCAGTGTTTCATGTACTCTAAGGCAAATTTCCCGAGATTCAGTTGATTTGACAACATCTAACTAAGCCAGGTATTCCCTCCTCAGTTCTTTCTCTATTCTCACCTGATTTCTTGCCTCTCTGTTAAAARTGTTAGCTGCCTGATACCTACCTGGTAAATGCAGTCACCGCCCTCTGGTTTCTCCAGTACTAGTGAGATAGGCTTGTGCTTAGGAAATCAGTGCAGACTGGTCTTCAATGTTCTTGTATCTTCATAAACCAAATTTGTACCTCTGCTTACAGATACTTTTCATGCTCAGACAGAACTAATCTCTCTCCAGGTATGCATCACAAAATTTTCTAAAGGCAGGCAGAAACTTCCGTACGGTCCCTGATATGAAGTGTTGTTGTTTTGTTGGGGGTTTTTTTCTCTTCTTTTTTTACTGAAATTCCATCACAGAAATAAAACTTATGTCTCTAAATTGTCATTAAAGGTAGGATTCAGACTGTGATTCAGACACTTCATTGTAGGGGCTCAATACACCTGCCGAAACATAAATGTTCAGGTCTTTCTGATACATGCTACAACATCCAGAATATCCTTATAACACAGGACTGRCACAACACGGTCTTCATATGTCAGTTCAGTTCAGGTGTCTGGTACCATGTGAAATGTCCTACAACATCCTGCTTGACCTTCAGCTGCAATTCAGAAGGTCACACTTCTCCCGTATGTCTTCTATCTTATCTGATAGCTCATGCAGATATCCCAGGCAGGCCAGAATGTCTTAGGTGGAGCTTGGCACCTCTGTTTAGGCAACTGATTCCCCACCACCATTATATATTTATAGACACCTATACCCTGTAAATTAGGTGTCTCATTTACAAATTAAATCCCACCCCAGATTTCAGAATAATAGAATTATTACTGGTTGGAAATAATCCTGCTTGTCATGAAAAGTGCTTGCATGCCCTTTTCTTCAGAAACAGTTCCATGCTTGTATATATTTGATTCTTTTCCTGTATTCTTTAGTACCAGGGAGATTAAATAACAACACCCCTCCCCCAGGCTGTTTCTAAGAGTTAATATTCTTGCTGCTCTTTTGTATACTGAAGTCATAATCCTCTATTTGTGACACCAAAACTGGTTGCTGTGGAAATAATTGCACTGTTACCAAACCTGATTAAGAGTTCAGTTAGAGAAGCAGCTGGAGAAACAAACAAATTCTTAGAAAAAAAGATTCTACTTTAACATTAATATCCTTGCTAATGAATACAGTATTAAAGCAAAATTGTTTCTAAACAGAATTGTTTTTTCTAAAGTTCGCCAGGATTTATGACTATTTTTTCAACCATCATCAAAATTCTTTTTTTTCCATATTTCTATGTAAATATCTTTAATAAGAGAAAAAGAAACAAAACAGAGAATATATATAATACAGTGAACAAAAGTGCTTCTAATATATATTCTGAAGTGGCAGAAAAAAATCCCTGAGCTGCAGTTGCTGCTGGCATGCATTATTCCTCCTTCTCTTGCTGCAGATTAAAACATCCAAAAGTATTTTTCTCTTAATCCTTTTTTTCAGGTTAGTGACTTTTTTTTTTATGAGAAAGCATATGGTTTCCATTCATGTACGATAAGCCTAAAATTAATCTGAAAAAAAAAGTGAAACAAAGTAAAACTAGACCACTTTAATAGAAAACTGCAATAGAGAAAAAGATTTCTTAAATGGCATCTCAAAAGCACTGCTTACTTCAGGGTAAAGTGAGTAATGTTGCCCATTTATCATCATATGTAAATAATATTGGCAAGCCTATCTCTTGTATGCTGAGAGCACCACTAAACATTCATTCACAGAGGTTTACACTAAAACCCTTTGACAGCTTGCAGGTATTTTAACCCAGAGACAAGTATCTCTGTGTGACCACTAATGATTCTGATGCATGAAAAGCAGCGACCAAGCTGAAACAGTAAGAGAAGGAGACAAAGCTACTAAATGAAATGTAACTATCAGATACTTGAAAGCATCGCTGATAGCTTCTGTAGTAGGTGTACACCCTCATTGTGAAGCCCGAGATCCAGACTCCTAAGTGCATATGATTTATTTGTACTTAAAAAGTAAATCATCTTGATGTTCTGTGCATTACTTTGGCTAAATGGGTAAGTCGAGAGGAGATAAAGTCTGAGGTTTTATTTGATCAGATGTGCTTAGCAAACAAATGTTAGAGAATTAAAGCTGGCAGTAACAATTTCAACACTTAGCTGAACTGGCTGATCAAGTGTAATTAATGTATCTTGTGCCATAAGTGGAATACAGCTTTAAATACACTGCATCCTCTAGCTGTAAAGCAGTATTACATTTGTTATTCGAGAGAGAACTATATTCAGCACTCCACTGAACAGCGAAAGGAGTCTGTTCCCAACACGAAGGAATTTACATTGCAGTCAGGTTAACTTGTTCCTGTTTCTTTGTTCCTTTCAGTTGTCAGTATCTTTGCTCCTCTGTACCACTGTTACTGCCTCCCGCTTCTATGTCAGTACCGCTCCAGCTGCAGGAGATGTTTTGCAGACACGCACAAAGAACGAGTCCCAGGGATCCAAGAATACAAAGAAAAAGCAAAATGTGAAGGCAGGGAAAAGAGGCAGAATCTAAAAAGTGTGGAAGAAAGAGGGCTCTTATGAACCATCTGTGTTTCATCTGTCCAAATTCATATTCTGGACAAGGCGTTAAAGACAAACTTCCCGAAATCATAGTGACTCTTGAGTCATGCTAGACTCCCTCCTCTGTTGCTGGCCACACCGCAAGCACCAGGCTGTATTTCTAGAATCTACCTGCAACAAAGAGTTTGTCTAGCAGCACCTAATCACTATAAATCTGCACCCTTAAGCCCGAATTATCTTAAAATATCTCTCCAAGTTCCAGTATAAATCACAAGTTTTGTAGATTTTTTTTAAGAGGAACGAACCTCAGCTTTCCTACCAATGCACACAGGCAATGCAAAATTTCTAATACTCATGAAGCAATAGTGACCAATCTCCCTTCCTCAAACTTCGCAGTAGCACCATAAAAACATCTCTAATGGTGGCATGGAAAAATTCAAGTTTTAACAGATTTCTTTCATGAAATCTGTGTGCAATTGAGTAAGGAAGTTAAAATGTGGAACAAATTTCAGCCTATTGGCTGCATTGTCAGTCAATTAATAATGCCACACCTTTATAAGGAGCATGTTTTGGCTGTGCAACACTTACAGAGAAGTAATAATCTGAACTCATTTTGATCTGAAAAGTGTAAAATCCTGAGTTCGTAGTAGATCTTGATTTCTCACTTCCTGGTACAACAACATGAAATTATTAGATCAAACTTTAACACACATTAAATTGAATTAAATTGAATTTGTACAGATGACATAAAATATTTTCTTTTTTAAGTTCTACTCCAAACTTTATTTCAAGCTTAAGAAATGCTTGGTTGTTGCAGCCAGCTCATTCACGCATACTTTAGTTGCTCCCTTGGGATCTTGTAGGGTGTTTTTAATTTGCAATTGCTGTCCCTGACAGTCAATAGTGCCTTTTAAATTTGTGACTTCTAGCACTGCCAAGAGAACATTTATCATTAACTTTCCTATCACTGCTTTCATTTTGAGCCTTCTGTTGGTTTCTCTTTTTTTCATTTAATTTTATCAAAGTTGAACTGAAACAAAACAGCTCATCAGTGGTTGCGAAATAAGGGTTATGGCTATGTTAGCAAATAGTGCAGCCCACTAAGAGTAGATCTGTAGAGTGAAATAGCTGCTGCTGAGGACGTGATGTCTATATTATATGCATTTCAGGGTGTTTACTTCATTCTAGCAGTAATGGTTCTGTGGACTGTATTTCTCTTAGATGCTGGAATACCTTAGGTAAAGTCCTGCAGTGCATCTTTTCACTTGCTGCAGTTTAATTGGAAAGCAGTGCAGTTTGCGCCTGCTGTCTGAGACATGACATGAACCAAAGCACCGCAGGTGCAGGCACTGCAAGATTCACTTCAAAAATCTCACTCCTGATCCAAACCAAAAGGCTAAAGTAGCACACCCAAGGATTAAATGGATATAGGACCACTATGAGGCAAAAATACCTGGGGAAAAATGTTCTTTTTTTTCAGAAGACAAAATGTCCCATGATTCTTGGTCAAACAGTAGCAACTCCAAAATGTCCAGCCTGTGTTCCAGGTGCCATTCAGCTGTGTGTAGAGGCACGCAACAGTACTGAGAAACTTGCCTAACTCGGTATTTGGTGGGTGGCGTTTTGCTCTGCCTTGAGGATACTAGTGGATGTTGGCTAGGCACCACCAGAAAGCCATCCTGCAAGATACAGTTATTAAGCAAACGGAGCAGCTAGGGAACTCTGAATCTCTTAGATCTACTGAAACTGAATTCAGGGTACTCAGCTTGAAATAGAAAATGACTTTGTGTTGTGCTTGACAAAAAAGGTACGATAATGTGACAAGCAGGGAATGACCTGTCTACCGGTTTGATTTTCTGATAATCTGCTGTCTGGGTACTTTCTGAGCAGGAAATTGCATCTGTGTCAATATATTCTGTAGACATCTTATTTGTCCAAGAACTCCTGAACCCATTTAGAATTTTACCACCCAAACGGAATATGCGGCAATGAGTCAAATACTGAATATCTACTTTTAAAGTCATTACTTGATTTGATGCCTTCTGGTTTTTGCAACACAGGATATGCCTACCTTAGCAAGTAATACAGTGCAATGGAAGTGAATATGTGGAATGAAACGGTTCGTGCTGATGACCTGATACCCTATGATATGCATTTGAAGGGGTTTTACTTCAAGCTAACTGTAGTCTGGTTCCATGAACACCTGTTAGTGGCTGGATCATTTTAGGTGAGTATCTATCTGGAGTGCATCTTTCAGTTTATTTTCCTTTTAAAGGAATCTATTTCATGTGCACTGAAGCTGCTCTATAGTGTGAACCAAAGTGGATATTTGCTTCAAGTGTTCTCCAGACCAAAACAAAACACTGATGTGGATTCACATTGCTAGTAACAGTTCCCTACTCTTCTCTCTGCTATTGATCATTTTACAGATCTCCTTCACATTTCCTCAGTAATCTCTTTTCCTAGCTGAAGAACCCTAGTTTATCTATTTCCTCCTTGTATGAAAGTATGCCAAACTTTCTATCATCCATGTTGCCTTCTTAAGTTTATTATCTCCTTGGGAACTAAACTGCAAAATTCAAACCCTTCACTGCAGAGAGAGCTGTCTGACTGTGCTATAGCAGGGCTAAACCAGGAAATTGCTCTGCCCCACTCGTGGGACCCCGGGGTCAGTCCCTGGAACTGAAGGCTCATCGTGTTCTTGTTCCTTAGGTTGGCACATGGTCACTGTGGAGGAGAAGCCTCATTCAAATACAGGGACAAAGTGGAGGAGAAGTGGAAGGAGGCAGTCAGGAAACTGGCAATTTGCAGGACTAAAGGAATAAAAAAACTGGCAAGGGGAAATTCGAGTAAATTAAAGATAAGGGAAATGGGAAAGACAGAGAAGGGAGGTCTAAAGTCACACATTTCCTTCAGAATTTGGAAGAAATATCTGTCAAGTAGACTGGCAAAATAGCATCCTGCTTGCACAGCTGGTTCTGTTTGTGTCTGCATTCATTGTTTGCTTTGAGGCAGAGCTGAAGTTCTGGGCAGAGCCCCCAGGTCACCCCCACTTGCTGCACGTCAGAGAGCTGGGTCACAGAGCTGTTTGCATTTTCAGAGGAAACCAATAAAATCTTCAAAACGTACCCCTCCAAAAAAAGGTCCACTCCAGGTGCAAGCCAAATACACTGCGACTCTTCCTGGAGAGTTAAGGGTTCTTACCAGTGACCAGTCCTTTGGCTCAATCAGTTCCCACGTGCCTGGTGGGAACACTCAGTCCAGGGGACTAGGTTAAATCTCATCTGAGGTAAAACCCCTGTACCAGATATATCATTGCAGGGGCCTCAGCACCATCTGTTTTGATCTGCTGATCCTTTTCTGTTGCTCCAAATTACTTGCTAACGTATACATAGCCTGCAAAACTAACTGATAATTAGCTTGAACATCCAGTGCATCTAACATTTAGTGCAGAGCTCATTATGGTTTCGCAAAGCATTTGTGACATTTACTTTCCTTTGCTTATATACAGCAAAAAAAGTGACTTTTAAAAGAGCGATAGACCCCTGTAAACAGGGTCTGGAAAGTCTGGAAAGCCTCATGCTCAAATGTTAGGAAATGTCAGCATCACGGTTGCAGAGGTGCCCAGCAGTCACAACTGCAAGTCAATTAGAGCAATATGACATACATTAAGTGTTAATGCTATTAAAACTCAGGTTCTATGTAGCTTTAAGAAAAATGTAGTGTATAATTTGGATGGCTTTCCTTTCTCTTTAACAAAGTGCTTATTACTGTTAGTTCTCTAGCACTTTCGGAGCAACTCTGCTGTCAGGGGTGTGTGCATATATTGTGGCATAGACATACACATATAGCTCTGTGAGTTTTACCATCTTAGTCACTGGTAATCTATACCAAATTGCAATCAGAGCATTTTTGAATTACAGCCGAACTATTGCAGGACTGAGAATAGTCCTAAAAAGAAATCAAGCTGTACTGGCTGTCCTGCTGTGTCTGCCCTCCCAATGGAGCGGTGCACTAACGCTGGGAGCACGTCGCTGCTGGGTCACGGTTTTGCTGTTCTTCTGCAGCACCGGACACAGACTCCACTGGCACTTCCCATGCCGAGCCTGTCGTTTCTGTTTCAGTAAAAACACACCTTTTAGAGAGACTCCCAAACTTTGTCTGTTGTGTCCATGCTTAAAAATGTGATCTTCCTTTCAGAAGAATTTAGACAAATTCATATTCTAGCTGGGATGAGGGGGAGAGAAGAGAGAAACGGACATGGATCTGATATTCTCAGATTCTCTCTTACGTCCTGATATTTTTTCCAGCACTAATATTAGCTGAACTGACAGTATCATCACGTCAAGTTTTCAATCTGTGTTTACAGACATCATGTGGAATTCTTCTTAATGTTGCCAAGCAGTGAGATTAAACATGGCTAAGTGAGTCAAATGTATTGGCTTGCAATTCTCCTGTTGTCTGTAATCTGCTGTTTGCTCTAATGTTCCYGTGACTGACTGTGCTATAGTGGACACAAATTGAAAATATACAGACCCAAATTTAACTAAGTACTTATTTGGCTTTAATGGTTTTTTGGGGGTAGTAAAATACAATGTAAGTCAGGTTATGAAAGGTCTTTTAATGAGAATTCTAAAACGGTACAGAAAGATAATGTGCTTTTTCAGAGCCACTTCTAAAAAGATGTTTACATAAATCTCCTTTTGTGTAGGTTTTATCTGTTTGTGTAGTTTTGGAACAGAAATGTAGATCAAATGATTCTGAATACCTTTGTAAGTCAAGTAAAAGACATCTGAATACTTTTTATGGGGAGGAGATGCTTTCAAATATCCAAGAAATATCTGCTATCCCATTTTAATTTGCCATAGTAAATTGACTCCTTTGTTATTTGTTTCTGGTTTGCATAATAGTTACTTCTGCTCAAACTGTTCTCCTCTTCTAAGGAGGGTTTGCAGATGGTATAAGCACATTGATTTTTTGATGACATATAAACCGAATTCCTTTCATAAAAAGGTAACTTAAAGATAACATTGTGATAAACACACTCATGCTAAAATATCAGGTTTCTTTGGAAGATATGACAGTCTTAATTGCCCTGTCATTGTGAATGTTCAGCTATAATAATTAAAAAAACATATTTAGATTTTGGGGGTTTCTTCCCATTTTAATCCACTATGTGAATAAGTTCAGCAATCCATGTTGAAAAGAAATCAAATTCATAGGAAAATATATGTTACATCTGTTGGTTAACAATACATAATCCAAGTGTCAGTTTGTGTTGTAACAAGGTGCTACAAGAAGTTATCTCTAATAAGAAATACTTGGTATGTTAAGAATTACACAAATTTTCTTGAACAACTGTTTTCTATCTTTTTTTTTGTTTTGAAATATTTCTTCATTTGTTGCAAAAAAAATCTGGTTAAAAATCTTCTGTAACCTGAAATTGCCACTTAAGTCTGCTTTGTTAAAGCACATGCTTTTTTTATTATATGCCCCTGTTCTTCACATTCTCCTGCCAGTTTGGCTTTCACATAAATCTCAAGCCATGCCACCCCAGTTTCATCAGCGATGCCAGTCCTAAAGCCCAGCTGCTCTTCTGTCACTTTTGTCATCTCTTTGCATGCCTCGGCAGTGCACTGAATGTGTTCCCAATGAAACACATCAAGTACAGCCATCTGCCTATGCTAACACAACAGGAAAACTTCTCTTGTCTTCTTGTCACTTGAAGCAAATCTCCTACCAGATCGCTGCTTCCTTATTTGTGCAAAAAATGAGTTGAAAAGGAACAAAATATCCCGAGGTTATTTCCTCCTAATGTTTTCCAAGCTTGTCCGTTCTTGATCCAAAGATTTCATGTTCCCAGTGTGGATAGTCCTCCTGTCACCACGGACTACACTGCCACTTGAATAGCAATTTATTATTACCTCAAGTGATTCTGTACTACATGAAATTCTAAATCAACCTCTTAATCTTCACAACAGTTGTATATGCAAAAGTTTACTAACGGGCCCTGATATAGGTGATGTGTACCATCCAAGCCATGTCATATCTTGGTGAGCATTGCTTTTTCTCATACTCTCAAAATCAGTAACAAACAACAGATACCAATAAAACAAGTCATRTACTATTATGCTGTGGACAGAATCACCTGTATTTATGTTATAAAGATTCAGTAGTTCTCTGGTAGAATTAAGTGAAGGACTATTATTATCTGAGACTGGCAAATCTCCCCAAAACAGAAAAGCAGGATGACAAGTTAGGCCCAAATAGGTAGCTATTCACGAAGACAGTGGTACCCCAGACCTCAGGAGGTAGACCTCATTTGTTTTCAGAAAAGTGGCTATGGAACATCTGAAAAAAATGTACATGGTAGGGAGGGAGAAAATTTAGATTTGAGGGAGCAGTAGGAGTAGATAGATGTCTTGGAGAAGATCTACAGAGGCAGTAGCTATTCTGCTGCCACAGAGACATCCACAGCTGTCACCACTTTAGGATATAGAATAGCCCACCATTAGGGACAGACCCCTTCCTTAATGGACACATGTTCACTGTCCAGAAGCTGCACGTAGAAGAGCACTATTTGCTTTTGCAGTGCATAAATGTCCACATAACAGAGTGACATGGAGACTAGGTCTTTGTCTGCCTTTGAAATCCATGTCTCAAGTGGGCCAGTGTGCAACAGCTGCCTTTGATCCCTACTCTTGTGATGGGAAAAATCTACTTGTAATAGTCAGGCTGTCGTCTTAGATGGATGGCTGAAGTATTTTGAGAGCTAGGCTATGGCAAAAGAGAAGGGGGTCAATGAGGGGATAGCCTGACTTCATCTGATCCAAAGAAGAGAAGTTCATCCTATGATGAAGGAATTATCTCACTGCACAAAAAAAAACATTAAATACATGCTTCAGCGTACATCCTATGTAAATCTATTTTTTTTTTTCAGTTTCTGATATTTTATATAATTAATTATATTACATCTAATTAGGCGTTAAGTTTAAGTGCAAGTAATCAGAGGAGTAGACCTTTTAATTACACAGTAATTACGAAGTTATTGTGTTGTACAATTACATATTCATCCTTATTGAAACTACCACATGGTGTATGCATAAGCAAAATTTCTTTTGAAGTTCAGTATTTTCATAATTTCAAAATGTCAAGAATAATTAGTCTAAATTATAGTTTTCATTGCCTTAGAAATACAAAATGCTTACAAAATCTGGACGTGAAACTGTATAGATGAGTTTCGTTTTGATTTCCTACGGATTCTGTAAGCAGAAAGACCCTTGACACAGCTTCAGTTTTTCAGTCTTTTTAAACTTTCGGGTTTATATAATTATTTAAAAAAATCTCTTTCAGGAGGGTCAAGTTTGCAGCAAAGCTTGAAGCATTACCAGCACTCAAAATCATTAAATAGTTTATTGTTATTATAGCATTTTATTTAGAAAACAAGCTGCACCAAGCTGCAGGACAAAGCAGAGTGATACGTATCTGGTCGTTCACCCCCGCTTTGGAAGTGTAGCAATGCAATGCAATTCTCCGAGTAGTTGTAACCAGTGATGCTTCACAGCAGCTTCAAAGAGCCGTTCCAAACCAGCCTGCTAGCAGATGGGCTTGCTGACTTGATCGGCAGACAAGCCTCAAATCCCTGCAGTCACATCTTCTTGTTGTGTTCCTACCAACTACTATATTTCATACCATGCTCACAGTTGACAAAAATTTACAGCAAGTGATTAGTGTTGATGAATGTTTCTTATTCCTAATACTTTGCTGCACAGCCTTATTACATCTCCATTGTGGTGATTCAAGCAAACTTTTTAATTAAAGATTGGAAAGGAAATTATGATCTGGATTGAAATTCCATTTTATAATACATATGAGATTTGGAACACGCAGGGCTGTAGCTTTGTTCTAAATGTGGGAGCAGCGGGAAGTTGAGAGTTTGATAATTGGTGTCTCAAAAATCTAAGATCTAAGCAATAACTAAAAGGATTTCTCAAACTGTAATCCAAATGGCCAAAAACCAGCTGTAATTAGTAATATTTTTAATTGTCACTGTAATTTACCTGTGATGAAAATTTCAGTTTTATTTTTTCTGCTTTCTTTATTGATGGCAATTTTCAGAAGAGTAGCCTTCATGTATCATTTTAAAAGAGCATTTCAGTACAAACCTCAGGGAATAGTCTCATTCTTTGACTCTTTCAGAGGGAGTTAACTTGCTTGACATATTGTACAAAGAGATAAATTCCCTCATTAAGGAAAATAAACCCAATCGCCATATTCCTACTTCTCCGTATACCAACACAAACTTCTCATATGGGACCTGTGTTAGGAACCTTATCATTTGCAGATATCCGGAGAAGAGTTAGTGATGAGTTGTTGATCGCTGGAAATGAAGAAATTCTCATTTTTTTAATGCATGCTCATATGAATGAGATACCTAAAAATGATCACAATATTAATGTGACAGGACATCTATATTTCCTGTTTTCCGTGGCAAAGAATGACAAATGAAAGGTTCACAAGTGCCAAAGGGAGCCCACTGAAACTTAGGCTGGATAACAATCTGTCCAACACCTAAATGATTATTATGATTATGATTATGATTATGATTGTTGTTGTTGTCAAACATTTACTTCAGTAAAAGTCAGTGAAAACTGTATGACAGATTTGATCTAAGCTAGGAATCATTTATGCTGTGAAAAAAAAAATCTGAGCGATAAAATGAAGGAAGGAAGGAAAATTATTATTTTTCTTGTTTGGCTACCAAATAAAAAAATCCAGTGTTCCCACGTTAGAGCATGATCTTTGATATAGCTGATATTCTTTAGACACCCTACAGATAAAATACTAATGGTAAACTCTCAGCAACTTTTTTCCCATTTAAATGGAATAAAGACTGGTTGGGAACCTACCCTGCAGTTTTCTGGTTAACATACTGCTAATGAGAAGGGGAGAGTGGATAGTTTGGCCTTTAATGTTTTGCATAACAAGTTTTATTCTTGAGAAAAAACCTATTTCTTTCAGTAGTCTCACAATGGACGTTCAAAGAACTAGGAAGGAGAGAAAAAGTGCAAGCAAATCCTTTAAGTGAGAAAAAAAAAGCCTTAACAAAAGCATTCTGATTAATTTGCTGGAACTGTTAGTCAATAACTATAAAACAAACCAATCATCTGCACTAATTGTTTTTCACAGCTTGAAAAATACATTATTTGGAAAAAAACACAAAATTGCAATAGTGAGAGATACTTCCAGTACCTTGGGACATTGTTTCTTCTGTAAAAAAGTTGAAAATGAAGGACCTATTTTTTTAATTAGCAAACACCTCTTTTGTTCTCTTTTAGCTGAACTCCTTTTTAAATTTAAAGTAGTTGAATCTTACTGGAGAAACAACCCAAAAGCTTTAATCAATCTTTTGAAAGGTAAGCCCTATTTCAGTACTACGAAACTTGGGTTTCACTTAGTCTGACAAAGCCCACTGACAGTTACAGCTGATAAGTTAAAGAGCAGATATTGTTTAAATTGTGCATTTTAAGATGAGGACTGAAATACTACCAGTAGAGTTTTCTTTTGGGTAGAGAGAGATATTTTCAGTAATGAGCAATCAAGTCCTTTTAAATATAAACATATTTCATTTCATTCTGTTTGTCTCTCGGGTCCTTTTGAGTCTTCAATACTATTAYGCAATATTTTTGATAGTCAAAATGCTGTAACTTACATTGACATTTGACAGTATCAGTACAGAAAAATAATTGGTAATGTGCTTGAATCCTTCATGGAATTGTATTTTATTTCTTTAGTAGCGTGTAAGAAACATATAATAAGCAAGTATTTTTCAGTGTGCTTATTACTGCCCTAATTAGACCTACAAACTTCTAAAGGTGGAAATGAGAAATTGATGATACAGTGAACTGATTATCCTCTGGAAGCAGTGTTTAATGGACCAATTTTGCTTGAGTTTTCTGCCTCCTTCTACCAGAAAACTTACGCATTTCAGGCTGCCTTAAACCCCATAATGATAGAATTCCCAGAAACTTATGTATGAACTCCTAGCTTAATTAGAGAATATACACATATACATGTGTACACACATACATACAGACACAGGTGCTCACACACGTATATATGTATACACCCACACACTCCTCAACACACACATATATCTGTGATCAAAGAGGAAAAACATGAGGAATTTAGATTACATCTATGATATCGTTATCAGCTGAAGCTGAAGATTATAATAAAAGCCTGGATGCAACGGAAATAGTGCTTGTAGTATACAAACTGGTTTGGATATTGATGAAAGCAAAATTCCCGTTGTTTGGAAGAGCACTTCTTTTTGATGGGAAGAGTTAAATGACTGTGCCAATGTATTGGTTTTAGTTTAACATCCTCAAAGCAGCAAGATGCATGTAGGAAAACTCTCATGGAAAATTTATAAATAAAGGCAAAACAATTAGCTCACAATCTCTTAAATCCCTGAAATCCATGTGAGGCACTCAGAATTGAGATTTAGTGTATAATTCAAAGATGCCATAAAGTTTGAACACCATTAGCTCAACCTCTGCCAAACTCCCCCAAAAGTTAAGGTTCCTCCTCTGCTTGTAAATATCAGTGTGGCAGATAATGATAGTCCATAAACAAAGACTGGTCTTTTGCAATGTGGAATAAATTACACAGAAAAGTATTGTTATTAACTAAACTTTTAAAAGCTTAAAACACTGTGCAAGCTCTGTTTGTAGACCAGGCCACAGTATGTGTGGAGCTCAGGTTGAAAACTAGATGAGAATTTCCTGGCTATAGATCAGAACAATAAATCAAGCTGAAGTCCACTGAATTTGTGTCAGTGGGGAATATACACATCAGAGGTAGCAAGCAATCCACGTAAAAATGCATTTG
Source organism: Phoebastria nigripes (assembly GCA_035582835.1). Classification (NCBI taxonomy): domain Eukaryota; kingdom Metazoa; phylum Chordata; class Aves; order Procellariiformes; family Diomedeidae; genus Phoebastria; species Phoebastria nigripes. The sequence goes on from JAYKAV010003392.1 coordinate 292,332, forward strand.
AGCCATCCTACACATTTCCTGCAGCTCCTCCTTGACCTCTCCAGCCCACAAGTGATTTGTGTTTTAAAAACAACACTAACAACAGCAAACCCAAACACTTGCAACTTCATGGATTTCTGAAGAGCAGAGACCAGAGTTAAAGACTTGCAACTAAACTTCAGTTGTCCTCTTCCTGGAGAAATGCTGAAACCACGAACRAAGCATATTGGAGAAGTATTAGCTGTTCACAGGTCCAACTAATAAATAGGGAATGGTMTCTTTTAAAGATGATTCTGCAATACCATTTTAAGGACATCAGCACAGATGGTGGTATTTTTGACAGTGCTACAGCTTCTCTTTTTTAACTGCTGCTGGCTGCTTCCCTGCCATTCATAAAAGGCTATGTTTATTTTCTTCATTTGTAACTATTACTATGCCCTGTGCAATTAAAAAAATACTAATTTCTCTGAACTGATAACTTTTATCCTTCAATACAATGAAAACAAAAAAGGGAAAGCTGCACATATCTGCCACTTGCAGGCTTAGCTTCCTCTTCAGGTTAGGGAGGTTTTTAAAGTATGTCTCTTGATAAAAACTGAGCACTTTGATGCACTAATCACCGGTATGGCAATTTTGATGTTCCGAGCAAGAACCTATATACAACTCATTGTTCTCAGAAAAATATATTTAATGGGTCACAATGAGTTAGAAAATAATCTGAAGAATCTGTTAAAGTGTAGATGAGGCTTAATATGATAATCATACATATGTATTCTGCACCCTTATCGCAGACCATGGAGGAAAGCATTGTTCAGATGTAGTTCTGAGAAGGGAATTTTTAATTTGTCCTTCTTCTACATGTACTTAGAACTTGGTCAGGAAAAGAAAAAAGTATTTTGCAATTTTCGTTTTTTGTTCTGATGGCCCCATATGAAACTAATGCCAACTTCTACTTACAGTACAAAATTGGGCAAATGTGAAATTGAGGGTTCAATTTCTAAGCGTGTAGAACATTCTCTTTTACCTGAAGAATCAAAGCACAAACCTGATAGATATAAAAATGTGCTTTCTATATTTATGCTGCATAAAAAGACACTTTTTTTCCCTGGTTAACTTTTTAAAGACCGTGTAGATGCATGTTTCATAAAGAGGAAATATCATATTGTGAGGACATTATTAAATATGCAGGTTCACAGAGACTGTTTGTGGGATAAGAGAAATATTTTATTCCCCAAGGTAATAACCAGTGCCACTTGACAACATATGTAGTAAAAGATGTAAAATCCCAGTGTGTTATATTGTCCAAAGTACTTTTTTTCCTCACCGAATGGAGAATTAGTTTTATCTTTTATTCGACACAGACACATTTGGGAGTCCTTTTTTTGTCTTTTTCTGCTCTTAAATCTCACAATCTTTGTTTTTAACTCTTTTATCATATATTGCATTTCATGATTTATTTGTAACTAATAATCAATAAACAGGAACAACACTCTGTTACACGATACCTTTGGCTAACATGGATGGTATTTTAGTTTTTGGCAGGCAGAGGAGAAGAAGGTTTTAGAAGCTAACCAGTAGCTATATAAAAATAGTTTCAGAATGTGTATATGGTTTTTAATTTTAAAATATTGTTGCAGTAACCTTGACATTTCACAGGCTTTTTGATGACAAGTGCTCTAAATATTGAGAAGTCAGTTGCACAATTAGTCATAAATTTTCAAAACATTCTATCAAAAAAATAAGTTCCTCCAGCATTTTGCAGAAAGTGTGGCTATGCAGCTCCATCATCAACACTCAAATCAAAGTCCTAACCTATTACACCAGAGATCCATTGGCTTAAGTTAGGATAGGACAAATTTGTAGATAAGAACATTTAATTTTCAATCAAGTACTCAGTATGGACTGCTCTGCACTGATCTAGCGTAAGGAAGTCTTTTATATAAGGAAATACTGTTTTATTTGTATATTTAGGTAGTATTGAGTGAAGGCAAAATACTCTTCTCTCATTTTTTATGTCTATCTAAACATAGTTTCACACAAGTCTCGGGAGGATTTGTTTACATTTCCATTGGATTAGCGCACAGTAACTGGCATCTGCTTAAAATTCTTTCTCTGGGAGGAATGATTTTTTTGCAATTTTCCCTTGTGTCTTAATTTCCTTTCAGTATTTTCATTTATACAATTTATCCTATCTTGTCAAAACAGTGAGTACATCCTTCAGGACCAAAATACAAACATGTCAATACAGTGGTATTTATTGCCACAAATGTATTTGCCTTATGGTGTTGTCTCTTTTCTTTTTTATCATCTACTGAATAAATGAATAGATAGATCTTTGGCCTTCACTGTTTCTTTCTGTACTCTTAGATGACGAGCCAGCTATGCACCACTGTGCCTAGGAAATGTCAACAGTTTACCACTGATAGAACTTTCTGTTCCTCTGAGAATATCCAGGTTTGCATGTAAACACTTATGAACTGAAAGAAGAGCATATGTAGGTTTCTCCCAGCTGCCCGTTCTTTGCATTTGTAGTGCAAATTTACTCAACATTAAATTTTGACATTTGTAATGCTGTATTCTTACAATGCCAATATAAATAAATACATGAACAATCACCTAATTTCTGAAAAAGAGCAGCATCTCAGAAAATAAATTTTCTTATTTCTGTGTAACTCTTAAATGCAAGTCTCTACTTTTCTACTAAGATTTAGATCAAAATTAGCATATTTAATTTACAGGCAGAAACAAATGAAAAGAAAAATTTGCCTAACTTTGAGATTTGTTACAAAACTGGTTGTCAAAATGACAACACAAATGTATCTTTTCTCCGTGGTCACTAAGACAAAATTTTGTAGTTAGACAGTAACTGGTGATCGAGCAGGATTCCCAAACCAGGAAGGAATGTCAAGTTTGGGAATGTCAAGGACACTTTGGGAACTTCCTAAACTGTAGGGGGTTCCCAAAAGTATTCTTGCAGTTGTACTTCGAGAGATGTTCTTGCTTGTCTTGTAACTAGTAGAAGTTGCATCTGTTTGAGCGTATGTTGAGAGTGTTCATAGTGGAAAATTGTAATTGAGCATGTCCCAGATTGCATAGGCTCCCAAATCATAGTGAAATGTATTCATAGCCTTCTAAAGTGGTGTATATTCAGGCTGGGCAATATATGTTTCTTTTGAAATGTATTTTAAATGAAGTAAAATGAATAGTCCCACATTACTTCCTTGTTGATAGCATATTTCGTGTTTTTTAAATTGAAATTTGAGTATATTTAGGGACATTTTTTTCCCTACCATTCCTTCCTTCCTGCTTGTTTATCTAACTCCTCCTGCCAATAAAGGAATTTGCAGTAAATATGCAGTAAATAAACTTTATTATAATGCATTTAAGTGCCTGAAGGAAATTATATTGAAAAATTATGCGGTTTTTAAATTTTATTTTACAAAAAAAAGATCATTTAAATACTCATTTTATACACTGTGAACTGGAAATATCTTAGACTTTGTAAATTTTTTTGAAAATTAAGTTTGGATCAGTATTAGCCTGTACTTTCTTGCATTTCTGACCTTGACACAAATGCTTTGATACGAGTCTTTGCACTTTGCTCTGCAGTGATGTAAGCCCTCACAGATGTAAGTTTATAGTTTAAGATTCTGCTTGCAGCAAAATGACTAATCTTTTGTCTGCACACTTGTGAGGATTATTTGTCCAATAACTTGAAATAATACAGATCTTCTACTGTGTAGTAAATACGATACTTTATGTAGATAATATGTGAAAACTTATTTCCAAGCACTATGTGTCRTTTTTTTGTTTTCAAGGACAACGAGATAACACAAAAACAATAAAATAATTTTCAACATCAAACCAAGTTTCTGAATATTTATAAGAGATGTAACATGGGGAGAGTGAACCCAGTAGACTATCACTTTAATAGACAGCTCATTTTAGTCAGATGTAAAAAAGTTGAAAAAGAATTGAAAATGGTCAGATCTTCCTATTATTTAAATGTATTACTTAGACTGAATTGAAGACTGATCCCAAGTGAATAGACAAACTTGGCTGTTTTCTGAAAGAAAAAGGAAAACAGAGCACTAGGAGTCAGAAAGGCAGCTTTTCTAAAGTGTCGTAAGAAGAAGAATGCATATGGAAAATATTTGTGCAGAAGAGGTTTCATAAAGTTATAGATCTTGAAAACTGATAAGAGAAAAGATTTTCAGTCTGGTGAGTCATGCCAATCATCGTATCTGCAGTCTGTTCTACAGAATTGACTGAACAGAAGATACAGACCAGAAAACTCTCTTTTCTTTCTGTTTGCATTAAATATTACTCAGTAAAGCACTCAGTGTACTGAGAATAAAAATATCTTTTTATTTTCTCTCATCAATCCATGATGAAACTGAAAAGCATCTTAATTTATTTTGTGAGTGAAGCAACCTAGATAAATTTGTCCCCTGAAGGCATCTACAACGACATAATACACTCAGCACGTAAATCTTTGCATCTTAGTAAGACACTATCCTTACCATGGTTTGACAGGGAAAACTCTTGTCTTCATTTTAATTTCTTAGAGGTATAAGATTATGATCATGGAAAAACATYTTTAGCTTGCAGCAGTATTTAAGTGTATTATTTTAAAATACTGTATGATGAACTGCAGTGTTTTTACCCACAGCTTTTGCGAAGCCCTAGTTGCCTTAGCTTTAGTTTAACAGCTGAGTTGCCTGGGGTTTTTTTTCAAGTTTCTGTCTAAAACTGAGCTTTAATTCATATTTTTAAAGTTTCAGCCTGCTGCCCTTAGATAATTTATAATTTTAAAAGACTGGTTGTCCTTGAACCTAGCCCAGGTAGTAGATTTCAGTGAGACTGAATAGTCAGTTCTGAAGACTGAAGGCATATATATGTGGGACCATATATATAAGGAAGACTGTCTATATGAGGACCTTATATGTATCATATATCTAAAGTTGTATGTGTTTGTCTTTGTTATTGTGGAACACTGACAAATAGCAATGTAGGTATAAGTGCAACTTTAAGGCAGAAACATCAGTCAGTAAAGTAAAAAGATCTGAATGAGATTGTTTAAATGAATTCCAGAAGTCTGGAATGCTATAGATTATATCTAGAAAAATAGCACTACATTTTTTACTTTTCAGTGTTTCAAGAAAAGGCTAAACTTCATATGAAGAGTTATCTGCTAGCTCTTCTTCAATGATTTCACTCTTCTTTTTCACACTCCATATGCTTGATTTGTCACCCGTACGCAGTTATACGAGCTCCTTGCTGTTATCCACTTTTGGATGTGTTTTGGCATGAAAAAATATGCTAATCAACATAACCTCCTCAAAGTTACTGTGGAAACAAGGGTTCTGTGAAAAAATACCAAGGTATTGCATTCACAGCAAAGCTATACAACATTGGGCAAAATCTTGAAAGCAGAACAGAATTACCAGCTGCAGTGTGTGTGTGTTGCAGAGTGGACCTTCAGGAAGGACGACTGCCGGTTCCTGGAGATCAGCAACTGTAAAGCCTCCTCTCGATCTGAACCATTCAGTCTGACACTGGATCTTGCTTTCTTAAGAACCATGTCTGAAGTAGGAAGATGTAGAAGACCTGGAGATGTTTTCTGCTTGCAAGCCTGGCTTAACCAGAAAACTGCTAACAAAAGGGGCTGATTTGTAGCCCCAAAGCATGTGGCATAGTCAAGCTCATACCCACATTACTCTACCTCTTCTGGAGCAGAAGCTGCCTACCTGATCCCACACTTCATATTCCTCAACCTTGATTCTCCTGTGGTCCCATAATAGGGTAATGCTGTGGCATTATTGGTGCATTTATTCAGGTGACATTATTGGAGCATTTATTCAGTTCAAAGTATCTGAAATAATGTGAGGTTTTGTTCTGTCTGAAGAATTAGTGTGATTTGCTTTTATATTCTGCTTCAGTTGAGAGCTTATGAAAATTAAAATAGCAATGAAATGGTTCTTTCTGGACAAATGTTACATTATTTATACCCTCAATTACTAATATTCTTTGTCCGTCTCTGTCTTTTCTTTTCCCTTTCTCTCAGTCCCCCTTTCCTTCTCATATTTCATAAACGTTAGGCCTTTGTTTGACTATTTAATTACACTATCTAAAATCAAACTGAGACTATCTAAGGGTTGTGGTCTGATCCTAGGTCACAGTTGAGCCTCATAGTTATGCAAACTTATGCATTGAGTAAGCAGGTAAGTAAGGAAAATATGACAAGTTTGACTGAATTTTGTTTTTGAGGTTTGTGGGTTCATTCAAACTTGGAGAAGGGCAACTTAGGCAGATCAGAACGGAAGATGATATTAGCTTGACTCCGTGAAACGAAATAGGTGAATTTTGTTCAGTTCTGAGCAGCAGAATTAAAATGCAGAAATGATCATGCAATGCTATGGGAGCATTTAATAAAGTAATACGTAGTCACTCAGAGACAACGTGATTCCATTGTATTTCTTTGATCAATCACACTTTCACCAGTGTGGATGTYGCTCACTGTATTACTTCCACCTTTCATCTGATTAATCTGTTCTGATGATACAGCCCCTTGTAAAGGAAATTCTGCAACATTCAGAAATCTGATTTGCTCATAAAATAACTGACACAATTTCAGTTTGATCATTTTGTACTTTGAATGTGTCTTGTCAAACAAGTCTTAGATGATGTCTTGACTCTGAATGATGCATCAAATTAGCATTAAATCACTGCTTGCTGCTTCTCTTTTCAAAGTCTGTACTCACAGATCTGCAGCTTGACATGAAGTATGCAGTATCTACCTTTAAAAATGCAGGGAGCTTAGTTCATATCTTTACTCTAGAATTCACTCCTGAAAAAGACAGTTTGGCTGAAGCTTTGAATCTCTTTTTGTGTTACTTATTTCATCTACATAGCTATAGTAAACTGCAAATCAACTTAGAATTATTATTGTGGGACCTTACAAAATTCTGTCACTAGCACATGTGCCTAAGTCGTCTTATTATGTGATTACCAATTTTTTAAACTTTTTAACAGAGTTTTATGTTAATAGTAATAGTAATAATAGTTTCAGATTATTATAGGAACTTAAACTCTTTATTGCACAGTATTTCCAGTTTCTTGCACCAGGAGCTTGCCTTAAGTATCACTTGAAAGAAGAGGACAGTGCAGGTGCTTAGTTTGGTGTTTTCTTAAATATCTTAGATATCAGCACATTAAGGTTGTCTCAGCTGAATTTATCACCAGATTATGTATAGGTAGTCATTTAAGTGTGACCACACATTTATAGGTTATAATAAAGAAAGGTTGAAGCAAGGACTTTGATAATGTGATACATGAATCATGCTAGTTAATTGTATCCCAAATAAAACTTTACCTAAAAGCCAGTAGGTTTGATTCATTTTAGATCCTGTTTGGCCAAACCTAAGGAGAACAGAATCTCGGATTCTTGCATGGAGCTCATGATCATCCCCGGAGCTTCCTATATTTTAGAACGCTATAAAAAAGGGAAATCAATAATTCAATAATTAATAAATGATCAATAATAATTCAATTATAAATTTAAAACCCAGAAATCAATAAAAGTTATGTAGTCCAGCAGCTTGTGCTGCTGAATTTTATTTCTGGCAGTATTTATGGATGAGTAACTTCAGGTGTGTAAGTCATCCCATAGAGCTTAGTGGAACTTTCAGGTGCAAAAATTATCATCATCATCATCATCATTATTTCAGAAGTTTATTTTGAACCTTGTGGGTAGCTTTTCATATTTTAGGAAGTAATGTTAACCTGAGGTAGTGACTTTACAAGTTGTCAGATAATAGTGAATTATTAAATGACAGCAAGGAGTAGCCTAGATGGCTGTTTTATGACTTGTTTTTAATAGTTTTTATGTAAAGTTTTAGAACTTTGTCATGAGACTACGCAGTATTAATTTTGGATGATAACTCCATTAAGATACAATTTTAGCTTTAGATACTTTGTTTGTAATCAGATTCTGAGAAGGCTAAACCTACTCAACCATGCTACGCTGTTTTTAAAAAGCATGCTGTCCAAGTGGAAGGGGATTGAGAGTATTCCTAAAGTGATGTTAAAAGAAAGCAAGTAGTAATCTGATTCTCCTGTTAGGATATTAATCTTTTAACAGTAGTATCAGCTAAAATTGGCATTGATAATTCAATCACTCAAGAAGTGAATTTGCATTTGGCAGAAAACGGTTGGAAACATCTGCAACAAGTGCTCAGAACTGATGTTGTGCTGAATGGATGTAGAAAATAGCCATAAAGTTTCAGAGAATATTCATTGAACACCGTACTCATTAAGCAATTTGTGAACTCCACCAAATTAATTACACTGCTTAGAAGTCACCTCGAAATACAGACTTTTTTTATTAGAAAACAGTACATGAGGAAAAACCTTAACAAAATGCTTTTGTATTTTCTATTTAATGGAAGATGTAGAGGATTTGCTTTTCCTTTTTTACGCATAGCTTTTAGTGAAGTTAATAGCATCTGCACTATAATGTTCCTCATTATAAACCTATAAATCTCTTTCAAAAACATAAAATGCTGTGAGAGCTATTAACCAGTAGTATGTTGTATTTATTAGGATCATGAATCCCTAATTTGTAATTTAGAAAAGCGCCAACTCAGTGAAGAGGTTACTTACTGGCAGGTGTGTATGTTTTTGTATATGTCTTTTTCATAAACCATTCTGACCTGTTTTGTTGATGACTGAGTCTTAGCTTTTACAGGACATGATTTGTTGCCTTATCTCATAAATCCACTATAAGCAGACCAATCTTGATATTTTTCCTCACAGAAGCAGCCAAACTTCACTCCAATTTTTCTGAGAATGGCTTTCAACAGTTTCGCAAGAAGAAAGTCTATTTTTTCATGCCATGCATTTAATTACATATGTAGTTTTGTGCAAATGTTCATCATTTGGACATACTCTTTCCAGACTGATTGTTTAAATCGCCACCCCAGAGCGAAGTTCCATCTCCTGGTATCTCCTTATTGCCCATAAATCAAACCAGGAAGGAGAGGCTACCCAGGCTGACGTGCAAGCAATGTGACACAGTTGTGCAGTAACTTAAAGTCATATAGAAGTAGAAGGGCCATTCCAGTGACAGTCAGTGGAGACCTTGCTTTAGATGCTTTATACAGTTTACCAGATAAATTAGGCTTTTTTTTTTTTTTTTTTTCTTTTTCTTCCCCTCTGTAATTACAGACATTACCTTCACTTGCCAAGGAGACAGATACTCTGGAAAGACTGGAAAAGACAATTTAATGTTGTTCACACATACAGTTTACTAGATGTATTCCTTAACTGAAACTTGTCAGTCATCTTTCATAACTCTGTTTGTGATATACAAGGAAAATAAAATATGTATGACCTCCTTTTGATAGTCAATAAAGACAGTGATAAGGAAAAGCATAATGTGAGGTTTTTTAGGACATTTTCTAATAAAAATAATTTTAATGACAGTAAAAGTCAATAGTTGACTGAAAGTCTGCTGCCTCCCTGGGGCCCGGGTTAGAGACATCACTAGGAAACTCCCCGGTCTGGTATGGCCCTCTGATTACTACCCGCTATTGGTTATACAGGCTGGCAGCGACGAGGTTGCGGAGAGAAGCCCAGAAGCGATCAAAAGGGACTTCAGGGCACTGGGGCGATCGGTTGAAGGATCAGGAGCACAGGTAGTGTTTTCCTCAATCCCTTCAGTGGCAGGGAAGAATACTGACAGGGACAGGAAAACACGCCTGATCAACACGT
>JAYKAV010003393.1:0-38237 GCA_035582835.1 Phoebastria nigripes
TGGACTGCTGAAAACTACACTGAAAGTAATGGGTGGTGGGACATTCAAGCATTGGGATGCACATTTAGCAAAAGCCACCTGGTTAGTCAACACTAGGGGATCTGTCACCCGAGCTGGCCCTGCCCAGTCAAAACCCTTATGTACTGTAGATGGGGATAGAGTCCCTGTAGTGCACATTAAAAATATGCTGGGGAAGACAGTCTGGGTTAGTCCTGCCTCAGGCAAGGGAAAACCCATTCGTGGGATTGCTTTTGCTCAAGGACCTGGGTGCACTTGGTGGGTAATGCGAAAGGATGGGGAAGTCCGATGTKTACCTCAAGGGGATTTAATTTTGGGTGAAAATAGCCAACGAACTGAATTGTATGATGTTAATTGCTATATAATGCTGTATGTCATATCAAAGGTGTTGCAGTAAGAATGACCCAGATTAATGAAGAAGGMACTCTGATGAAACCRAGCAAAGTGCAACAATGAGAAAACCAGACGAGCGCAGTGATAAATGGAACCAGAACTGGCTTCAGGATGCAACAATCCAACACCACCCACCATCTCTCCTGCCCTGAAAGACTGCTATGACAGATGGAGCCCAAAAGTCATGGACTAAATGAATTCAATGGACATTTTAGAGGGATGGCCCATAGGCTAAGGGAATGACACCTGTGTATATATCGAAGGGCAGGAAAAAATTATGATGATGATTAATTGGARTGTATTGGAAAATGTGAGACCTGGGCATGACATAGATGGTATAGAATAAGGGGTGGATATTGTCCTGGTTCTGGCTGGGACAGAGTTAACTTTCTTCCCAGTAGCTGGGGAGGGTGTGCTGTGTTTTGGGTTTGGTATAATAGGAGCRTTGATGGCCCATTGATGTTTTGGGTGTTGCTGGGTGGTGCTTGTACCGGGCACTTTTTGGCCTCCCGTGCCCTGCCAGGTGCAGGGGAAGCTGGCGGGGGGAGCACAGCYGGGGTGTTTGACCCAGCTGGCCAATGGGGTATTCCATACCATGTRACGTCATGCTCAGTATAAAAACTAAGTGTGTGGGGGGGGCTCTGGGTCCCGGGACGGGCTCTCGTATCAGGCACGTGTCGGTTTGGGCGGGTGGTGAGCAATTGCACTGTGCATCGCCTGCTTTGTTTGTTGTTGTTGTTGTTATCACTGTTACTATTACTGTTCTACTTTGTTTTATTTCAATTATTAAACTGTTTTTATCTCAACCCGCGAGTTTTCCTACTCATGCCCTCCCGATTCTCTCCCCCATCCCACCGGAGTGTGGGGGGTGAGCAAGCGGCTGCGTGGTGTTTAGGTGCTGCCAGGGTTAAACTATGACAACAGCCAAGAAAAAACTCTGCTAGACTTCTGCTAGAAACACAAGTACTTGATGATCATTTCTTCTCACCATACATTTGAGACCTAACAAGCAGACTAACCCATTTGATGTGCAGTGTAAAAGTTGTTTTCTTGCAATTTCTTAATCAAATATTGCATGTTATCAAAGTCACATACCGTATAGAAATCTACATATTTTATATTGAGAGTGTTATCTACCACCTCTGTCAACCTAACTTGTAACCTCATTTTAAATAAGAAATCAAGTTACTTTGATGGGATATATTTTTCACAGATCCAGGTTGATTGGCATTAATTATGTTATCTTCCTTTAATTCTTAATTATAGTCCCGTAGCATCCATTCCATTATTTTGCATATGATTGACATCCAGCTGACAGGTCTATAATTGCCCYCTTTCAAAGCTGAAACAGGTTTGCTCTCTACCACTGTTCTGGAGCTGACAGAGTGTTTGAAGAGTTACTGAAAAGCAATGGTGCACACAGCTTGTCAGGCAGCACTTTTAAAAGTTTTGTATGCAAATTATCTGGAGACAATTATTTTAAAATTTAAGTCTGCAACATTTTCTGGTATTGCTATTAGAATGTAAAGAACTCAACCCTCGTTATCATGTGACATACATATATAAATATTTCTGGTTTGTATTTTGACAAAAATTAACTGTTCTGTATAAAATACATTATTTTTCATGTAATCACCTAATGGATCAATATGATTGGAGGTTTTTTCTCCTGAGGAATGGATTTCATTCCCAGAAAACATTAAAGAGTCAGCACTTACCATCTTTACCTCTGCTAAACAACTCTCTTAACAAGTATCTATACTTCTTATCTCCTTATTTACAGTAATTGTTATCAACTTGTGGTTTTTTTTCATTTCTGGATTATTTTTTTCTTACACCTTCTCTTCCCTTCTAAGACTAATGGTTTATTTAACCATCGTGGCCTCTGTCTTCGTTGACTGCCCTGCGGCTCTTTGGGCAGCTAGCAAGATGTTTGTCAGTGTTCTGGATTGCAGTCAGAGCTCTGTATCCTAGGCCCATATTTTTTTTCTGTTAGTGTTAATGGGTATTAAAGTCATAGTTCCCTACRAGTTACTTTGTAACTTGTTTAGAGTAATCTCCTCTCAATAACAAATCAAGTCTATGAAACTGCCATATCAAAGCAGTCCAGCCTTAGTGATTCTCCAAGGAATCCCAGTTTTAGGATGCCACCTTGCATTTTTTCCCTTCCCTATCCTTTCAAAAAAGGTGTAAAAAGACTGTTCATTTCCCAAAAAGCCATTTTCTTTCTCCTCCAGGGAAAATTAAGTGGCACTGACAGAATTCAAGAGCCCAGATTCACCATGCGGGCCACTAGTAATAGGGTCATGCTGAAGAAGATACAGTCTGATTAATTTTGTAGTTGGGGCTTCTGTTAGTGTAAAGAGATGAAGGACAGCAAAGTACTTTTCAAGAACCTCTTAAAATGCCTTACAAAAGTAGTGTCTTCTCTCTACACTTTTTTTTTATTTTTAAAAAGCCATTGATAGTTGTAAGGTCGTGAGTTACATTGTCTGTAGATATGGTGAAAGAAAACTAGTTAAAAAGCCTAGCAGGCTGATGAGTAATTGTGGAATTGTTATGTTTTAGGAGGCCTTGACTAGGTAAATGACAAATCAATAAATGGAATATTATTTACCTTGTATTTTCTTCCATTTATATGATACGGACCAAAATATTGTAGCTTGTTTAGTACAGAAACCATTTTTGCTGTCTTTCCCTTTGTCAAAGCTGTTCTGTTTCAGCTGATGTTTTGCTCTTTCTATACGTCAGTGATTATTTTTCTGAGTTAATATTTAATAGGAATACTGGAAGAGACATTCTGTAATTAGGTATGAGTAAACAGAGTTAGGAAAGGCAACAGATTGGCTGGTTACTATAGAAAATTGATTTTCTGTGCTTGGGTTCCTAGCTTGTAGAACATAAAAGTGAGCCTTTGTCTATCACAACCATTTATTTTAACCGTTTAATAAATATGTTGCCTAAATGTTTTAAAAATAATAATGATCTCTTTTAAGGATGGKGCCTCATAAACATTAAAGAACCGCTCTCTATCTTTTTCATACTGCACATATTTTCCTTATCTTCCACCAAGGTGGAGAAAGTACATGGCTTTTGTAGACTAATTACAAGTTGACCTGATTTTTTCCAAATTAGTGTCTCTGTGCTTTTTCGTAGGGGCATTCAGCCAACGTAAGTCAGTGTGAACTGACTTTCGGGACAAAATTCAGTTCTTTGTATGAAACCACCATGTTATTTTACATCTGTATCATCACAATAGTTGTCTGGAAAACAGGTGATTCAATCATTAATAGAAAGCAGCAAAAAAGAGAGCGCGAATTTTTTTTTTTTTTTTAAATCAATGCTGTATGTATGAAAAGATTAATTAAATAAATAATTTTATTTAAAAATATTACCTCAGTCAGGCAAAGAGTGGATGCTGCACTGAAGCAGCAATACTTTTCAGCTACCAGCAGTATGTGAGAATGAGTACCTACTAGTTAGGGCTGTTTTGAACAGTACAGAACCTGCAACATCAAAGTGATAATAAATTCCACATTTTTTGTCTTGTTTTGTACTATTTTTTTTTCCCAAGTTTGCCTTTGATATAAAACTGTAAGTGCCTCTGCACATGTGGTGATTTTATTACCTCTGCTTTAGTGATAATAAACATTGCTGCTAAACTATATTATGCTGTATGCTCTGTCTGTAATATGCAAGGCCTGGAGATGCATTTTCAGGATGCCAGAGGTCTACTCAGGGATGCATTGTTCAGTCTATTTTACCTATTCCTAAAGCACCTTTTCTGTGGCAGTAAAAGAATTAGATTATGAAGGGTGAGAGTCTACAGAGGAGAGAGTTCATTTGCATTATTGTTTGTCTTTGAGATGTTGCGGAAGACAGACAGGTCTCATTAGAGAAGGACAGACCTAAAAGGGAGAAGAGGAAGACCTGATAATCACTCACTATGATACCTAGAAAACCATTAGTGCTATTTAATTTGTAATGTCTCTAAAAAAATAAGAAAACAGATGGGATGGATTCATGGAAAAAGTTATATCAAGTCAGGTAGCTATCTTTAAACAGGCTGGTTGGCCTGATGAATATGGAGGGGAAATCAAAGGATGCGGCTCACTTTCAACTTTAGCAGGGTTTTTGACAATCCCAGCTTCTTATAGGAAGCTACAGCTACATTGTCAAAATCAGCAATTCTGAAGTTCAGGTTTGAAGGCAGGTGGGGAACTTACTTCCCCAGTTTCCATGAACCTGTATATTTATAGTGAATATCAACAGCCATCTTGTGAAGTGCTCCTGGTCCATCTCCACCTTCAAAAGACACTTTCTGAGCCACTGCAGCCTATCGAGCATTTGGTATCTTTTCAGTTTCTCTAAGGCATCGGCCTTTGGCCCGATTTGCATTTGAAGTCTGAGCAAGTCCTGTGTTACTAAGTTCCCCAGGGAAATAGGTATTTCCTTTGGTGTTGCTGTAAATAAGTCAGTCACTGTCTGCTGCAGCTGCTAGATCATTAGGCTTCCTTCCAAGACACACGTCTGCTATCTGTCCCCGTTTCAGGGATTCCTTGACTGTGTGCTGTAGGAAAAAAATCTCTGTGTGCCACGTGTAGTGTGGCATGCTGTGGCATATTGTCACCTCCCCATTTCTCCCCACCCCAAGGTCTTTTGTCTTCTTTGGTTGGATCCATTCCATTCTGCTGCCTGACTGCTACCTGAGGCTAGCCCTTCCTTTGTATTTGGTAGTTATGAAAATAGTCAGAGTCACAATTGCATTAACCGGGAATATTGTAGGAATGTGAAACTGCAGTCGTTCTGCTTCCCTCAATACGGATGTCTCAAGGACTCGGTACTTTCCCATGACAGGCCTAGAAAAGAAATAACATTTTCTCAAAACTAGTGTTCGGTTTGGAGCAGCACAGCTTCAAAAGGTTTCTGACCAAATGGAGGAACTCCAGAGGACAGGAACAATAATACTAAGAGGTTTAGAAAATGACTTTGCCAAAATGTTAAAAGAATGAGCTTAGATTCTTCTGGAAAAGGGAAAGCCAGCCAGCCTGTGATTGCATGGCCTGTGCACTTGGCAATACGGTTGCACATGCAGAACATATCTCATGGATCTCTGTAGTGCAAGTCTTAAGTTTCATCATTGCCTCCCCGCCATCTCAGCCACCCTCACAACCATGTGATACCTCTCAACACTTTCGTGACCCGGGAGCTGCTAGGTTTTTCTCTCAAAAAAGCATCTGTCAAATCTTGCAGCCTAATGCATCCTTTGTAAATACAGCATACAGCGGTAGCAGGAAACTGGAGATTGGTGGGAACGCTAGCGTTTCTTAAAGTCGAGAAAATCAAAGAGGCCACATATATGGGTTAATATAGCTAATTTCATTATCCACAAAAAAATGGCCTCACTTTAATTTCCACATACATCTAATAGAACAAAACCTTACATGACTCGATAGACCTAACTCACCCCTATCTTTCCATTGATTTAATGTATACTTTAAGATAACTTACCACAGTAGCTGAAAGCAGTAAGAACATAAGAAACACCTCATTGGGTGAGACGAATGGTTTGCCCAGCCCAGTATTCTTCCTTCAGCAGCAGAAGCAGGAGGTACTATTTATTGGGAGCATGCAGGCTTGGACAAAGCCTCCAGTGCATTCCCCTTGCCCTCGGTCATGCCCTGCTTTGCCTTCTCTCCAGCGTGAACAACCCCAGCCTCCGTCCCTTTCATCGTTTTTCTTGCCATTTGTTATGTCCTCTTTAACTCTTGTGTCTCACCATCTCTTCTTAACTTCTTAATTTCCGGAAGCAAAAAAGATGATTTAGCACTTTGTAGTTGTTTAAACATGAGGTCCCAATATATGGGACAGTCCTGAGGATGACAACAGTAATTCAGCAGGGCATATGAACCATATCTGGAGGAACAAAATCCATGTTCCTTGCTATTTCTAATTCAATTCCTTCCAGACATAGATCAGGGCATTAATCCCAATTTTAATTGCTTTTCTCTCTCATTAAGTTGTCTGTGTTAGAAAGCTAGATCCATCCAGCTGTGGAGAAGCGGCAATTAAAATCTTTTTGACGGTTATTGCCTAAGAAGAGTTGCAAGTAAAGAAAATGTTTCTGAGCAGACGAGAAAGGATTGCTCATGTTAGACATAAGTATTAAAGGTATTCCAAAAGGACAGCTTTGAGGATTTGATTTTTAAAACACGGTGTCTTGTGAATGACAGTTGTATCCCTACTTTTTATTTTCAATGACAGTAGAAGGATACATGCCTTCTCTACCATTGTGCTTCATTTTTTGGTCTATATAAATTTCCCATGAGCTAGCAGTATCTTATGTTGTATGACTTGTCCAGCCAGATAAATTGATGTCTCTGTTTGAAAATTACATGATCTATTTCTGGGTAGTTCTTCAATCTGTAGCAATAAATAAGAACTGCTTAATAATACAATTCATGACAGGCTTTTCTTTTTTGTCTTTCAGAGAGGAGTTTTAAAAGGAATAAACTGATATACAGCAAGCACTCTAGTAAACCTTGCCATAAAACTTTTACATTTTTTCCTTTCTTAGTTATTCTAGCAAAACCGTTTTAATTTTTTTTTTCTCCTTAGCTTAATGCTAAAATAAAGTTAATAGTGAACAGTGATAATTTTAGTAAGCACTTCCAAAAGCAATTCACCTGTTAGAATTTTGGCTCTGATGTTTGTACACCTATAGTTGTAGTATTTATTTGTTATTTATTTATTCTGCTGTGGATCTTTTCTATGTTGAGAGGAAAAAAATACCTTGGCCCCATGTTTGTTGAACTTCTGCTGTTGGCTTTTAGCCAATAAATTTTGTCTTGTTTCTATATACATCTCTTATAACAGGTACTGTGATATAGAGTAACGACACATAAAACCTGGGCTAAGCAAATTTTAGCTATGAAGTCTGAAAAGTTTGAAAGCATTGGGAGTGAGATTCTCTTTACAATTATGATTTGAATTAATTCTGCTAATTCATTTTCATACTTGATCAAGTACTTTTTCTTTCATAAGCCATATCTTTTTTCCCTAAAATGATTCTCAGAAAACAGCAAGCATTTTTTTCACTGAATTTTCTTTGCCTTGAAAAAAAAGGCATGGAGAGTCTAAGCCCAAATACTTAAGATTTTACAAATTTATACGCAGCAAGGTCTTTATATAAGGCCTTTAATTAGAGCGTGGGCTACAGCACTAATCCGTTGCTTGGATTACAACGGAGTGTACATTGTGTCATGACAAGCTTGTACCCTGGATGACCTCGGCTGGGATGAATCCTGAATTCACGGGTCCCTGTCACTCCATTTTGGCATCCAACGTTGTGTCAGTGTGTGGAATTTGCTCCTGGACAAATGTGGCTCATATATCTTTTTCCTATTCAAATTGGGGTGGGCCCAGGAAGGGCTCGTTTGCGATGGTGGATTTTGCTGCACAAGGGAATAGACACTGTGCCACCATCCCCTTTCTTCCTAGTAGTAACTTGCAGGATCCATGTGGCATCTGTGTGACTTTTGGCAAGGTCAGGATATACTCAGCTAAATAGAAGTCCATTAGGAGGCCCAGATTAATTATGAGTAAAGGCTTTCTCTGGTGATTTAGGTTTGTTGCCAAGATTTGGATTTATTTCGTCTTCCCTTTCCTCCCCTCCTGTGGGAGCAAAATAACGACAACCAACAAAGGCTTTTACTGTATGCTTTTCTCTTAGTTTAACGTTTCTGTCCTATGCAACCCCTATATATGTAAAATAATACGAGCAAAGCAGCATATATCTCCAGAGGTCTAGTGCATGTTTTACAAATCACCAACACCTTTTTTCTGCTCTTTATCTGGCTCCAAGCCTGGCTACGCTCCTCTGTACGTAATTACTCTGGGCACAGAAAGGAAGCTGAAATTTTGCCTGAGAAGCCCATTAAGGATGCCAAATTCATCTATGTGTTTTTCCAAAACATAAAACTCACTTTCTGGAGTTAACATTCCCTTTAGGCAACTTGTGATCCATAGATTATTGACACAAAATGCTGTAGCTGCTCTTCTGAAACCTTGATAGCTTACAGAGCCTGTGTGTCCTTATTCTAAAGAAATAATTACAGTTTGTCCTTAGGAGCTTTGTGACCTCCACACAGAAGAAACTTTTTTGCTGTAATGTTACCACCTCTCCTGTTCCCAGTCCAATTTCAGAAGAATCATGGTGACACGGGATGCAGTGTTGCAGTTTTGTTATTCTGCTAAGAGCCCTGTGAAAAGCAGATATTATGCAGCACACTTCTCAAATGTTGAATATCTTTATTGTGTTTAAATAATGTTATATTTTATTTTAAAGCTTCTCTGTAGTCTTATATAAGGCTTGCCACAGAACCAACATTTCTATGAATAGTAGGAAAAATTCTGTCCTAGGTCTCAGAAGTGTAAAACTCCATTCCCAGCTATATTGCTGGCTCAATGAGTTTAAAAAGGTTGCCTAAACTCTCTTTTCAATTGTATAACAGCAACAATACTGACTTTCTGAATAAAACACTTCACAATCTATTGAGCAAACGTCCTACAAAACAGTAAAAAATGATTGTATTTTCTATATGTTAACTATTGTTTCAGTATTCCTGGAAATTATGTTATATTACTTTAATGCAAGGATAAACCAATATAATTACATACCTACACTTCAAACAGGTATACCTCAAGAAAAAAGTTTTCTTTGTCATGATTTATTTTTATTTCAAATTGAGCTCTCCTGGAGTGTAAATACATATTGTACTTTACGTGCCTCTATATGTGTGCTTGCAGCTCGGAAGGCCAACCGTATCCTGGGCTGCATCCAAAGAAGCGTGGCCAGCAGGTCGAGGGAGGTGATTCTGCCCCTCTACTCTGCTCCACTGAGACCCCACCTGGAGTACTGCGTCCAGCTCTGGAGTCCTCAGCACAAGAAAGACATGGGCCTGTTGGAGGGGGTCCAGAGGAGGGCCACGAAAATGATCAGGGGGTTGGAACACCTCTCCTAGGAAGAAAGGCTGAGAGAGTTGGGGTTGTTCAGCCTGGAAAAGAGAAGGCTTCGAGACCTTATTGCAGGCTATCAGTACTTAAAGGGGGCTTATAGAAAAGATGGGGACAAACTTTTTAGCAGGGCCTGCTGCGATAGGACAAGGGGGAATGGCTTTAAACTAAAAGAAGGTAGATTTAGACTAGATATAAGGAAGAAATTTTTTACACTGAGGGTGGTGAAACACTGGCACAGGTTGCCCAGAGAGGTGGTAGATGCCCCATCCCTGGAAACATTCAAGGTCAGGTTGGACGGGGCTCTGAGCAACCTGATCTAGTTGAAGATGTCCCTGCCCACAGCAGGGGGGTTGGGCTAGATGACCTTTACAGGTCCCTTCCAACCCAAACTATTCTATGATTCTATGATTCTGTATTTTGATCTCTCCACAGGAAGAAGATTTGAAAGAAACCGCACGAGGCTGACTCAACAGAAAGGATACAGCAAAAAATAAAAATAAAAATAAAGTTAAGATGTTACTGTCTTTTCTATTACATAAAAATCTTTATTTCCTATAGATAAAAGGCTGCTGCACCATGCTGCTTATCTACCTGCTTTGGCATTCTCCACAACGACTTTTGAATCTGTTGGCTAATTTTGAATATGTTGAACAGAGAGGCAGAGCTCTTAATGCTAATTAAGTTTCTACAAATTTCATGAGAATAGGCAACTAGTAGGAGGTAAGAAATCTTGTTAGTACCTCTGCTGAGAAAAAGAGTAAAACACATCTCAGGCTTATTAGACACCAAAGAATCAACCTGAGAACAAGCTATTATGTGTGATTCAGCCATAAAAAAAGCTTCAGCTGAAGTTTCTGTCTAGGTGGGTATTAGATATTAAAGAATTCAACCACAAGATATTAATCGTCAATCAGGCTCTGTTAGTTCTGATACCATAGAACTAAGGTTTCTCTCAAAATTATCTTTGCTCTCATAAGAAACATCAACAACATAAGCAGACTTGTAATGCTTTTTTGGCATATCCATATCCAGGCAGTGTCTGCAGGGAACAGAAACTGAACTCTTCAAGGTATTTTGTATGTAAGGCAAAGCAGCACAGAAGTTTTGCGTTTTTTCCAGCAATCCTAGTACAGAATTGTTATATAGGAGAGAGATTGTTTGAGAAACTCTGGAAAAATCAAGAGAAGTTCCTTTCACTTTTTTGGAAGTCATTAATCTGAGCAGGTCAGTTAACCCAATTTTAGATTTTTTTTCTGCTGCTTCCAGCAGAAAAAAAGCTGGATGGGGAAGATATGTATTATGAGTCAGAAGCTGAAAGGTAGCTAACTCAGAACAGAGACATGAGAACAAGGACTCCAATCTGAAGTAAAAAGCTGCGTGGAAGGAGAGGTATAGTTGAAGCCATACAAAGCAGGAGTTTTGGTAACCGTTGGAAGTCAACAAATCCATCCCACATAGAATTAAGGATGTTATGGTCTCATGCAGTGGGTTTCTGCCCTTTGCTTAGATTTGAATCTATGTTCCTTTGGGTTGCTTTTCTCCTTCACAAACATAAAGAATATGAATGGCCATATAAGTCAAAGCAGAAAGTCTTCTCTTCAGCAATGACAGGGATTGAATGCATGRGGAAGAATATGAGTGCTTGTTCCAACTATTTTCCTAATCTTCTACTATTACTAATTTATTGACTTCCTGAGCTGCATACTGTTTCTATGCATTTAGTAATTCATGGTGGATTATTCTTTCATGGACTTGTTCCAGATCCATATAAATATTCAACATGCATAACTTCCTTTGGTGAGGAGTTCCACAGGTGTGTCACCCATGAACCTTTTGTTTCTTTGCTTTGAACCTAATACTAACACTTTGTGGGTTTTCTTCTTCTTTCAGAAGAAAGAGTCAACAGTTTATCCCTACCCACCAGTCCATGCCACTCATAATTTTCTAAACCACTACTAATTGTTGTTCTCACAGCCCAAGGACTCCTTGCTGACCTGGTTGTTCTTCATGTGGAGCCCTCCCCATACACACCTCCCCTGCCCTTCTCTCAGCACATCACCATTCTGCTAAACACTTTCTGAGGTAGGGGAGATAGAACTGCTCCCAGTATTCAAGTTGTCAGTGAATCACAGATTTCTACAGTGGTGTAATGATGATCTGCGTTTCTGTCTTTTCCTTTCCAAATAATTTCTAACAGCGGAATCATGTTTTTGACTGCTAGTGGGTATTGATAAGTAAAACTATTCATGCAGGAAACCATAACTTCTCCCTTGTTTGTTCAAGTCTGACAAACTTGTTCAGCATAAAAAAGGAAAACGCTAATAGCTTTGGATTTCACTTTTTTTTTGGCCTCTTACCCACCCTCTGAAGACCTGTCATAGGAAAGAATTAGGGTGTTACAGTAGAAGTGTCTGAATCTTGTATGCACAAAATTCATTTAGTAGACACTTATATAAAGTAAATAATTAATTTGGTAAAAAAATCATTTCATAGAAGTAGTAAATGGTATATTTCTTTGCAATTAAATTTTCTCTTCTTTAGTAACATATTTTAACAATGTCCCACTTATAAAATTATTAATGGGGCCTGTAAATGTAAGTAATTAAGCTTAAGGCTTGCTGAATTAATCTTTAATGTGATTAATTTTTACATTTGAAAAAAACTATAGAATAATTGATGAATTACTATAATGGATTTGCTGTACTTATCAGTTAACTTTGAGTAATAAATACAGGGTTATATAGCTGATTCTATAGCCAGAATTCTATAGTCTTTTCTATCTTGTCCCATTTAATCTTGTGCTATCTACTGTTCTTTTTAAAAAAAAGGTTTATTACAAATTTTTAAAATATTTTAATGACCACATTTTGTCAAAAAAGCTGAAAGTGAAAATGTAAGCTTATGAAAACTGATGATATTTCATTTTTTCCTGCTTTGTCTATTTTCCTTTTCAGGAAAGATGGAAAAAGTAGGTAAAAGAAACCCTAGCAGTTTAGTTTAGAAAAAAGTTTTTAATTTCTTGTAGAAATTCTCACATTTTTCATCAACTCTGTTATCTTTTTTATACTTATCAGCTTCAAGTCTCATTTTCATTTTTGATGATTAGACCTCATTCAGATTATTTTTTCCCTAGATTATTAACATCCTGTGTACCTGTCAATCAAAGAAAGTGAGTTTACATTCTGTTCGAAAGTATTGAGGTGCAACAATTTATTTTTTCCTTATGTTAACGCATGCGTGACGGCCTTCTCTAATGTGATGTGTCAGTGATGGACTGAACATCAGGTACCTGAAGAAATGCTCAGCTCAGGCGTGCCTTTGCTCAGTCTACTGACTTGTGCCAGTAAATGTCGCCTGTATGCTCCTTCCACACCAAACATCAACATTTAATATTTGCTATAGCTATTGTGATCATGGACATGTCCGTTTTTCCTAGCGCCTCTCTGGTCCTTTTCAGCTTTATAATTTTTTTCACCTCAGAATGGTTTGTTTAGTCTTCAAGCCTGCTCCTGAGTAAATTAATTTCTTATTCATAGACTTTAAGACTAGAAAGGACCTGTGCTATCTAGTTTGTAGTCCTGGATAAACAAAGGTCATGGAGCATTACTGAATTAATTTCCTACCTGAACTAAAATATAGTATCTCATCTGATCATCAGATGTCCTATTACAGGAAACTTGCTAGCAGCATTGGGAAACTGCTCTTGTGGTCAACTGCTGCTGTCACTGTGAAAATTTTCAAGCTCTTCCGCTCTGAGTTTTATTTTACTGTTGACTAAGAGCTTCAAGGATCTTTTTATTATTTGCTGTCTGTTTTGTCCTAACAGATTCTGGTCAAATCACCCTGTGACTGGCTCTGGTTGGTAGATTTTGCTTCAAAGTGTCTGCTGGATAAGGTTTATAAAGCTTCTGTCCTGTAAGACACCATTAAAAATCCTCGCCTCTTTTACAATTACATTCGAGACACATCAGATAGCACTTATTTAATCAGTATAATGGTTGTCCCATTAAGCAGTGATGGTTCTATATTTATTGACACAAAATCAAGTAAAATGCCTTGTATAAATATAGGTCATCAGTGGTTACCTTTCCCAACTACAAATCTTGTTAGAAAATAAATTAGTTTGAAATGAGCTAGTTTCCAAAAGCCCATGTTGATTGGATTCATCGATTCAGTTATTTATTATTTGAGCCCATAATTTGCTAGGATTAATCTCATGGTGACAGGCCAATAATTACTCAGGGCATCTTATTTAGCCTTTTACAAAGTGGCGTATTTACTTAGTTTTGATCTTCTCAGACTTTCCTGTTGTTTCGCAACTCAACAATGTAGAAAGTTTTTGACCAGTTCTTCTACAACTTTTAGATGCAGAATTTTAAAATGTTGACTTGAGCATTTCTGATTAAATGTTCCTGTCTTCTTGTTTTATTCATCCCTTTACTTTTTCATCTGATAGGAGGATGGCAGTACTGGTATGATTCTCTCTGCTTCTAATACACTTGGACAGTCCTTGTTTCTATCGGTCACTTTTCTATCAACTACTTAATCTTATCTTCTTTTTATTTTTTAATCAATTGTCTGCATCATCATTTCTAACTAATATTCTTTTCCATTTTTGGATTTTAGATGTCCATTTATATGCCTGTATACACAGGGATATTAACGTAGTATACATGTATAATTCATGTATAATATGTATAATAAAGTATATTATATTTTAATTTTATATATGGAGAGAAATATAGATATGTTTCAATTTTAATTTCATTCTTCATATTTATTTTTTTTTAATTTTCAGTTAGCTTTCTTTTCTAACTGTGATATCTTCAACAGCTATTAAAATATTCTTCAACCATTCCCCACTACTAGTCATTGTGGTTTTTTCTATTTAAATTCCTTCTCTGAAGTGCCTTGTCTGATAATTATTCCCAGTCCTTATCTGGCAGCCAGTATGCATATATGTATATATATTTGTATGCAATATATATATTTGTATACAACTTTTTCTAATTGAAAATAGCAAAAGTAACCAAGTCAATTTTGTAATTAAAATAAATAGGCATAACSCTACCAAATTAGGATTTTTCTATACCTAAAAAAATTTTTTTTAGTTACCTTCCTGAAGGACAGAAGTTACTCCTATACCATTCCCCCCACTGATTTGGTATAAACAAGATCAAAGCATATTATCTAAACTGAGATGATTAGACATTATAGAGATTAACAGTTTGCTAAGAACTGAAACTGAAAATTCACCTTGGTGGGTGTAGCAACATGAATTGTTGTTCTGGAAATGGCAGGAGAGAAATTTAACAGCATGAGGAAGGTTTAGCAATAACTGTAATAAATACCATAGTTAGATTACCCTTAAGTAGCAGAAACAGATGTTATATTTTTCTGCTTCTCGCCATCCTTCAGTTCCGGGCTCTTTTTTGGACATATATACTGAATGAAAACTTGGTATACTTCATTTTTTCTTATTTAAAAATGCACCTATATTATAATTCTTTCATACCATTGTAGGTCATGTACTAACGGGGCATGATTATTCTCCTAATGAAATGGAAGACATTTGACCTTCAACCTCAGAGAATTTAATATGCACCTGAGGCATAGATTAATGGCTTGATAATACATCCCATTTAATGTCCCGTTCCTTAAACTAACCAGCCCAAGCGCTCATTGGGAATCTATCCAATAAATAAGTGAAAAAGGCAGCACCTATTATGACTGGTTAAGTACCTGATACTAAAGCATGTGTAAATAGAAAAGCTGCCTTTGAAGTTTAAACACTATTTCAAAATCCATACTGTGCTACAAGTTTTCTAGTAGCCAGGACTATAGAGCAGAGGTTCCTGATGTTCTATTTGTAACAGGTCAGGTAACAAAAGGGATATCACTCTAAGCATTGCATGAAAAAAATTAACCATGAATCTGATGTCTGCACATTCAATAAAGGCCCTCAAAGTGCAGAGCGGGGTTCCTTTCTTTTAAGCAGACACTTGCCCTGATCCTGGTGCGGTGGGTGCTGCACTGCAAGAGACTGCTTTGCAGGTGGACAAGAACTCCTGGAGAAGTGGTGGGGCAGGGGATGTGCCTGGAGAGGGGGGCCCTGGCCTTGGACCAGCGGATGGACCTGGCCCCGCGGTGCCTTTGCCTTCCCTCCCTCTGCTGTTGGGGTCCCAGGGAGCATCACGTTCTCCCTGAGGGGCACACGATTGAAAGCTCCCTCTGCCAGCCACAAGGAATGGCTCTAAGGCTGCATGTGGCCCATAGTCCGCACTGCGGAAACATCTGCTAGAAACGTACCCTACTYGTTTAACAGGTATTATTACATATTGCTAAAACTTTTTAATAGCTAACAGCTCAGCTCATGAGGGCTCCATCAGGACCTTTATAAATACCTACTTAAGAAAGAAGCTGTAAACTACAATCTAGATTATTGGGTTGAAATATATAGAACAGTGTTTGTTCATTTTGTTCTGCTTTCCTTGAAGAATCCTATCCTCTTCTGCTTATTGTTGTTAGCTCTTGTTAAATGCTGGCTGTGATATTGACAGGTTGTGGGKTTTTTTTTCCTTCATATGCATCTGTTCAAAGATCAAATTTAGAATCTTATAAATAGCACTAAGCTCATCCCTGTTGAAGCAAGAGGATATTTTAGGTGTTCTCCAACATGTAAATTCAACAGACTGGATTTTTCATCAAATATCTTAAAAAGTAAGTAACCTTAACTCCAAATTCTTTTGGAAAATAAATTTATCTTTTCTGAACTCTATTATACAGATTGTAGCATACCTGGTTAAGTAATTCTTTCATTCCTTATAGTGACAGCAAAGAACATTAAAGACTTACTGGAATTTAACTATTGGGGTAGAGTTAAAGTTTTTTCAAACATATTCCATGTAAAATCTGTATTGAACAGATGCATAACTGGTGTGCAATTCCAAATAAAACCACAGTAAATAGCTTAGTACAATTAATTTGTATTAATTCAAATTTACAATGTAAAAATTATTTCTCTTCTGAATTTGGAAAGTCTGCATGATTGGTCAGCAGTTAAGAAAATAATATAAGAATGACTTCTACTTTGAATGCTCTAGGTAAATGAAGGAATTGGGTCCCCACAGATTAGTCTGATTATGGGATACAATTTAGAAACCTTAATATGCAGCATTTCAAGGTCCCTGATGAAATACTAATCTTTATAACTTTTACCTTACAAAGAGATTTGCAAAGATCTTTTCCATAAGCAGTGTGCTTGATAAATATAGAGATAACTGTGAGAGTAACTGTGAGAGGAGAAGCGTATTTTTGCCAATGGCATTTGGAAAGTTGGAAAAAAGGGCAAAAGTGAAGAAAATGGGAAATACTGGGAGAGATTAATATCTTACATGAAAATCTAAGCAAATTGGATATGGTTATGGTTATCAGTCAGGTTATATAACTTCTCTGTGTGTTTTAAGAGTTTAACTACATAAATGCTAGCCAAGTGGTGAAACGCATGCATACATCTATGCATTTACAGGCAAATTCTGCTCAGACGTTTGCCTAAATCACTGAAGAACTTTGCCTGGCAGGAGAGAGAGCTCAGGGGGATCTCATCGATAAATATAACCACCTGATGGGAGGGAGTAAAGATGACCAAGCCAGACTTTTCAAAACCCGACTGGACATGGCCCTGGGCAGCCTGCTGTCGGTGACCCTACTTTGGCCAGGGGGTTGGACCAGGCAATCCCCAGAGGCGCCTACAGCCTCCAGGTCGGTGGTTTGGGGAATCCCTGAACCCATGCGCTGCTCCGAGCAGGTGTAACGTCTTTGCCGCCTGTGGCTCAGCATAAAGGTAACACGGAGGCGAAACGGGGTTGGTCCTTAATCTTGTGGATACTCTTACTCAAGGCATGGAATTACTTGTCTTGGTAGACCTGGCAATTTTGAAGCTGTTTGGTGGATTTATAGTTAGCCGTGTTAATAACATATGAAGCACCTAGATCAAATCTAAGAATTAATAAAATATCTTTGCAATTTAAACCACTCTATAATGCCAAAAGGTACATGATGTTTTACAGAACCAATGTGCTTCATTTCTTATGCTGCTTATATATGACCCAGACAACCAGTCCTGCCTACACACAGGATACGGAAAATGGGCCCAGTGTGTGCAAAATTCAAATAGTTACAAAAACAGGAATGACCCCATCCTAGGTTAGTCACAATGTGGAAGGGAAAACAGACAAGCTGTTCCTTTCTTAGTCTAATCAGTCAGTAGCTACAGAGCTGAACTATGGGTCACCAGGAATGAAAGACATGGTTTAATGTGTTTTCTTTACTCTCCAATCATTCAGTATGCTGTCCTTTTCAAAGTCATGTAGCTAACCTGTGAGAATCTTTATCTGGCACTCCTAATATGCCAACTACAGTGTCCTTTATCAGAAATCACAAATTCTGTGAATATATTTGTATTTTTCTATTCTTTTATGATAGTCATATATAATATTGCAAAACATAAATAGCTGGAAATAGTAATTGTTTTTGAAAGCCAAAATATTTCTTAAACACATTCATAGAGTCATAGGATCATAGAATCATAGAATCATTAAGGTTGGAAAAGACCTCTAAGATCATCAAGTCCAACCATCAACCCAACACCACCATGCCCACTAAACCATGTCCCTAAGCCCCTCATCTACACGTCTTTTAAATACCTCCAGGGATGGTGACTCCACCACTTCCCTGGGAAGCCTGTTCCAATGTTTAACCACTCTTTCAGTAAAGAAATTCTTCCTAATGTCCAATCTAAATCTCCCCTGGCGCAACTTGAGGCCATTTCCTCTCGTCCTATCACTAGTTGCTTGGCAGAAGAGACCAACACCCACCTCGCTGCAACCTCCTTTCAGGTAGTTGTAGAGGGCAATAAGGTCTCCCCTCAGCCTCCTCTTCTCCAGGCTAAACAGTCCCAGTTCCCTCAGCCGCTCCTCATAAGACTTGTTCTCCAGACCCTTCATCAGCTTCATTGCCCTTCTCTGGACACGCTCCAGCACCTCAATGTCCTTCTTGTAGTGAGGGGCCCAAAACTGAACACAGTATTCGAGGTAGGGCCTCACCAGAGCCGAGTACAGGGGGACAATCACTTCCCTACTCCTGCTGGCCACRCTATTTCTGATACAGGCCAGGATGCCGTTGGCCTTCTTGGCCACCTGGGCACACTGCCGGCTCATATTCAGCCGGCTGTCAACCAGCACCCCCAGGTCCTTTTCCGACAGGCAGCTTTCCAGCCACTCTTCCCCAAGCCTGTAGCATTGCATGGGGTTGTTGTGGCCAAAGTGCAGGACCCGGCACTTGGCCTTGTTGAATCTCATGCAGTTGGCCTCAGCCCATCGATCCAGCCTGTCCAGGTCCCTCTGCAGAGCCTTCCTACTCGAGCAGATTGACACTCCTGCCCAGCTTGGTGTCGTCTGCAAACTTACTGAGGGAGCACTCAATCCCCTCGTCCAGATCGTTAATAAAGATACTGAACAAGACCGGCCCCAAAACGGAGCCCTGGGGGACACCACTCGTGACCGACCGCCAAGTGGATTTAACTCCATTCACCACAACTCTCTGGGCCCGGCCATCCAGCCAGTTTTTAAACCCAGCGCAGAGTACACCTGTCTAGGCCATGAGCCGCCAGCTTCTCTAGGAGGATGCTGTGGGAGACAGTGTCGAAGGCTTTACTGAAGTCCAGGTAGACCACATCCACAGCCTTTCCCTCATCCACTAGGCGGGTCACCTGGTCATAGAAGGAGATCAGGTTGGTCAAGCAGGACCTGCCTTTCATGAACCTGTGCTGGCTGGGCCTGATCCCCTGGTTGTCCCGCACATGGCTTGCGAGCCCCCCAGGATGAACTGCTCCATAATCTTCCCCGGCACCGAGGTCAGGCTGACAGGCCTGTAGTTCCCCGGGTCCTCCTTCCGGCCCTTCTTGTAGATGGGCGTCACATTGGAAAGCCTCCAGTCATCTGGGACCTCCCCCGTTAACCAGGATTATTCATTTCTAAGCATTCAGACATGGCCACAATTTTTTTTTTAAAGTAGGAAAATGAATTGTTTAAAACAATAGTTTACTTGATGCATATCTTCTTTCAAAATTACTTACATTATTTTTGGTAACACTAACAAGGCAGGAAGTCTTATATACCACTTGTAAATGAGTATACAGTAATTAACAGTAACAGAAGATTAATTTCTCTTGTTATAACAAAAGAAAGGAAAGAGTCCATTTTTGTCACTTCCAAATTATCACGAGTGGCTACAGAAGGATTCTCTTGAGTTTGTGGCTTTTGAGGTTTACCATTTTCATTTCAGTTTAGGACAGTTCAAAGCATAGATATTGGCTTGTTCCAAAGGCTATGTTATTGATATTTACAATCATTTTTCCAACCAGAATGTCAAATTTCRAGCAGTTTCACTTCGAGTTTTACCAGTCCAATTATACCATAGATGACCAGGAAGAAGATTGCAACAGTTACGGGTCTAACGAAAACCTCTGTGGAAGCAGAAAGTAAGTATGCTACAAAAGAAAGAGAAAAAAGGCAATATATGTCAAAGCTCAAATGAAATTACTGACAAAAACCAGCATGCAATTGCCAAAAAAGGATTGCATAATCGATACAGTGAAAGTTTTAGTGGAGAAATACAAGCCATAGCAGTAGAAAGACAGGAAGGAACATATTATTTCTTTTTTTTTTCCTTATCTTTTTTAAACCTATTGGTGACTTCTGCCCATGGAAGAGGGACACTGAGGGAAAGAAGTTCTGAGAGTTTCCCCTTAAGGAGGTTTCAACATGACTGCGGTAGGAGGCTGGGTGTTGCTGCAGCTTCCCTGTTCAGCAGCTGATGGATCCGGCTGGCTTTGGGGCTTGCAGGAGCAGGAAAGAGCTTCAAGAGATCATCTAGACTTTCCCCAAGGCAGAATTACTTATAATTGAACCTTTCTTTATAAAGGATTGGGTTTCGTGCTACTTTTATACATACAGATGTTACAGGTTGTTTACCAAATTGGAGTGACTGAGCTTCATGTTATTAATGTGGATTTTAGGGCACATATTGCTAGAAATTCTTCAAGCTCCTTCTCAGATTCAAGAAGAAAAAAAATCTAAATATATGGCTCTTTCATTAGCAGTATGGACATATCTGAGGAATGTCACCAGGCTGCTTGGTGGAAAAGTCAGGAGTGCCTGAATTCGTGGGTGCCTTCACAGCTCCTAAATTCCCTTTACCCTCACTCCCAGCCTGGGGGGCTGCGCTGTGCCATTGCCTGAGCTGGATGGGCACAGAAGTGGGTGCGATGGGCTGCAACGTGCTGGCAGGCCGGCAGGGAGCCCTGCCTGGTTTCAGAGGGGGTTGCAGTGAAGGGGAGCAAAGCCATGGTCAGCAGCTCGGCATTCACTACACATGGCGGATACTGTGCCCAGAAAATTTCCAGGTTCCTCAGATTGAAAATAGGTGAAAATTTAAACCATGGTACATGGTGAGTAGCTCTAAGCTGTTGCAAAGTTGCTCATTGCAGTTACTTGTTTTGCTGTGATTCGCTTCTTGTCCCAGGAGCCAGACAGGAGAGCAACCTCCAGCCAGTGCTTTTGCCCCGTCGGAAATGCTTCTGTCCTCTCAGAGTTACACGGGTCAGATTTTGCAGCCAACATACAGTCCCGACACTCTCTCTCATCTTAGTTACGCTGACGGATTTGACAAGGAACCTCCTTTGCTAGAAGGTAAAAATAAAACCACAGACGATGTGCGTGGCTCCTGGGCGTGCCTATGCTTTCCTTTGCCAGCTAGTGGCAGTCACAAGAGAAACTGCAGCAGAGCTGCCAAGCCTGGCTGTGCGAGCTTCAGCCAACAGCCCCTGGCCCCCAAACCTACCTTTTCTTATTTGAATTCGCCATGGATTCATTCAGCCTTATGGCATAGATAGCATTTACTTTACTACCACTAGATGACAGCATAACAATAAGTTTTGCATTCAAATTTCCAAATATTTTTTTCCACTCTGTGTTTTTCCTGCATAYATATTGGAACATCTATAATAAATAAATACTGATAATAATCCTTTTTGCATATCTAGGAATAAATTTAATAGTTTGAAGATGCTAAATAGCTTGTTTCAGTGGGAAAGAAATTGAGAAAGCTGCTTTCAGCTTCAATTAGTTGATCATTTAACTACACAAACAATATCATTCTTTATGATGATTGAACCATCCTAATGCTAGTGGCTGATTTTGTAGTTTACAAAATACTTGTGCTACATTAAAAAAAATCAAAGAATTTGTTTGTGATTATTTCAGCATAATGTAAAAAGAGCATGTTCAGCCTGCTTTTGCATACTGGAAGGCAAGTGGATTTTTCACTGCTTAAAAGATACTCCTACTGCCTTAAAAACAGCAAGATCACTGTATTTGATGTAGATAACGGCTAGATCTTTACCTCTCAGACCTCCAAGCATTTAACTCCACAGGCAGCCCACCCTGTGAAAAGGATGTTGAAATACAACTGCTTCTGATCCTCAGGGCTTCAGAGAGTTCATATCTGTGTACCAAATAAATCTGACCAAAGACACACATTTTAATACAGAACAACTTTATATAATGTTTTGGCTCAGCTCAAGGTGATGGATTTGTGGAATAAGGTAGAGACTTGGCTTTCCAAACRGATCTAACACATTGTCAGTCTCAGAAATTCTGGCACCCAGTTCTGAACCTAACTTTTCCCTTGCTGGAGCATCTCAGGGAAGAGGATTACTCTTGCAAGCTGAAGTGTTTCTGCAGAAGTTACAAGAGAAATCTTTGCCCCAGTAAAGATAATGGCAGAATTCCCATTGACTTTAATGGGGAAGAATTTTGTTGTGTTTCTAGGGGTCCTCAGTAATTACTTTTTAAATGCAAAAAAAGCTTATAAAGCACTGCACAAAGTATTATTAACTTGCCTTGAAGGGAAGAATGTCATTTTTAAGTGCCTCTGGCAGTTCAGGCTTAAGACACATCTCTTGTCAGATTTGCCAGAATTAAAGCATATATCTCTGTCCTCGGTGTTCTAGAGTATCTTGAATTCTGCAGTTACTGTTAATTAGCATATTTTTCAACATCTAAGTAAGTGATAAAAGATCTAAGTTAGTGATAAAACACATTAGATACATGTGTTTTAAATATAGGAAAAACAAATATTAACTCAAAAATGCTGAGGGCATTTTTTGGTTCACTGCCTAAAATTGGATTTAATAAATTAATATTCCAATTTAGAATCAGAGCTGACTCTCAAATATCCTGGGTATATAGCGGGGACAGCATGTTCCTACTACAGAATACGTCATCCTACACTATTATCTTCATTAAAGTGATTAATTTGTTTGCTTGTTTGGGGTTTTGTGGCAGCTAATGGGTTTCTGTAAAAGTGTTGTTTTCTTGTGAGCAATTAACAATCCTGGAATTTCTTGTTGCAGAACTTGGGATCAATTTTGAGCATATATGGCAAAAAACCTTAACAGTTCTAAATCCAATGAAGCCTGCAGATGGCAGCATTATGAATGAGACAGACCTCACCGGACCCATGGTTTTCTGTTTGGCCCTTGGAGCAACGTTGCTGCTGGTAGGATGTGGCAGATATCTTGAGAGATTTCTTTCCTAACAAGTTAATGCCTAGGTGATAATGCATGTGAAGTTGCAGAAGATGTAGCACTGGCATAAAATGAGTCTTTTGCTGCTGTTTGTTCAGAGATGATATATTAAAAAGTCTCCTTGCTTTGAAAGTACCCGCATAACRTTTAAATGTAATATAGATGTAATAGAGGTGAAATGATGTATTAATTCCAGCGGAAGTAAAAGACCACACCATTTTTGGGCGTGGGATTTAATATGAACCAAGGAGAGATCAGTGCAGTGTGTATCCTGGGGAGGCTCTGAACACCCGAAGCACAGCAGTGTGTGCTAGGTAAGGACCCTAACAAGGAGGTTTTAAAGGAGGGAATAAAAAGGCATAGCAGACCAGCCCAGTTTTTCTGACACTCTTGCTACTGTTTTGAAATTATCTTCTCTCAAGGTTACTTTGGGGAGTGCAAAGATATCAAAAAATTATCTTTATGTAACTAAAATAATTTGAAAAAGGAAGTGGAAACAGCCTCTTCCCTCCTGCCTCAAATCTGCAGTACCTTCCTATAAATTTTGCTAGTGCTTTCTTAGTTTATATTCTTTTTCTACATCATCYGCTGAACAAAATCTGGTAGCCTGTGTTTAACCTCTTTCCTCTTTATGAATATAGCTTTGCTACAGGAGGAAAGTTGAACAGGGATTGTGCGCTACTCCTAAATTCATCTATTTATCACTGACAACAGGGGCTCTCCAGTGCTGCCGAAGTACAGCTTTGATTGTCGGCGGCAATTTATCAGACAGGGATAAGGTGGGACCATTCTGGGAAGGGCTTTACTGCTCTAGCAACTGAGGTGAGAGAAACTGGGCTCTAATTCTCCATTTCCTCTGTGATAAATAGTGCTGAATCAGAAGACTCTTGCAAGTTCTTACTCAATTTGTAATGTCAGTGCAGTACCTTGAATGTGCAAACTGCAGTATAAATGGCACGTATTATTATTATTTATGTCCYTATAAAAATAAAAATCCTTTAAAAGGGTGGAAGCAGCAGGAGGAAAGGGAATAAAAGGAAAAGAAGGTGGGGAGCTGGAGAAGACAGGCTATTTCCCACCTAGAGAAATAAAGGTATGAGGGGAATAAAAGGAGAAAGTGTTGAATTGATTATAATCAGGAAAATGGAAGGAAAGCTAAACGAAAGAATGAAAAAAAAAAGGTTGCTTTTGATTTTGCTTCCTCGATAGCCAACAACTATAATGAATATTAAACTACTATTATGGAAATAAAGTACTTCAATTACCATATTTATTCTAGGATATTAAGCGTTTTAAGTATCATTAGAAAAACAACTATTTTCAATGCTCCAGTTTTAGGTCAGCAGAACTCCTCTGATACAACCTAGTCTTTTTGTGCCACAACTTCACATCAATAAGTCTATGGGATTTCGATGGGCCATCTTATAAATTCAGGCTGCTCATTTTGTCTCAGATGCATTTGAATACTAAAGTGGCTCTTCAGCTGTGTAAGCTATGATATCCTTCTGTACTTGAATAATTCTCTTCTAATAGCACCAGGAACATAATTTGGTTGAGAGCTTGTTTCCAAAAATAATTTATAAATTTTATTTAGTTTCAGCTTTTTAACTATGGAAAAATATGCAAAGTTATTCTTCAAATGGTAGCAGTTCTTTCAGAGCACAGCAAAAAAGAGGAAAGAATTGTTAGCCTGGCAGCAGGACTTGATCTTCCTCATACTGGCGTAAAACAGGGCAGCTCCATTGCAGATAGAAAAACAACGGCAGTGCAAAAGTTAGCAGAAGCCCGAGTCTCAGCTGCTTTGCATTTTACATAGTCATTCGTACGAAATCAGACTTCCCCATCCACTTGAACTAGGGATAGTAGGACCCACTCTAGGCAGATGCCAACAAGCGGACAAAGTCTGACTTTCTTCTAACCTTGTTCCTTCCGCAGGACAAATTTAGCTCTTTCCATTCATCAAAGCCTGCCAGACTAATCAAGCCTGATTCTGGTTTTGCTTACATCCCTGTGCATTGGGAGTATTCCCGTGTGTGTGAGTCAATAYATTTACATATGTTAAGAAAGACTAGAATTGGAACCAACATGTTCAGCTGCTTTTTTTTCCTCTCTCATTCTCCTGCACCACAAGTCAAACATTTCACCAAGTGGAGATTTCAGTTAGCTGCTAGTGCTAGTGCTCCCTTCATCTCTGTCTCAGTAATTTCTTAATCTTAAACTAAGCTGCTAAATAGTGCTGTGTGGAATAATTAAATACACTGAAACAAACAGTCTAAAAGCTTGTAGTTGTTGTTGCAGCTGTTTGAGACAGAGCTTTTCTTAGTTGGTCTATAGTAAAGGCTGCCCCAAACCATTGCCRATGTTAAACTTACTACAAATCTTTAATGACTGAAATTGTAATTGATAATAATCTGAGCTAGTATTGCTCCCCCACACTATCTCTAGCTATCATTAATTTTCTTTGGTGAAGCAATTTTTCCTTATTATTATTTTATACCAGTAGTATGCAAATGCCAGCAAAGGACTTCTTATGCTGTTAGTTCAGGAATAGAGTATTCCTTTACAGTGGAATGCACTGGCGGGGAAAAGGCCAGCACTCGGGATGTTGTGAGGATAGAGGCAACCTGGCTGTACCTGACCTAACCTGGAGGACTGGAACCCGAGGAGAGCTCAGCAATGAGCCAGGTCAAGCTGAAAACAGGGTAACGGTGCTGATGTAGAGGCAGGTCTTATTAACTGAGGCTGCTGTTCACATAAGCATGCACTGCTCTCCAACTGGAGCTGGTGAGCTGTCAGAATCTGTAACATTAGGACTTTCAGGTTGTCATCTCTAGATTAGGCTCTCTCCACTGTGTGGCTTTATATCTGTCCAGCTCAAATACTGCTGGCATCCAGTGGTCAGTTTCCACCCAAATGGATACAGGAAGCAGAGAAGCAGGGTCCTCAAAGATAGTTGGTTTCCCCCAGGTTTTATTAAAATGTATGGATGAGGAAAGTATGAGATCTTCTCAATCCTCCCTAACATCATGGAAGAGACACTTGTAAATATTGCAAACCATGAAAAAAGCTTCAGTAATATTTCCACCTTATCCATCACAAGAGAATCCAAACATAAGCTAAAAAATAATTAGGAAACTGGGACCCTCTGTTAGTTTTGATTCTCATGTGGTTTATCATATGCAATATATAATGTGGGCAATATATAGACGTGTGTATGCACAAACACACCTGTGTTTTAGCTATGTATATACGTATTGTTATGTGTTAGGAAGGTGATGCATTGTGGCCCTTCATTTGGGAAGTTTATTCCACGATCCTCAGTTAAGGGTTGAGTCCCAGGTTTGAGCTTTCTCCTTCACAAATGCATGTCATCTCTAGGATACAAAGTTTCAACACAAAGCAAGCAAAACCATCTTCATCCCAATCGCTGTTTATTTCTGATGTACAAATGTTTATTTCTGACGTACAGATGTGAAAATGACACTATTGCATAGCTGACATTGAGTATTTCATTTGTTAGAAGCTTGAATAGAGAGAAACAACATTTAATGGTCTTTTGTGAGTGTTCATTTTTGGGAGTGAATAATGCCCTCATGCCTGGAGGTGATCCTTCAAAATGATGGCAGGAGATGAAGAAATCGGTGGTGCTGTGGCCACTGTTGCCTGTTGTACTAGCTTTGTGTATAAATTAGAAAACATCAGGCTCCAGGCTGTCAGGCTGGTACCTTTCACAGGCACTCAATTCACACAAAGGAATAAAACCTGGAAGAAAAAAACACCTGGGGAATTTTTCATTCGTTGGAACAAAAAAAGAACACAAGCTGACAGCTACGACTAAGGTTTATGTTGAAATGAACATGTTGTATTGATCTAAGCACAGAGGTGTGTCTTTCTCATGGTAGTCAAGGGGAAGAATGGACACATTCACCCTGAAAACCAGCTACTTTCAGCAAAATTTTACTTATTTTTTGCAGGCCTGCTTAAAGCTGGAGGTTTGTAATAAAATGTGAAGCATATCAAGTAAGTGGGTTCATCATTTTACTTAGGACACTTTTCCACAGCCCCATCCATGTACACCTATTGGAAAGATTTTTCCTGACACTAAGATATGCTTCCCATAATTTCTTCTCAGTTTATTACCAGTTAGACCTTCCCAAGTCTCCCCAACCAATTCCTGTCCTGTTCAGAGCCCAATGACAGTAAGACTGAGAATCAGCCTTATAACTTTAAATTAACGACAAGCACATTCTCACAATTGTACCTTGGAATTTTTTGATGCAAAAATCACCCAAAAGAATCAGCTGTGGTTTACAGTTGAACCGACGTAGGCGAAGCGGAGAGAGAGTGTCAACAAGAAAAAGTAACAAACCTAGCGCTTGCCTTCTGTCTTCTCCCACCACTTTGCGATCACTTGCTCACTTCTGATGCTTCATGCTTACTCATATTTATTCCAGGCAGGAAAAGTTCATTTCGGCTATGTGTATGGCATGAGCGCCATTGGGTGCCTTGCTATGCATGCCCTACTGAACCTGATGAGCGTCTCAGGAGTCTCACACGGCTGCGTTGCAAGTGTCTTGGGCTATTGCCTGCTGCCCATGGTGATCCTGTCCTCTTCTGCAGTCGTCTTCTCGCTACAGTAAGTACCAGTCTATGGCAACAGGAATCATATGGAGGACAGTAAGTCGGAAGGCTGGTGTTACGCAAAACATTTTGTACATGGTTATGTAGTGAATTTTGGCTTCCGAAACTGTGAAGAAAAACACCATTTTGTTTGTGTGTGTAGGTGGAAATGGACAAAACTGGACTGTGTTTGAGAGGGGTGATATATATTCATTTTAATCATGTTTCCCACTTAGACTGAGAATGCCTTTGATTTTTGCAGCAGCCTCAGATGTGATTTTTGTTTTGCAGAGCCAACAGTGGCCAAACTCAGGTATCAATTTTAAAAGCGACTGCCAGACTTTGGTTTTATATAGCTGGTTCTCCTGTTCCTTTTTTGTTGATAGTATCAGGCTCCCATCCTTATGCTTCCTTTCCTTCTGTAGACCAACTTCTGTGTGACAGAATGAAATAATCCAGCAACCCTTAATGATTTGGAGCATTAGAACAAGTGTTTAAGGCATAGTAGAGTCATATACTCTGAGGTATAGTTGTGGTGTAATTGCAAACCTGAAAATAACTGAAAACTTTGAAAAACCAAAAGTGTGGTGGCATATGTATTTGTGCATGTGTGTGTGGGTGTTCAGTAATATGCCTATGAATAGGAAATTTGTCTGCAAGCCTCTCCTTCCTCCTCATTCGGTAAGCCTTTTGAGATACAGGCTGTGCTTACCTCCCTGTTCACATACAGCAAAGAACAAGGAAGCTCCAGGTCTTGCCTGAAGGCCTTGAGCAGTACTTTTATCTGTCATTAACACGTTTTAATAATGGTTCCCCTCCTTAGTCTTTGTTGTTCACTCACATTTTTAACTGTCCAATCTGTAATGTATGGGACTTGGCAGCTGATGAATAAAAAAGTGCCCCTGTTTGTTTTCTTTGGAAAAGCAGCAGTTTTATATATGTATATATTATTTTTTAAGGAAATTATATAGTGGGAAGAGGATTTTGGCACAATCCTTGTTGCGTATTTCTGTGGAGCTATGATGGGTTAACCTGACCATATTCCATGTATTAAAGTGTTTCTGAGCTGTCCTTGGTGAGATGAACAGTAGYGATGCTGAAGAAGCTGTTTATTCTCTGTTCTCCTACACTTGCCATATATTCTTGATTAACCTGTTTGATAATCCACCCTAATAAAAGGTGCAGATACCTAATCGTAGGACAGATGGGGCGAACTCCAAACCAGCTGTTACAACTGCGCAGGGTACTGTTGTCTGTACAAGGAATCCCCAAGCACACGCCGCACATTTGTAAAATGCTGTGAATTTACAGAAAGTACATCTTTTGAAAATCTATAAATACTATACTGTGATAGCCTTTACAAAATTAAACCATTATTTCTAAAATGAATTGATAATGTTAAGTGCCTACGTACAGGATTCTGCAGTCCTTTCTCATTCACTATGTGAAACTGCTTGAACACAGCAAGTACCAAGATTAACTATTACGAACATGCTATTAAAATTAAGTGGCAACTTTTAAATCCAACATACATTTCATTATTTTTAATTTAAAAACTTATTTAGAATGGCAAAGGAAAGACAGCAATACATTCATGATTTTTTTTAATATTTGTAAAATGTTATTTCGGTCTATTTCAAAGTGTGAAGAACTAACTTCAATGTTTGTTTTCACAGAAAATATACGTAAGATAATACACACATCTATGGCAAAGAGACATACTAATCCAACAATTTTTGATTCTTATTATTAGCTATTTCGCTGTAACTGAATAAAGCATAATATGGAACGTTTTGGGTGCTGAATAGTATCGAAGAGAAAACCAGTTCTCTTATGCAAACTTGCATGGAACCAGATTTGTTTGTGCCCATCTATGCTGATGTCATAGAATCATAGAATAGAATCATAGAATCATTAAGGTTGGAAAGGACCTCTAAGATCATCGAGTCCAACCGTCAACCCAACACCACCACGCCCACTAAACCATGTCYCTAAGCGCCTCATCTACACGTCTTTTAAATACTTCCRGGGATGGTGACTCCACSACTTCCCTGGGMAGCCTGTTCCAATGYTTAACCACTCTTTCAGTAAAGAAATTTTTCCTAATGTCCAATCTAAACCTCCCCTGGCGCAACTTGAGGCCATTTCCTCTCRTCCTATCGCTAGTTACTTGGGAGAAGAGACCATCATGTCTGAGCCCAAGTTGATTAGGTCTCCTTTTGGGAAGAAACTTCAGCAGACTTTTTTCCTGGAAAAAACAACAACAATTCTTTACTATCAAATCTCTGAACAGAGTGGTCAAGCCATTTCCTTGACTAAACAGTGAAGGAAATGAGTGTAAGAGTGGAAAGGAATTCTTAGACCCAGCTGATGCAAAGGACCCATTTGGTGACCGCGTCTGCAGGTTGTGAGAGAGGAGCAGAGAGGGTCCACTCATGGCTGTCCCCCCAACTCAATCTCATGCCAGTACACCCCCAGCCCTCTTGGTCACTGTGAGGATGACATCCGCCTTTTGCCCCTCTCCCATGCTTGAGGATTTGGCCCTCATGGACATGCCAGACACAAGCTCTCTGCTAAAGCTAAACCATTCCTTTTGGCAGTAACATGCTGTTAGATCAAGGACTGAATTTATAAGCGCACAGAAGTATCTCTTGGCTCCAATATGATTTTATGTCACCTTTCCATCCTGCTCACTGCCAGTCCTGGAACAAACCATGAGAGGCCATTGGACTTCAGTGCAAGGCAGAACAGCCACAGCTCTAAATTGTACTGCCTTGTGATAGCCCCCCTAAAGAGTAATACTAATTACTAACTAATTAAGTAACCCCTAATTAAGTTACCCCTAATACTAGCTGAAAATTGTCATCGCAYAGTACGTTCCTGTTACGTCCCATCCCTCTGCCA
The DNA here is from genome assembly GCA_035582835.1 of Phoebastria nigripes. Lineage (NCBI taxonomy): Eukaryota > Metazoa > Chordata > Aves > Procellariiformes > Diomedeidae > Phoebastria > Phoebastria nigripes. The sequence goes on from JAYKAV010003393.1 coordinate 30,602, forward strand.
GCATTGATACCTGCTCAAAGAGCCATCCATACCAGCTCTGAATTTCTGGCTAGCTGTTTAAGTGAGCATCTTAGCATCTCCACTTGAAGCAGAGGCCAGGAACTTGGTTCACAGAGCCCAGTGTAATTTCCCTGAATGCCACTCTATAGGTTTAAAGAACACTTAAACTGAGGATATTAAATCATGTAGTGTTTAATGTTTTATTTTTAACAGGTTGAAGTTGCAATGAGGTGCTGAATCACCTTAAAATCAATTCTCTCCTTCCTCCCCCAAAGTCCCAAGAGCTGACAACACCAAGTACCTTATTGGCCTGGAGACTGGATTGCCAAGAAATGAACTATTTTATGTGATGTGATTGCACTAAATAAACTAAGTCAATTAACTAAGGAGAGCTTTACTTATCATGGTTTGATTGCAATAATAATAATAGTGGAGATTCTTTCTGATAAATGGACCAAAGTAAGTATATGTAGTCTGTTTCTCACTTCTGGTTCTGTTTTGCTGATACTTTGGAAAAGGGGGGCACCAGGAAGTCCTCTAGCAAGTGGCAGAGGTTCATTCATTCTCCACGTCCTTCAGACTGACACAGCAAAAGCGTGTAACGCAGCTGATCTCATTATGTACTTCAGCAGCGTATTACGCGCATGATCTCATGCATTTTACAGATGGAGGCTGCAAATACAGAGTGCAAATAAAGCATATGTGAAACATTATTTATTGGCAGGATTTTGTTCCTACAAGGTTTAATAGTGAGCTCTCTAATCTGCAGGAATATTTTAGTGGGTTTTTGACCGTAGTCCCATAATCATCAGTTCTCCAGGCCACCCTGCGCCTGAGAGGTGGCAGAATGTAACTTCAGAAGGGCTCGGCTGTCACCAAGGGGCAGTGTGGAAAGCCACCGTCCTTTCAGTGTGCAGAGGACGCCAGGATGAGCAAATTWTTTTTTCTCAGTGGTTCTTTTCCCATCCCTTACTTCCTACTCAATGTGCACCCTTTTTTAAAAGACCAGTTGAGTTTTCTCCTGGGAGGCAGTCAACACCTTTCTGCATGGTCAGCTGCAGTGTAATTCTTTAAGAGCCTCATTGCCTCTCCTTAGAGTCCAAGGCACACTTAAAACTTGTGCCATGTGTTACAAAAATGCAACCTCTCCAGGTCATCAGGCTGCCTGATGGAAGATTGGGTCTGTAGTGTCATTTTAGATCCTAACAACTTCTACAAGATKATTTTGGCTGCAATAGGATCTTTGCTAACTTCAAAATTAAACTTCAGCTGCTGCATCTGCTGGAGCCCCGAAGATTTATTTGGAAATGCCCTTGTCCTTTTAGCAGTACTACTGATGAAGCTCCTGCTTTTGTCCATGCTGAAGAAATTACCTTTTGTTTCATGTTACTATTTTAATTTCTTTCTCAGGCTTGACTTTCATTATGTCAGTCAGTGCTTGGTTCTTCCAGTGACTGTTACCTTATCAATAACAAGTTGCTAGACATGAACTTGAGTTTGGTAAGATTTAATGCTACATTTATTAACAAGTGGATTCTGTTGTGTTTCTTTTGTTTTTTTCTCCTAGGGGGATCTTGGGAACTTTGTTAGCTCTGTTTATTATTGGATGGTGCAGTTTGTCAGCCTCCAAAATTTTTACCTCTGCATTGGCTATGGAAGGACAGCAGCTTCTCATTGCGTACCCGTGTGCTTTACTGTATGGACTTTTTGCACTTCTAACGGTTTTCTGAGATGTATTTTCTGGTAGCCTTATTACAGTCTGTTTATGGTTGTTGGAGGGGCAAGGGCTTATTTACTTATTTTTAGATTGCCTAGAGTTGCATTACGTTCCATTAACAAAATTAGATTATATGACTTACCTTTTATTTGCCTAATGGCTGATAATGAAATAAAAAATCAAGCTAGCAGGTAGATGACTGCAATAATGGTGTTTTGAAAGTCTTACAGCTTAAAGAAAAACATTTGTATTGAGAAGGTAGTAAAAGTGAAAAAATATGAAATAAATGATAATTTTGAAAAATCTTTTCTGAGTGTTTAATATATAATACATGTACTAGTGAGTAACTGGAAAGCAATAATGGAAATATTTAATAGACCTAGTAAATCAAGTGAAAATACAAATTTATTTGTTTCAAAAAAAACCAGCTTGCCATCTTATATGATTACTAATTAATACCCAGAATTTAAGTGTGTGGGTTTCGTTTTTTTTTAACAGAAGTGTGAGTGGCCCTGCTTTGTGATGTTGAAGAATTGTCCAAGAACAGGTTGCTACAACAGAGGGAGGAAACTAGGAATGTCATCTTGTTTTGTTTTTTTTTAAGAGGTGTTGCTGTCCAAAACACTATTGTACTGTTTGTAGTGTACGGTAATGTTATATTTTAAAATTGCCACTAAACCACTGCCTGCTGTCACTGCAGAAAAGCACCACACAAAGCAAAGGCAACTCCTAAAAATGTCTCCTGAAAGGCAGAACTGTATTTGAGCAAGCAAAATACAAATCTCCACAATTTTATCTGCCCCCCAAAAAATCTATTTGCTGCTTTTAGTTTTACAGGAACCTAACATTTTTATAATAGCAATGAAGCACAGAATGCACAAGATGATGTTTCAAAATATAATGTTAGAAGTATCAAGCCATCAAGAGGAATTGGAGATGTGTGTGCAGTCATAACAAGAGTAAAATCCAGTAGGCAGTGGCAGAGAAAATGAATGAAGCTGTAGAGAGGGCTAGGGAAAAGAAATAGATTAAATAAAGGGAAATACGAAGGAAATAAATGGCAGCAGATTATTTCATCAGTGTTTTAGGGTGTCTCCCTTCTTGATGAATATTTTTATGATCTTGATTATCCTCCAATTTATTCATTATTTTTAACTCTTCAGTGAAATGCCTACAAAATATATCTCTCTCTAGACAGAGGACCACTGATTCTGTGAGAGAGGGTCCTGATACTGCAAGCACTTATGCAGAAGCTTAGCACAGCAAAACTGCTCAAATTAATTGTCTTCCTAATCTTTTTCAGGTCAGAGGTAAATTAGATGATCAGTTTGTCCTCAAGCTAGTGATTCTGTTTCTGAATTAAAACAGCCTTTGGTAAAAATATTTCCCATTGCTGGCATATTTGGTTTTTTTAAGAACTCTCGTGTAAATCATTCTGGAATTCATTTTACTGAACTCCAGTGGAACTAGTTCAGACTAGGGGTCCTGAGAAGTAAACAAAAGGTAATGTGTACTTAGCCAATTCCTTAAAAAATCACAACTCATTTATGGAAAAATACTTGCTGTGTTTATCCATTTCTTCATTGCAAGGCTGGGAACACAGGCACAGAGAGGCAAAGTTGGAGGCATGATCCTGGCGCAAGTTGTGACTCTAACTAGGCAGGATCTGGTTGCATGTAAGTGGGAAGCGTGTGAATTTGGAAGATCAGCATTTGCAAGCGCGACAGATTTGGCCCTGCTGTATCAGGGAGTAAATTTGCCACTAGTGAGGCACCAATAAACATGTCAAGTGACTCCAGGGTGTGGTTATAAAATCAGGCAGTTTGATTTACCATGCACTAATGGCATTCTCTTGTCTGAATAGGGAAAGATTCATATGGTTGCACTTTTTCTGAAGTTCAGAAAAGACGGTTTAGAAACATTTAGATCCATTTTTGTCCTACACTTCCTATTATCATTCATACTGCCTAAAACAAGTWTACAATGGCTCTATTCCACAGCACTTTATATTCATTTTCATCCTGATCTGCATGATATGAATGGCAGGGGAACCAGTGAATCAAGCCATCAATTTGTCTTCTGATGTCATAGAGAAGTCAAATTACTTACKGGGAAAATGAACACCTTGAAATATTTACAAAGCAAATGCTAGTCTAATTATAGTTTTATGTTTATTCTATCAGAATTTATAACTTCTTTCTTCTCTTCACTGAGATGCATCTTCATCGTTTTGAATGCTAACTTCTTAATTTCAGTAACTTCCCTTGCTTTACTGTTTAGCCATGCTGATTTCCTTTTACCTGTTCCCAAGGGATTTCGAGCAAGCGGTATGCACTGGTGCTCTGCTCCCAGTATGGTGTTCTTCAGGGGTCTCTATGCTGCCTGTGAGGATTTAAATCTCTTAGCCATCCTTCTTCAACTTCTTTTAAACAAGATTCCTCATTTTCACATAGCTCTCCTTTCTGAAGGTCAGCATGGCCATGGTGATGCTGTTGGCCCTGTTATTCCTGTGTGCTTCCTGAATGTAAAATATTATGGTCACTATTATAAGCAGTTACTTCCTCAAAAATAACTGTTATTTTGGTCTAAGATCAGTTCAAAACATGTATATTTGGTAATATACTCTTGTTTTGCCTCTCTGGACAGGCCTTCCCAACACCACCTAGCTTTCCTGTATTGTCTCTTGTCTGGGCCATCATATTTCACTCCCTCGCATCATTCCATGGAAGCTTAAATACAAGCCTGGCAAGCTGTTACTTTCAACTTGCCAAACTGAGGATCATAAAATAGTAATGGGTCACAGACTGATTTTTAATTYGTGCTTCCCACCCCGAAGAGTTAAAAAAATCACAAGACTTAAACAGAAGCTTCAAAGCAAAAGGGTAAAAAAAAATCATGGTTTTGGAGGGTGAAAGTTTCTGATCAGTCTTTGGTTTCTTGATTTTCATAGCATGCACATGAAAGTTCAATTCTGAATGCATTCACACACAAAAATGGGCACTTATTTAGTTCCTTTCTGTTATTTCAAATGGTGATACCAGTGTTGGACACAGGCGGTATAGGCGAGGTATAGGAGAGGTATAGGAGACAAAGTGCTTGCCTGTCTTCCACTGCACTTCTTGTGTCCCAGACGTACTCAAGGTTACCCTCAGAAACGAGCTTGCAGCATTCTGCTGTAGTCTAAACATGTTGCTGTTCTGTTGCAACAAAACGCAGGCGAGAATGAAAGTGAACATATTCTGAGCGAGAGGAGACTATAGTATAGAGACCCACACTATATCTCAATGATGATAAAATGGTTATCTGAACAGCAGCGGCTGACAACACGTCAGGTTGCATCCAGAGACCGGCTCTCCTTGGCAAGCCAAGGGCCACATTTGTAGTACCAAGGTTCCACTATTTATCAAAAATCATCTTGTCACACGTCATCTCTAAACGGTTATAATACAGGCCTTGAATAGTTTAACTGTTGGTAAACTGAATTGAGGATTGAAAGCTGCTGACGCATTGAATTGGACACATGCCGTGCTTCCTGGTAAATAGCTCCATTAGCAAAGGGTAATATTTTTTTGTTTTTTAGCATGGAAGCCACAGAAAGCTTATCTACAAAAGCAGTGAAACTGATTTCATGACTGCATTGTTTATGTCATTTGAGAATGAGACATGACAGCTCTGTCTTGTCTTAGACCTCTCTTGCCACCACGTTTATTTCAGCTCCTTGCTAAACAGCCATCGTCACATGTTGGCTTTTTCTGTCCACTGAACGATCTTAAGTGAATTTTGCAGTGAGGTTGAATTACTGACCTTTATTCATATCAATAATGGGTATAAGTGAAGCAAGAATTTAATAAACTGTGTCTGTTTTAAATTTCCTTTTCCTCCCTTATTGCCAGGAGCATATTTAGTGGTCAGGCTGTTGTGGGCTTGTTTATGCCTGGTAGCCAAAAATATACATATATATGATATACATATACATACGTAAAAATAAAAATATACATATATATGATGGGTTGCAAGACACTGGCGCTGCAACAAGTTCTGGGCAGTACATCACCACTTTTTGAGGACATAACATTAGCAATCTGGTGACCCAGCCTGGGAGATGATATATATCCTTTCAAAGAAATCAGCAATTGCAGCATCTGATAAGCCTTATGGGGAATCACTGCACATAATGGCAAAGCTCACAGTGACATGATGCATTTGGTGGTTAATGTATTTTCTGACAGGCAACAAAAGGCTACTGGATCCGCGAGTAGTGGGTTACTGCAGCATAATGGCTACAGAAATAAACTGGATAATTAATGTCAACCTGCCTAGATCATTGTAATACGAAATTGATCTCTACCTGTGTTGGCATTACTTATGGATATGTTCCTTTTCAAAATCTGCTCTCTGTTAAAATTTGCCCTTCACTGATTCCATGTTCATTTAGCCTCTTGCATGTTTATTCCAAGTAAACCGCAATGGCCCTGTTAGAAGTACTGATTTTGTAGCTGTAGGCCATGACTTGTCTGCTTAAACCATCTCACCTCCTCAGTGTTTCTGATGGTGCATTCTTAGGAGAGGTCAGAGCATGCACAAGGGCTGTGTTTTAATTGCGTTTGCCAAGTGATTTTGAAAGAATATCATCTGCGACAATGACAATATGTTTGCTGTGATTACCAAGCACATTTATTAGACTTATGGTCTCATCATTAGCTTAAAAATGCCCAGTGACCTTGGTGCTGCATCACTGAACTAGATGAACGATGCAATTGGCAGTGATCTGCATACAGTTGCATAATAAAACCTTGGCCAACACATACCCTCTGCTATGGTAGCATTTTAGTTACAATTGCAAAAAAAGAATCATTACCCTTCTTTTGCCATGATATTAAGTGCAGTGGTAATGAGTGAAAAGAGGTCACAGAAACACCAAACACGCATAATTGTAAACATAACAGACCACATGGGAAGCCACCACTTCGCAGAGAACAAGGGGTAGATTTTCAAAGGCACAAAGGTCAGTCCTATCAAAAGTCCCTGAGATGTGAGCTCAAGTGTGTACTTTGGTGATTTTCCCAACAGCCTCTTGACAAGCACTCCTGAGCAATCAAAGTGCAACGAGCCACCAGGCTACCACAGGCAGTCTCCCAGGGGACTAATGACCCATGTATAATTCTGGGTAGAGACAGCTGTAGCAATCAAGCATAAGAAGCTATTCCAATGCATGGATGCAAAATGTGATCCCCGGCTACAACATTGTTCCTTTGTTTTATTTTAGTTTATTTAACCCTTATGTCTGGACATTGAGTGGCTGCAGCTTGTCTAGCTCAAGCACTAGCTGCTTCTTATCTCAGCTCTAAATGTATGACATGGAGTTTGACCGGGCTCTGGCTTTGCTCTTCAGCTTAGTAGATTGTTGGTTGCTCTCGGTTCTAACCGTTAGCCCCTCTCCTGACTATGCTTCTTAGCCAAAATTTCTTCTTGTTCCTAATTTTTGGTTTCCTGGTTTCTGGTTCCAAGTTCATAGTTTTAGTCATAATCTTAACCATTTAACAGTCTGCATCCTTGTTTTATTTCTTTGATAATCCACCAACCTTCTAGAAAATAAAGCACACAGAGGAAGGAGGAGTGCTAGTGAACAATGTGAAAATATTTCTGAAATAAATTCCTATCAACACTTGGCCATCATTAGCCCTTTTGGTCTACAGCTGACTGTGAAATTAACTATGCAGTTAGGATTCTATGTCATCTAAACAGTAGTGTTGAGAGAGAAACCTCTAATATGTTTTATGAGTAAAAGTAGTACTTTTAATAGAATCATAGAATCATAGAATCATAGAATCATTAAGGTTGGAAAAGACCTCTAAGATCATCGAGTCCAACCGTCAACCCAACACCACCATGCCCACTAAACCATGTCCCTAAGCACCT